>VWYP01036846.1:1551994-1653652 GCA_013400435.1 Pycnonotus jocosus
GGAAAAAGAAAAAAAAAAAAAAAAAAAAAAAAAAAAAGAGAGAGCGAGAAAGAAAACTCCCTGTCAACACCTCTCCTCATTTTTCAGTAATCTGGAGCTTAAAGAGCCCCAAATTGGAGCTTGGATCCACTTCACTGTGTTTAATAAGCCCTTGATGTACTTTTCTTCCATGAATTTGTCTAATTGCTTTTTGAACCCATTTATACTTTGGGCAATGAGCTCTACAGTTTGATTATGCTTTGTGTATGAAAAAGGGCTTTCTTTTCTCTGCTTAAATCTGTGGCCTGATCAGTTTATTCGGTGCCTCTTGTTTCTGCCTCAGAAGAGACAGTGAAAAATTGTTAGTACTCCCTTCTGATTTTATATAACCCCACACACCCTTCACTCATCGAAGTGATGAGCCCCAGCCTTTTGATTTCTGCGCCCAGGACCTGCTCCATGCCCACCTGGTTGTATTTCCAGCCATCTCGATGCCCCTTCTATTCCTGCAGAGTTTTTATCTGAGGTGGCACAGCCAGAATAATCAAGATGTGAGTAATACTAGCAGTGCCTTTTATTCTTTTGTACTCTAGATATTTCCTAACTGTTACTAACATACTCTTGACTTGTGCTGAGCACTGAACTGACCTTTTTCAGAGAAATTCCAAGTGATTCCAAGATAAGTCCTGAGAGGCTCCAGCTAATTTGGAATCATTTCTATGTGTTTACAATTAAAATTGATTTTCCTCATGTGCAACACGTTATGTTTATCTGGTCTGGAAGGATTGTTACCATTCACTTTCTGAAAAAAATATTCTGGAAGCTGTTCTACCTGCATTTCAAATAGAGAATTCTTCAGATCCATCCCTCATAAACTACTGACCTCCTCCCTGGTGAACTCTGATAAAAGAATTTATTAGGCTTTTCCACTTCATCTTTTCCTTTCTTGAGGACCCATTACACACTAATCATGAACTGCCAGTATAAAATATCTGACAAGTTTCTTGTTTCTGATGTGCTGTGTGAATTGTGACTTCAATTGCCTCTCAGGAGCTGTTTCTGAAAACCTTTTTTGCCCTGCCATATGACAGATTAGCATTGAACTTGGCCAAGCTCTTTTCTGTTTTCCTCTTTTTGGCCTAATTCATGCTCTTCAGTGGATATCTTTTACTTTAAGTATCTTTTTCTTTATTTTTCTTCTTTTAAAAAAAAAAATCTATGGCTGAACCAAACATAGCCCTTTTCTCTGTATTCACTCTTTCTGCAATTTTTGATGCTATAAATTTTAGTGAGCAGCTAATGTGATCTTTTCAACAATTTTCATGCCACAGGAAAAGTTTTTTACCGTCTTAGCTGTTGATTTTCTGCTTCATTTTTTATGAGGCTGGGTTTCCTCAAGATAAATTCTAATGCTACTGAAGTGAGGGGTTTGTTTATTTGTTTCTGAATCCTACAAGGCTGTTGAATTGGATTAAATTGTGCCTGTTATTACAGATGGATTCTTAAATAGCTATGTCTCAAATCCAGTCCTGGTCAGAACTGGATGAAGAGTTGTCTTTTCCTCCTGCAGGAGCTCAGAGCTGAATATCCAGACTTTCTATATTCATCAAGCTCAATACACAGACATGTATTAATAGGGACTGCAGAATTATGCCTGGCTGGGACATGAATTCCTTTCAGGCTCAACCAGCTCATCTGATAAATAACTGAGTTAGCATATAAACAGTCAGAGATCTTTGAAGTTTGTTTTTGTTTTTGTTTTTGTTTTTGTTTTGTTTTAGGGTTTTCAAATTTCTATGTGTGCATCTTTTGTTTTGTGGGAATTTTTTTTGTTACTTTTGTTTATTTATTTATTAATAATTCACAAGTCTAGCCTTCCAGAAGTAGATTGTTATATTTCATCTCTCTGTGCTGTGTTCCTGCCATCATTCACATGGAAAAGGAACAGATTTTTGGTGTGATAATGCCCACCTTTATTCAAAAATATGTAATTGCTTTTCTTCACATGCTCAGAAAATCACTGACCGCTTCTGAAAGTCTGTAATTACATTGTCCTTTCTGCTTTTCTCAAGAATTTCCCCAAATTCTGCCACTTTATAAATAGTATTTAAAAAAATCCCCAAATGTACAAGGCTTGTGTCATCTGTACCAGCATTTCCTGAAAGCTGGCTCTACTATCTGATGCAATAAATATTGCTTAGAATATCCAAGACTATAAATCAGTAGGAGAATAACCTGAACCCAGTAGCAAATTATCACAGGCAAACTCAGAAATCTGTGTAGACTTGCAAACTTTAATTGAACCCAAACTCAAATGTTTAATATGTGGGACCTGCACATGGGATCAGCTGGACTGCAGACCCTTTCTCTATAACCCTTTAATAAATCTGTGCCTTTATTTTTAGTAGCAGCTTGAACTGCCAAGTTATCTGTCATGTCTGGCCTGTCTGGTCTTCTTCACTGTCATATCAGAGTGCTCATATTAAATAATATACTGGCACCATGTTTTTGTAAGAGGATTTTGATAAGCAATAAAGGGAGAGTCTGATAGCATTGCTATGAAACTCCTAGAGGAGAGCTGAATCCTCCCATCCTGTTCCCAAATTAGCTTGGCCAGTGCTTTTCCCAGAACAGCTTTCTGTCCCAGCCCTACATTCCTGAAGCTTTCAGCAAAACCCACTTCTCTCAGCACTGCACCTGCTATTCAGGGGACAAATCCTCACATGGTGACCCACAGCACTGCCCACATCTGTATTCCTGCAATCTCCTCTGTGCCTGGAGTGCCAGGAAAGAGAATAGTGGGATATTCCTTGCTCTCAATGAGGAGAGACAGGATTCAGGTGGCTGAGCTCATTTCCACTGTAGCCTTGAGCAGGTTTGGAGCTCCATCTCTGGTATTGAGAGTTTTAACATCTCATCTTGCTGCCCTTTGCTACCTGCTCCAAGGTCAGAACTACTAAAGAAGGGATCTGCATTCATTGTCGTGGAAAAGAGGAGTTTTCAAGGGAACTGTCATGAAATGGGAAGGCTGGAAACACAGGGCAGGTAAATTAGGCTGCTTTCTCCTCCCCACTCAGTTTCTCTGCATTGCCCATGTGTTGGAGGAGGATTCCTGGGCTGTGCTTCCCCCATCCCTGGGCTCTGGGAGGCCAGGGGGAGTGGTGTACAGAAGCACACAAGAACATAATTGCTTTCCATTTTCTCTTCTGTAGTGAAATTTTATGATCCGGATGCAGGGTGATCTGCAAGACAAGTTGGCAGAGGTTTTGGGCCAAACATAATTTGGGATTGCTGTCCCAGAAACTCTGGAACTAGATGGAAACATAAAAATGCTCTGAATCCGGGTTGAGAACTAAGTACAGTGTTTGTTATTCTGTCTGTCTTAGTCTGGCAAGAGACTGGAATAATAAGAGGTGGGGAAGGATTGTTTCTGCTATGGATACAGAGTGATTACTTTTTCTTGGAATGTGTCTCTTTAGAGGAGCTGTATAAAACTGACCAAGGCAATCTGCACATTCCCAGCAAAGGTCTGAAAAAATTACAGGCTGCAATCTCAAAGGTGGACTGGCAGAAATGCTCCAGCACTGACTTGTAATTTCCCACCAGCTGAATTCTGATGGTGGGGAGTGAGCAGGACAGGAGGGATGCAGTACCTTGGAGGAGAGAGTTGCTATTTATACACAAATACATTGATAATGAACAAGAAATGAAAGAGAAAATCCACATGGCAATTTAATGGGATTTTGGAAACTTCTGATATCCTTATGAGGTTTTGCATGAATCCAAAAAGGGACTGCAACAAATTCCTTTTCCCCATTTTTAATGCAGGTTAAACAGATTTTAGAAAATAGTAGGGAAAATATATTAAATATAAGATAGATTTTTTAAAAACCTGCTGGATATTCAATAACAGTTATTTTTGACTTAGTGAATCTTTCCTTGTGGTTGTTAGAGATCTTGGTAGATTAAACAAGGAGCCAGCTCTAGCAAATATCAAAATTTAATATTTAGAGTCAGTCTGAATAAACCATGGGTGGATTTTGCAATGACGTGTTCAAGATTTAACAAATATTGTCTCATCTCAAGAAAATAAATGTTAAATAAGGATGAAGCTAATAGGGTTCAGCAAGACAAGAGCTCCATTTACAACTCTTTTATGTATTTAATAAATACATTTATTAAATGAAGTACAGTACTCATTGGAGATTGTATCAATGTAAGAAATTCATCTCTGCTATGACTTAATCAGACCAATTCTCCATTTATTAAATGTTCTTGGGATTTAAAGAGTCCACATCAAGCTTAATGTGCATGTGGAAGTCTCTGTAAAGCGTTCATAAGGAATGGCAGCAGTGGCAGCCTTGGGGTTAGGAAGTACCTTCTTCCTTTATTCTCCTGCTTCACCCCAGGAAAGGGACAATTGAAAGAAGGGGTAGGAAGTCATTTTGAAATGAAAGTGTTTCTAATAATAAATTTGTGTGGGAGAGAAGCTTCTGGACATCAACATAGGAGACAGTGAAGCTCATACCCAGAAGCAGGAGGACAATGAGTTAACTGGGGTAGCTGTGAGATTATGGACTTGACACACTGGGACAGACACCAAGAATCTGGAACACTGAATGTTCAGCATTTTTAGCATGAAGGAAAATATATATCCTGCAGATTGCAGTGGGCTGACCCCTTAGCCACAGTCCAGGTGGAATGGCAGGGCAAGCATCTGTTAGTCATTCATCTTTGTGTTCTCTACCTGTGATCTCTATGCCTGGCCAGCTCAGCTCTTGGCTGCCTTGCTGAGACAAACAGAGAGGTGATGAGTTGATCTGGTTATTTCATGAGTGGATGTCTGTCCCCTGGGAGCTGGAAGAGGCTCTCAGGTCCTGTTGGGACCCCTGGAGAGCTCCCAGATGATCTCAGGGCTCAGCAGGTGGTGCTCTGGACAATGATGTGCTGAGAACCTGAAGGACATGCATAAATTTGAACCCACTGGTGACCCCAAGTGTGGTTTGGTGACCCAAAATCCACACTGTCCAATGTCACCATGCTCTTCCCAATGACAACAGAGCAGCATGCTCACTGTTCCCAGAGCATTATCACTTCCATGAACTCCTACAGGACATGGTGCCCTCAAGGATTGGCCATTGCTGTGAACACAGCAAAATTCAGGATGTGATTTGATAGGCCTGGGACAAATGTATTTATCTTGTTTTCCTGTCTAGCAAAAGTTCTTGAGAGAAAAATTCTTGGTGATGACATTTGCAAAGTGAAAATCTCAACTTTGGCTTGGCTTAGTTAGGTTCAAAAGATGGTGTAAATTAAATGTGGGTCCTTGCTTCCTGCAGCATGTTTTTAGAGTCTCCCACCATCTCTCATAGAGGGGGGCAAAGCAAGGGGCCCTCAACGAGGCAGGAGTGCACAATTAATACAAACAGCACTATTTACTGCTGTCTGCTGCTGTTCCAGAGCAGATTTCCCAACAGCAGAGAAAACATCTCTCAGAAGAGATAATAATCATAATTGAAATCAGAAAACCCTCAAGTATCTTTGTGTGTGCAGTAATACACAGCATTTTGAATCACAGTGGGATTAATAACAGGGAGCAATGTTCTGACTCTTGTGGTGTGTTTTGTTTGGGGCAGGGGGATGAGCTGTGCTGAACAATTCCCAGGGATGGCCCTGGAAGGGCTTCTACCCTTCACTCTCACTGAAATTGGGGTGGCCTCTGGTTTGCCACTCAGTGGAAGAATGACCAAGATGAACCTGGTAAGATGGAACTAAAACTGTTTAACATTCTGGCACTCCACACAGGAGGAAAAGAGAAGCACAGGAAATCTAAGCTGAATTTCAGCTCACACCAAATTTTGCAGGAACAATTATAAAATGCAAATACTCTGGACACTTGCTTAACAAAGCAAATCTAGCCATTACCTGCCTCTGTTCTTTTATCAAACATCCATTTAAAGAGAAAATTCCCTTCTCTTTTTTGCCTCTCCCAAGGTCTATGATGTTAATGCAAGTTGTCCATCAGAATCCTCCCTGTATCACCATGCCAGAGGAAGCTGGCTCCTGCTAAATGCTTTTTGTGTCACATCAGATAACCATGATAACTCTGCTGGGCATCTCCTTGTGCTGAGCAGCTTTTTACAGCAGGAAGGTTTATGGCAGGTGAGAACTCCTCATTTTACAGCAGGAACGCAGAGAAAACCTCACTTTTTGCCAGAGCAACTCCCACTTGTTGGCAGGAAGCCACCAACCAGATTAACCCGTACAAGCAAGCAAGATGTGCTAGAGAAACAGCCATTGCCTGGGCTGGTCACTTTTATTTCTAAACCAACCTGGGCCTGAATCTATATCAGCTCTGGCTACAGCATCACCTGCTGCTGATCCCTTCTCTCCTGGACAGGGTCCAAGGGCAGCTAGGTCCCATCTATTTCAGAGCATGAAATAGTGGGGAAAAAGGCCAAAAAACCCAAAAAATCCCCCAAACGAACAAACAAACAAACAAACAAAAAACTTACAAAAAACCAAACCAAACAATTAAAAACAAAACCAAAAGCACCCCAAAAAACAAACAAAAAAACCCCCTCAGGTTATCAAGACATCAAGCAAATATTGAAAAACAGGCAAAAGACCTGAATACAAAAAAAACCCAAACCAAAACAAAAAAACCAACCCAAACCAAAAAACCACCGAAAAGAACAACAACAAAAAAACCCCAAGCAAACAAACAAACAAAACCCCCAGAAACAAAGAAGAAGAAGAAAAAGCAGTATACAGCTGGAGAAAGCCTCTCCTCCCCAACATGGACAGCCGGGTTTTACCCTTGCTGCTGAACCTGCTTTACTCCTCCCAGTGTGGCCAGTCTTCCTCTCCTGCTCTGCAAGCTGGGATCCCTTTCCCGGGCAGGAGGAGCCATCCCTGTCCCTGTTTGGGAGGTGGCAGTGCCAGGCAGCCCCGCAGCAGGTGTCAGCACTGACGCACAAAAGCAGACACGAGTGTTCAGCATCCCCTGCCTGCCTGCCCCTCTCCTCCTCTGCCATCTCCGTGGTGTGCAAATTATCAGAGCCTTGCGCTGCCTTCGACAGCATTTTGAAAATAGATCGTCTGAAATTGAGGTCGATTTTCTCCCTTTCCTGATTAGCTTGGAGCTGCTTGCACATCTCAGGGGTGGGGGGTAAAATTTAAATGAGTTTCAATGATTATTAGGAAATTTTCTTTAGGATGTGTTAGGGTCTCGCTTCTGAGATCTATTTCTTCACAGCAATCCGTTTTAAGAGTCACTATTTAATTTAGGGCACAGGTCTGGGGGAGTGAGACATGGGCAAACCGAGGCATAAAGTTAGAACAAAAGAGAAATCGAATGGAATTGGGTTTTACACTCTGTCTTTCACACTGGGCACATTGTTATTCACATTTATCACCATCTATAAAAGATGCAAGAAGAGGAGGAAAAAAGCAGGAAATGAAATGCCAAAAAAATAACTGTCTTTAAATGATGAGCAGCTGAAGAAAGCCAGAGAATTCAGACTGGAAAGGACACCCTGAGATAAGGCCCTGAATGCTGGATTTGTTAAAGGGAGAGATGAGCTGGAAGACATAAAGATTGATGTGGGAATTTATAAAACTCTTCACGGTGAGAACTCAGCTAATTCTTAACTCCCTTAATCTGCAGACCCAATTATCTTCACCCCATCAAAAAGTGCTCCACAACAAGCAAAAAAAGCCCAGAAAGCAGCCCACCATAACATTACTTTTCATTCCTAGCAGTGTTTAATAGCAGAGTGCTCTGCTGAGATTTCCCAGCACTAAGAATCCATTACTTTTAACTCAATATGCCACAGTACTTTATGAGCACACTAACTAGCACTGTAAATAATTGAAAATAAGTGATACTTGTTAAAATAAATGAACAAAGTGTATTTTGTAATGCAGCACCTTTGATTTTTTTATTGTGTTTGATTGCTAATTTGCAGAATTCTCCACTCCCAAATACATCTCTTAGTCATTAGTGGAACTTGTTCTGATCTGTTTCATGAATAGAAATGACTACACGGTTTTGATACCAGTAAAATAGGGGATTCCTCAGCCATAGAATATGTCAGTCAAATAAGAGGAAAGGACAGGAGTTGCTGCTGTTATAGAGATTGGGAATTTATCCTGCTTGTTCCCCATCCTACTGAAGCTGGAGTGCTCTGTAAGTGGAGACAACAGAAGAAAAAGGGGGTTGGAAAATTTAAAAGTGAGAAATTTCTTTTACACAAAGTATAGATTTAATATAAACCAATTCTTTTTCTGGGTTTATTTTTCATAGGGGTTGAATGAAAGAACTATGAAATTTGTTCCTTCTTTTCTGCATAAAGGAGTAAGAGGCTGAGCTGTTCCTTCTCTGTGCCAGTGACTCCATCACTGTCATTTCGAGAGACACCAGGGTGAATCCACCAGCCTGGCCCCACGATCCACACTGGTCAAAAGGTAACAGACAGCATCACATCAAGCAAATTGTATCAGGGACCAGTTTATGGCTGTGCTAGTAACAACCCCAGAACCTGAGAAACCTCTGGGCAGCCTGACCCAGCAGAGCACCAGGCTACAGCCAGCAGCTCCTTGCTAGGACAAAGCTTCTCTGTGTATTCACTCAGTTGATGAACGAGGGTAACTTTCCTTTTTTTGTGGCTGCATTTACATTCAATGTTGATTGCTTCTCACCTTCTATACTCTCGCTCGTGTCTTCCTTCTGTTTCGAAACCTGCTCATTATTTAGAGCCTCATCCTGCTTGATGATATCAAACAGGAATGCTTTGCCCTATACAATTAAGGGAATCACATTTGAAAGGGACTTCAGCAGAGCAGGAGATCCATTTCCCTGCCCCAAGGCAGGGTGAACTGTCCTGCTGTCATCCCTGACAGATGTTTGTCCCATTTAAAACTACCAGGGGCAGGGATTCTGCTGAGCTCCTGGTGCTCTGCTCTCTTCATCACTTGAAAGTTTTTCCTAATATCTCTTCTGAGACTTTACTGCAATTTATTCTCGCTTCTACTTACCCCACTAACTGAAAGTGGAGGACAGATTACCGCCTTCCTGAGTGTCTTTTTAATGTTATTCAAAACTTAAGTTCCCCACTGAATTTTCTCTTCTCTCAGCTGAACGATCCCAGGCTGTTCAGTCTTTGCTTGCAGGTCGTGTTTCAGTCATTTGATCCTCCTGCTTTCCTTTGGTCTCTCTCCAACAACTCTGCCTGTCCCTTGAAGTGTGCATTAAAACCTCACAACAATTGCCTAGGAAAGCCTCCAACACACCAGATTTCATTGCTGCTTAAAAGAGACTGAACTCGTACCTCATGGCCTAGGATTTCTATTTTCCTAGGATTTTCATTTCCACATTTCCAGCAAGCAGGTACAATGAAACAGCCTTTACAGCACTTGGTCTGACCACTTTCAATTGCTTGTTGTTCAGTCAGAATAAAAGTTGGCTACACTCACTCAAGCCAAATTCCCAACCAGCTGGGGTAGAATTTATTGGGGACTCCAGGATTTTACCCTCTGTCCCAGATCACGTGCACGACCTCAAGAGGTACCAGAAAACAGTTTGTTAGCTAAGCCATCTCTGCATTTTTTAAAATAAGGGACTATTTCAAAGTAAAAGAAGTCTAGCAGTGTGTCAAATAATTTTTCCCTGTGCATGAATTTGTATCAGCCATATGGAAAGGAAGAGGCGTAGGGAACCAAATTTCCATATAAAGCCTTTTCACCATGATAACAAGGATTCAAAATTCCTTTTGCAGGCAGAATCTAAAAGGTTAAACATGCCAGTAGAGCTGCCACTGTCACCCTCCCCAGTTTTCTCCCCAAAAACAGCTCATTTTTTTCAACAAAGCCAATTATCTGAAAATGACAGGAAATGATTAGTCATGTTAATTAAAAATAATTTTCTTTTCCACTCCTAAAAAGGTCAGAACGTCAGCTGTATGGAAAATTGAGCCTTCATGCACTTTCATTTGATTTCCCATTCAAAGTCTAATTAGTTACAATTTGTTGTTAAAAGAGATCATTTTTTTGATAAAGCCGACATTTTTTATCCTCTCCCTAGTCATTATGAGGTTGATATTATTATTGTACTATATGTGTATATGATTTCATCACACAGGCTTATCAAAACAGCCTTATATAATGGGCACAGAGGGAAAAGACAGGGTGGAAATGGTGAACAGTTTGCAGTTATTTCTAACCAACAAGAACTTGAGCAACACAGGGCAGTTGCACCACAGGCTTCACAGTCAGAGGGTTTTTTCTCACCATCTCTAACAAAAACAAAACAACAACAACAAAAAAGGAGTTTGGAAGTATCATAGGGCTGTCCCTGATGTTGGGTTTCAAGTCTCCAAAATGCAGACAAGAGACAGAGAAGATAAAGCAGCAGCAGAGAATGGTGGAAAAGGTTCATTTTAATTTCTCTGACAGAAGGGCCAGGGAATTCTCTGGGCTGGGTGATCAGCTCTGCCATTTGCACATTCATACCCTCACTCACCCCGTGCTGGCTGGGCTGACTGGTGGCTTTGTCTCCTACATGCAGTTCACCCAACCTGCCTGTTCCCAAATTTAATGTGATGATGAGATGAATTCCATGAAAAATATGTTCTTCTGTCTTCCATGGGGAGTTTCCTTAAGATACTTCTTCCTTTCTTTTTCCCCCTTTCAAGGAAAATAAGCTGTGTGACTGGTGACTAATACACAGCAAATAATGCTGAAGGATGAGCACTCACAAGCTGTTTATGTACAAACTCTACAAGAAGAGACAATGCTGACAGGAGTGAACAATTACAACATCATCCATAACATATTGGCATACTCCCTAGACTCACAGAGACTTCCTGACAGGCTCTGAGTGATAAATACCATTTTGGGAAAGTCCTCAATAGGAGCATTGATTAAAGATTTCCAGTCTCAGCTCAGCTCATACTGGAACCAGCACTCTGACCCTTTCTGGTCGCCTTGAGGTAGGTTATTCCCAAAGAAAATTGCTTTTTCTTTTAATGAGAATTTGTGCTTTCACGTCTCCTCCCAGCTCCTGTGGGCGTGGTGAACCTGGGGAACAAATAGAAGTGTTATTACTGAAAATAACAGCTTAGAACAGTTTCAGACTAACACCCAGTGGCTTGATAGAGCCCATCAACATGGCAAGACCATTGAGCAGCACAAGTCAAATGAGAAACCACTTAGCAGCCCAGCAGTGTGGGAGATTAAAATGCTCCTTTGCAGAGTATAAAGGTCAGTGAGGCAGTAAACTCCTTAAAGGGAAAGACAAAATATTTCATGCATGAAGGACCGGGATATGTGTCAGCCATATGTGTCAATAATCCCTTCTAAAGGATTTCCTTCTAAAGGAAAATATATTAATAATTTTATTTTGGGGACTTGATGGCACATGGAGGCAGAAATAGCACTGTGGTCACAGGTTCCCCAGATGGGATGGGAACCCTCAGAGTTATATCTGGTTTTCTACACCCTGCTACAACCCCACTTCTGACACCTGAGAGAGCAGCTGATGCAATGAGACACCAACCCACCCTGCCCCACTCTCATTCCCACTTCTCCCTGCCATCCTGATGGGATTGCTCACAGAGCAATGTGTGTGTGCTGACATCCATCCTAAAGAGCTTTAAATGGCACTTGTCATCCAGATATTTGAGTGAATCTGTGTAGCTTGAAAGCAGCAGTGGCCTTGTCATCCTGTATGAGTCCACTCAGCTAACTGAAGAGCTGTCCAAAGACCTCCTTCTCCTGATCATGTGTCACCTTTCTATTCTATGCAAATGGAAAAAAAAAAAATAATGGCAAAAGCCACAAACAAAGCATTAAGGGGTTAATTTTGTTGTCATGCCAGGCAGTGGTGACATGTGAATGAACCCACCAGAGTGGAAGAGTGAGCTGAGAGCACCTGATGTACTCATAGAGTAGAAACACAGAGGCAAAGGGAGGTGGACAGTATTTTGCAGAGGTGAACTCTCCTCTCTTTTGGACCTCTGTGAATTCAAAACCACAGTGCTAGTGGGCATAGAAAGCCGTAGCAGAATCCATCCTCTTGCCTCTGTTTTCCAGCTCCATTTCCTCTGCACATTATTGATGATAATAATAACAATAATAATACCCAGCTCTTAAAGCTTTTCCAGAAAAAGCTGATGTCTCTAAGCCTGCTGCCAGCAGGGGATATGGAACAGCTTGCTATGAGAAAATGCTGATTCTGAAAATCTGAGTATTTCAAGGGACAGTATCAATTTCATCTGACTTTTATTTAACATTCTGCATGGGTAAGGTTGAAGCACTTTGTTTCAGCCTCATTGTGTTGGCTCTCATATGAATTATGTTATTCACCAAAAAATGTTGCAATGGGGCAATTTTCAAAAGCAGTGTAGGAAGGGAAATTTCATTTGATGAGAAGTTTCAAAATACTGGAGTTCTTCTTCAGAAATCACTCCTTTTTTAACTGAATTTTCTCTGTAAAGAGCAGGAGCTGAAAAGTTTGGGAAGCACTGGCTGGCAACCAGAAGCTCCATAAAGGCAGTGATTTTGAGAGTGAATTCAGCCTATTCTAAAGGCCACAAAAATAGGAGTGGGGAAAGTAGACTGAAATTCCTGCAAAACACAGGAATCAGCTTTTCAGAGGAGATGCCTACAGCTGTGTTTTTTTACCACCTTTTCCACGAGTCCAGGAGCCTTTTAGAACTGGCTCAAGGTTTGTCAACAGCTTGGGCAGGACTGAGCAGTGCCATTCCACAAACAGGACACTGGGACATGAGAAGGAATAGAGAGGAGAAATTGTGATCAAAGATAATGCCCAGAGCAGGGCTCTGGATCTCTCTCAGCATGGGAGATGCAGTCATACAAACTTCCTGGAGCTGTGCAATTGGGAAAACAAACCACTTTGCTCCCTGGAAATCACTACATCAACACCCAGTGTCATCCCTGAAGGTACTGCCACCAGGACAGGGTTATTAAATGCAGGCAGGCTTACATCTGTACCACTGGCCTGCTCTGCATCCCTTTAAGCATCACTTCATCTCTGCCTTCTCATCACCTTCTGGTTTTGTCCAATTTAGCTCCTCCTGAGGGCAAGAACTCCAGGTGGCTCTTTAGTGTCTAACACAACCTTGGGAAGCGCTTTGAGGCAGGAATATGTTACAGATAATAAACCTGAGTGCTTGGATGATGAAAATAGCCTGGGGTTTTCATTCAATATGGGCATATATGAGATCAGATCTTGCATTATCATAATCTTTGCAATGGGTTTCGTGGCACCAGGAACTCAATGAAAGCCATAAAAGCAAGCCATGAAGAGCTGCTCCCTGCATCCACCTGATTTTGACTTGGATGTTAAACCACGTGGAAACTGCACACTCACTATAAATACATTAGGGATGCAAAACAGAAAAAAACCTCACATTTCAAGGAAATGGTAAATGGGAAAAAAGCTTCTGAATTTTTTAAAAACACATGCTCTGATTGAAGGGTTTGCTGGGGATCTTGTTTATAGTCCTGCAGCAAATAAAGTACTCTGAAATAAAAGCTGTTTGGTCCTTTCAAGCTAACAGCCCTTTGTTCACAGCACATTACTGGAACAATTTTTAAATAATGACTTAATTATTTTTTTATTCCTTGAAAGATGCTTTTTTGCAGTCAGATTCTGGTTCTTTGTTTTCCCGGTCTGCACTCTGATTCATTAGTGCTACTTGCATCCAACTTGTAGAGGTTTATTTGTTCAGCTAGAAATGGAACATTAACATTTTAAGAGAGTGATGCATAGCTTTTAGAGATAATATTCTCTCTGCCCTATTCTGCTGATGCTCTCTTTAGAAAGTGTAGAAAGCCACATTCTCTCGCTCCAAAATGATGAGTTTATTATTAACAGTCATCACTTGGGACACGATTTCCTATTTTTTCTCCCCAACTTTCGCTAATAAAAACACATTTTTCTGCATGCTCTTACTGTGCTGACAAGTTATGACTGGCAGTTTTGTTCAGGATCAAGGAAAAGGCAGGCAGGACATGAACTTTCATCACCCCACTGCTGGAGCCTTTCTAAAGCCAAGTCAGGGTCCCCCTGCCTCTCCTGCCTGTGCCCTTGTCCATGGCCTGGGGCTGTCACCTCTGGCCAGGTCTGATCTCCCACACCTGAGTGTCAGCAGGCACTGCACCTTTGGAACACCCCGGTAGGAGTTAAACATCAAATCACTCTAAGATATTGCCCCACTGAGGGAAGAACAAGTCCTGCAATATGTGCAAAATGCTGCATTGAAAGGGGGTTAAGGCTGTAAAATCAGGTACTTGTAAATTAAGCCACGCCATAGTTACAATTTCCCATGGTTTGCAAATATAAGCACTGCAACTTTCCTCCTGCTTCTTGTTCTCTGTTTGTAGCTTGGCTAGAAGGAGGTTGGTGAAATATAGGGAAAACCTTGCATTTCTGATAAGGAGAATCTCCCCACTAACACAGTACATTCCTCTACCTATTTGCAGAGTATGTGGATATAGAATTTTTCCATAAAATTCCTGCTGGAATTTCTTGGAATCAGTTAAACAAAGAATTTCTACCTCTTCAGGTACTAGTAAATGACTAGATGATGTGCAAAGTAAAACTTCAAAACTAAATAAATAACACGACCCAAAATTAAAAAGGCAAACCGATCTGGTATGAAATGAGCCACCTAAACAGTTTGTCATAAAACAATAATTTAGGAGGCAATTGCAGTCCCTGCTTGTGCCTTTTTATCTTCAATATTTACCAAAATCAAGTATTTATCTTCTCACAGGAACATATTTCCATTTTGCTCATCCCTCAAACCTGGGAAATCTGCTGGCAGTGGCAAAAACTCACCTCCTGCCCACACGTGTGCTGTGGTTGTGCTACCCTAAGGCAAGTTGTGTGGTCCAAAGGTGCTCACTTCCATCTTCCATCTTCCAGGCACTGGCTTTCCCTCCAACAGCATCCCAATCTTGAACATGTTGTTACATCTGCCAGGGTTAATTTTTGCAGCATCTTGAACTATCTGGTGGCAGGAATTGCAAGAGAGGAGGTGGAGGGCTGTGGATGAATGGTCAGAGCTGGTAAAATGTGGGGCAGTTCAGGTGTGAGACTTGAACCTTCAGTGGGGTTGAGACACATCAGCTTCACCCCCTGAGCTGCCAGCATGAAACCTGCATGTTGTTGGGTAAAACACATGTATTTTGTTTCTGGGAAATCTCTGCCTTAGCACTTAGGTCATGGAGTATATTCTCCATCTGGCTTTGAATCTGGAAAAAATGTGGCTGTGTTTCCTAAAACAATGGGCATGGACATATATTGGCTATTCTGTGACTGCACTTCACATCCTGCAGTCACGGCTGATCATATTTTTAAACAAAATGATATGAGGGTCATGATCTAGATTTGAGAATGATCTGGAGCAGGAGAAGGAGCAGGGCATCATTTGTGTGAGCAAATGTAGTATTTAAATATGTGCTCATTCAGAGTGGTTCAACAGCAAACTAAATTGACTGCACCAGCTACCTGGCAACAAAGGGACACTGAAGCTTCTCTGAGACCAGATTTGTCAGACTGGACAGATTCAGGCACAGTAACAGGAATAAAAATGTGATTCTCATGAATTTCCTGGTTTTTATCAGCTCATGTCATGCACAGTCCTGGTATCAAGTGAATCTACATTTGTATTTATTATCATCTATTTGGGTGACCGAGAGTAGAAATTAATAATAACAGCAACAGGAATAGCACAGCTTCCCGAGCTGGAAAATATCTGACACTGATTAAACTGCAAATCCAAATAATTGATATTAATTACATGAAGTTTTTAGCAATAATCTGCACAAAAGAACTCTGAAATTAGAGGATTAGAAACTAGAGATAATACTCAGCAGCTGGTTCAGAGGCATTATGCAAGCACATAGTTGACATGAACCCAAGGAGTATGATTCACAGAACTCTTCATCTTCCATTGCTCATCTTAAACTGGCATTTGCAGAAGTAAGATGCCCAGGCTGGCAGAGAAGGGATTACTCAGTCCCTAGCATGTTAAAAATAAAATAATGTGAACTTTCTGTCTTTGAACAAGCAAGCATTCGTGGAAGATTTTTAGTAACAAGATATTGTTTAAATATTTTGGGCCCCTCTTTCAACTCCCAGTTTGTAATCTCAGGGCAGTGTATGCACAATGACACACCATTCCATGGAGATGTGGGCAGGCACTGAATTCACATGTCATGAGCATAGCTTGGATCTCAAAATCAGCAAATATATATATATATATATATCTCCTGCCTGTAAAGACAGTGAATTATGCTAAAGCTGTGGCAGAGAGAACCTGGTGGATAGATGTCAGGCACCAGCTGAGCATCTGGCCCCTTATTGTATTTTAAATGATACACATTTATAACTGTAAAGCAGACAGACAAGCGATACTGTCTAACATCACCATCACTAATAGCTCTAATAGCTCATGTATCCACAGCCTGCCTCATCCTGTCCTAGCTCAAAGCAATTTTGAGACAATGGGCCCAGCTCTTCTCAGATAGATATAAATGAGATGTATGGAAAAGGCACAGTTCCCCCTGCAACAGTCCAACAATGCTGATCCCCCTTCCAGGCTGAACCACCACCTAGTTGTACCCCAGAGAGGAAAATGTCATGTAGAAAACCAGTGGTATTTCCCCATTTCTTTTTAACTCATTGCTTGAGCCTTAGGAAAACATTTCAACACTTTATTTTAAATTATTATTTTGGTGGTGCAGCCTTTTTAAAGAAAATGGAAATATGGAAATATGGAAATATGGAAATATGGAAATATGCAGTCCAAGCCTATGCAAATCCAGCATCTTCTAAGCCTTCCTTGGTGAGGGTGCAGCTCTCCTTGAAGTCAGCATGAGAACAGCCCCTATCAGAACCACAGAAAGGTTTGGGTTGAAAGGGACCTTTAGAGGTCATTTAGTCCAACCCCCAGTGAAAGGGACATCTTCAAAAGCTGCTATAAAACTTGTGTTCTTCCAGCATCCAGCTCAGAACCTTTTGAGCTCCAGCAAAGGATACATCAGTGCATCCTTTTCTCCTTGGGCTGAGTGATGGGACGCTGGAATTGGCCTCCTCCCAGTGAAACAAAGGCCTAGAAATGCTCCTCTGGAAGGGAAAGGGAGGAAAGAGAAAAGGGGCTGAAGTAATAAGCCCTGGGAACCCATGATATGACATGTTTTGGCTCTCCCCAAACCTAATGCAATTTTTATATGTAGACATAAAAGACCACATTTTCTGACTCCCCTCAAATAATTACCTGATAAACCCCCACTTTTGGAGTTGGTCTCAGCCATCCATTACACCACTGCCATGAACTTTATTTCATACCACACCAGGGAGGAGACAGAGCAGTTGGAGTGCTCAGACACTGCATGTAATAACTGGCCATAAAAATCAATGTAAAATTTAATGCAAAAGGTCTGTGGGCACCCAACCATTGGAGTCCAGTGATAAGGCAGATGGAGAGCACCACTGTGCTTTCCAGCAAGTGCTATATTTTCTTTAATGTTCCTGAATTATAAATGCTGTTGCTGTTTTGTCTATCTACATACTATTAAAATGTGCATTTATGTCTCTGGGTGGTTTTTCGTTGCAGTTTCCTGGACTCAGGATGTGTTTTGTATTCTGGATGGGTCCCACCGCTGGACCTGGGAGGGAGAGCAGGAATATCTTCCCACTGTTTTCTCTGGAGCAAGCTGATTGATATACAGCCAGCAGTCCTGCTGTGCCCCACTCTTCATGGGAGGGACTGGGAACAGAGTTGCTGCTCTCCATGTGTGCCTGACCCAGCCAGTCCTAAAGAACAAAGGCTGCATTTACATGCAAGCTCAGTGTCATGGGTGTCACTCAGCTGGTCTTCTATGAGCTTTTGGCGCTCAGATGAGTAATTTTATTTTAAATAACAGCTCTCGTCAACCAGAGGATCCTTCCCAGCTCACTGGCTCCTTCCCAGCATTTAGAGGAGAAAGGAGCACGGGATCTACCTGAAATATTAGAAAAGGAAAAATACAGAAAACAGTAGAGGGTCATTGACCTTTGCTTCCAGTCTGCCATGAACAGGCA
This sequence comes from Pycnonotus jocosus, assembly GCA_013400435.1. Lineage (NCBI taxonomy): Eukaryota > Metazoa > Chordata > Aves > Passeriformes > Pycnonotidae > Pycnonotus > Pycnonotus jocosus. The sequence goes on from VWYP01036846.1 coordinate 1,570,089, forward strand.
GTGGGATGTTGAAGTCCCAACAAAGGGACATGTTTCTTCAGTTCCTATCTGTCCTTGCCACTCAGCATACAACTTTTCATCTGCATTCCCGCAGGGATGGAGAAAAGAAGAAGGATATTGTTTGGCTGTTATCAATTTTAGCATGCACAGGTGCTCAGATATTAAGAACTGAGACCAGAGAAATCATTGCTGCTCTGATGTACCTATAAAAGCAAAGAAGCAGGAGCCCTAGTTCTGTTGGAATGCTGAGAATTACATTGTTCCTAATGATTTCAGCAATGGACTTATTTCAAACATCAGTAACCTGCAGAAGGAGCCACTCTATTAGCTTCCTTTTGGACATACAGCTGCAATGGCTGGGCATGAAGTATATTGAGTCTGGGGCATTTTCTCTTTATTCTGGGAGCTGTTATTGATTTTACCCTAATAGATACTTGGGTCTAACATATGATGAAAAGTCATTTAGAGGAGAAAGAGAAAAGAATTCTTAACTCCTCACACTTGTGATTCAAAACATCTCTGTTTAGGTATCACTTCAAAATTCCAAGGGAAAAAAAAATGGCCAGAAATGGAACATTGCAGGCAGGCTGGAAGAAGCTGGAACAGGATTTTATGAAGCCATTTTACAATGCATCTAAAGTGTTCTGAAGTATTTATTAAAGCAAACAATTATGCTATTCTGTACTGTTTAAGGTTATTATAGAACTTGTATTAGGCGAGTAATTGCCTCTGGATGAGCACATGGCTTCATCTGCTGGTAAAAGAAAGGAATATTTCCACAGGCTAATGATTTCTGTGTAAGAACTGGACAGCAGTGATTCAGAGAATGCAATAGCTGATTCTTCAGGCATAGTCTGGAAATGATTAGATATAAGTCTGTCTTAAATGAAAATGTGTGAGGTGGACAAGAGCATTTGCTATTGGATGCAGCACATGAGGTTATGTCACATGTACTAATGCATGTGTGTATCAATGTCACCTGTGCACTTGTGCATTGATGGAGAGCACCTCTCCTGCAGGTGCACACACCTACCAGGCTTTGCCCATAGCAAAATGACAAATTCTGCACCATCTGCCCACCTTAGTGCATCCTGCTGTTGCTGCTTGGGAAGAAAAAAAAAAAAAAAGGAGAAAGTTTTAGTAAGTTCTGCCTGGCTGTAATATTGCTTTGCACTCTGAGATGGGCTCAGGCCTCTCTGAAGATTCCCCTGAAATCACAAGTTTAGTTCAGATCAACTCATTTTACTTACATAGAGCTCAGAAGAGATATTTGATATTCTCACAAATGCTCATTCCATCAGTTGGAAATCTTTGGAATGCCAGGATTGTCTATACTGAAACGAGCTGCCACGTTGTGTCCTTCTGTTGCTTCATGATTTATTAGCAGATAAAGAACTGGTTAAGCTAGGAAACCACTTGAGTGGTGAGGAAGGGGTGGATAAAGGCCAGCATCTGGTGCAAGAGGCATTGGAACTCCCTTCTGAGGGGTTTTAAACAGGATTTAACAGCTGGAGACACTGAGCCTGGAGCTCTGTGACAGAATAAGCAAATGACATTCCCATTTCATGGAATGGTGAGGGAGCTGACTGGATTGCTGGTTATCACGCTCACAAGGTAGTAGTAGGGTTAGAGAAGTGTGTGGAGAGCAACCTCCAGCCTCATCCAAGAGTTCCCTGGATGGAGCATGGGAGAGAGGAGGGGAGCAGCAAGGAGAAGAAGCAGAGGAATGACAAAGAAAGTGAGGCACCATTTAAGTTCCCAGATTGTGCTTGGCCCTGGGACACATTGCCAAGTGCCATGGCTACTGGAGAACACCAAGTGACAGGCACAGGGGGGTCACTGCCTCAGAAGAGGCTGGGGTGATGAAAGCTTGCTGGAGGGCTGCAGATAGAGGGAAGTGCTGGGAAGGAAGCCAACACCTCCAGCACTGGGAAGCTGGAGGCTGTCCAAGTGACGTGGACGGTGAGAGCCAGAGGGTGTCCTGTTCATGGGGCTATTTGTCACACTAAACTAGATTATCAGGAAATAAAAGTCCAGCCTGCATGTTTATAAATCCTTCCACATCCCAGCCACAGGGCTCTGGATGTGATGTGCAGGTAGCTGAGGTTTCTGAGTCGTGACAAATGGGGCTCCATTCCCCAGCTGGGAGAGGGGAAGCAGGGTGGGGGTTGAACTCTCCTTGCAGCTGAGCTCTTCCTCACACATCCCTCCCCTTTCTTCCCTCTGTTTGGCTGCAGTGTTTCATTTACAGGAACCTGCAGGAGCCAAGGCTGTTCATCTCTGCCACTGAGCCTTCCTCCCACTGCAGGCTCTGCCACACACGTAGGCAAAGGGCCATTGCTGCCATCAGCTGCTGTTGGTAGCATGGAGAACAGGTAAATAGGCTACACTGAACACAATCACCTCAAGTGATGCTGAACTTGCAGCTTCCAGTGCTAAATCAGCATGGAAACACCCAATCCTCTTTTCATTTGCATGGTGAGGGTTTGAAGCTGGGATGGAAAGGGTCAGGTAATTCTGGTGCTCTGGAGTTACTGCTGTGGGACCAAGATCCTCAGCTGAGGGTGTTCCTCTGCAGGCATCTCTGAGGAGCACTCTAAGGACCCAGAGCAAAAAGAACTATGCAAGACAAACCCATCTTTGTGTCTGTGGTCCTGTTCCTTAGATAAAACTAGGACTGGGAGAAAAAAAAACATAGACACAGCCAGGAAACAACAGAAAAATGGTCATAAGCCAGGAAAAAGCACTTTTTGTTGATGGGTGAGGGCTTTGCTCTTGTTTCTCTGTCCTACCAATGGCCTCTTGGATCTGCTGAAAACAAATTAAAACTTAAATTTTGTGTAAAAACCAACTTAGTCCTGCCAGACCTTGCCAAGCAGGAAGTGACGGGCTGGTGCGAGCAGAGGGACTGTGCATCTCGAGTAATGAACTTAATTCATTACTCTGCAAAACAGCCTCCAGAGTCACAAGGGGATAGAAAACTCAGTGATGAATCAGGCCAAGCATTTGCTGCAAATTTAAGCTGCTGTCTAGCTGGCAAACAGCTCTGAAACCAGTCCCCATGCTGCCTAAGTGCCTTCATTACTCTTAAGTGCTATATTTATTCAATAATTTGGACCAATCATTTTTAGGTTCATTAGTCCCAATTGTTCATTTTTCTCATGCTTTGATTGGTTTCTGAAACCTCATGGTTTTAGTTTTCCTCCAAAACTGAAAGTAGCAGGTACAAAAATGCTAATAACAAGAAATACGCCTTCTGGGAAGTTGGGGTTTTTTTGTTCTTTTTAACTGAATAATGACCTGAACAAGCTCTGGGGGGTTTGTAACATTTTCTGGATGCACCAGAGCAATCTGAGTATTTGGGGAAAGCAAAACTAGAAATCTAAGATCAACTGAAGGTAAATCATTCTCTCAAGGCCACTTTGGATTATATTTGGCAGTCTCGAAATTTAGCTCTCAGCTGCACTTGCAAAACCTGGATGTCAATAATTCTTGAGGTCACAGTCTTGTCCTCCAGAGCTGGTGGCCCTCTCCTCTGGTTTTCCATGTTTCATCCAGCTGAGTCTCAAACCCCAACTTGAGGCACCACAGATAGTTTGATCAAGGCAAGGGAGAACCAAGATGGCAGAGTGGCAAATTGGGTAGAAAACTATCAGAAGGAAGAAAATATTGAAATGAAGCTGCCAGTGATGCAGTTTCCATGACAACTGCCCCTCCACCTACAGTTTTAACCCAGTTTTTCCAGGCAGCCACTCCAGGAAGTGCAGCAAACCACACAACAGCTGCACAGATCCTATTTCTAACACATCTCTTGATTAAAATAATTATTCTGTATATAGAGGCTGCTCTGAATGGCAGTGGCTGAGGGTTTTGGGTAGCCTGGGGGAGGTGATTTCTCCCAGTGCTGGATGTTTCCTGAAATGGCAAGTGTGGATGCAAAGCCTAACATTTGCTGGAGGTAGGGTGAGGAAAGCACACCCCAAAGCCATTGCAATGGGACATGTCCTGTTGTCCCTGCAGAACTCTGTGTCCTGTGTGTGTCACATTTTTGGATGCGTTAAAAACTGCTCTTGTTGTGCCACAGCCTCTAAGCTGCACGTGCTGGGACCTTATTTTAGCAGAAGTAGCAAGGACCAGGTTTAAAGCCAGAGCACACGACTGGCCTGTCACACTCCATGTCTGAGATTTGTGAAGGTCAATGACAGCCCCAGAGCCACCCTCACCTTCAAACTGTCCTCTCACAAGTGCAGACTGATGAAGGATTTTGTAGGTGAATCATTCCTGTAATCCTGGTGGGACCACATGGTGATTGCAGCACTCTGTGGGTTCTGTGTGGGGATTATGTGGACTGACATCAGAAGACAGTGAGCCTCCTCTGTAGTCCTCAGGATATTTTCTCCTGTCATCTCTGTTATTGTTACCTCTGCTCTGGTTTCTAAAGAGCCCTGCAAAGAGCCTTGTTCCCTTCTGCTAAATAACATGACAGCATGGGACAGAGATTATACCTGAGAGCTTGTAATTTACACCAACACAGCAGAAAAAGAGTTGAGGGAAAAGTAAAGTTTTTGACAGGTAGAGAAGTAAGGAATAGGGAAATAAAATGGTTTTCTTAATGTCACACACTAAGTTTGTGGCCAGAGTGAGTCCAGATCCCTGAGTCCCACTCAGGGCTTTTATCACCATGATGGCTTTTCCCTTCCTGCACTCCCAAGCTGTCACTCTCATTTGTCCTACAGAAATATTGAGATAGCTCTGGCAGATGCCTTACCTAAAGGGGAACCTGTCCGAAATTATCCTTTCTTCTCTCCAAGGAGTGCCAAGGGAAATCTACATTTCTACAAAGTAACTGTGTTAACTGCTTAATTCCAAAGGAAGCAGATAACATGGAGATAATAGTGTGGGAATGGGCAAGTAAATAAAAGAATATTTCTCTCCAATAAACCTCAATTCGCTGGGAATTATTTTTTAAAGACCTACAAAGGAATCTGCCAGAACAGGTAACGACTATACTTAAGGGAGAGTCAATTGTCCTAAAAAACATCATGTACTATAGTTACAGTGCTAGAAATTAGGATTTAGCCAACGTGGGGAGATCTCTGGGTGACAGCATCTCTACCAAGGACTTCAGGACAAACTCTGGCACTTCTTAGCATTTAATATCTAAACAGGAAGGGGCAGATTTTGAGTTCTTGAATTTTCTGTCTTAGCACAAACTCACATTAGTTCCAGTCTCTTTGAGAGTCCAGGGGGACTGAGAAACCTGACTCTAAAATCCAGTTGAATGATTTTGAAATAAAACATCTCCCTTTGTCAGAGATCACTTGTGCTGGTACTTGGTGTGTAGTGACAGTGGATATCAGGAGAGCACCAGGTTTGCAGCTGGCTTGGGCCAAGTTCACTCATCTCCCTGGATTGACAAGGGTGAGCAGGGCTGTGTGAGGAGTGTCATGTTCAAAAGGAGTGAGGAACAAGAGGAGGGTTGTGGGGAGGGAATGCCAGAGATGGGACAGTTGTAAAGTCACAGATAAGGGAAATTCTGGGTGCATTTTTGTTCTGCTGTCTCTGAGAGGTGTGGAGGAAAACTTCTGGGTGAATGTCACTCCACCGAGTGTTGTTTGCCAAGTAAAATGCAGAGAGAAGGAAAACTTATCTTGCACCTTCCAGTGTCCCCATTTCATAAATATGATACATTAATATTCATTCTACCACATACATTATAATTTTGGAAGGAGATTACTAGGGATTCACTATTTTCTCTCCATCATATTTTCCAATTAGGATCTCCTCTTTTGCAAATAATAAGCTTTTTGTTGCCAGAGGCTTTGCAGCAAGGCTCCAGCCACAGCATTGGCATTCTGTTCAGCCTCTATTTCAGAAAGAAGTGCAAATTGAAGAACAATTATATTTTTAATGACAGGTTAATCTTGCTGTACTCAATATGATTAGAGAATCACCTGGCTAGTGTCAGAGAGTACAAGAGCTGGTAAGAATTGTTTCCAAAACCTCTAGGGAGATGGGTAAGGAAGATTTCTCACAAATTCACCACTGAGTCAACAGAGGCTGATCACACAAACTGACAGAGACTTTGGAATTCTTGGAGGAGAGATAAGAGAAGAGTGGAACAGCAAAGAAAAAGGAGTAGCCTAAGTCCTTGTTCCCCTCAAAATGAAAAAAAAAATAAATCTTTTGGCTCATGTACAAAAGCAAACAAGGCTGTTCTCTTTTAACACTGGCAGGAAAGGTGGTTGGGAATGGGGGTCTCTGCTGAGCTGTGCCAGGCAGGAGAAGACCAGCACTTCACTCAGTTGCCTCAGTTCTTCTTCAGTATTTGAAGTCCTTCCTTTAGGCTCCTTTGTGGAGCAGAGACAAACTCAAACACACACTCCTTCTTCAAAGGAGAAAGAAGTGGTTAGGAAAAATGCAAAAAAGACTTTCAGATGCTTGAGTGCCACCACCACAAGACTTTTTGCTTCATTCATATGTGGCAGGAGGTGTCTCCAGGTGAACCTGCTTCAAGCAGGCAGGTGATGCCTGCAATCCTTCGTGCCCACCAGACCAGATGCAAAGTGCTCCAACCTCCTTAACTGGCCTGTCTATGGATTTCACATTTCATTGGTACAAATTTGTAAAGGAAAAAAAAATAAAGAAAAAAAACCCCACAACAAAACACAAGAAATGCAAATTTAGCCAGTTCTGTGAAAGGCTAAGTATTCCCTACACACACATGCACATGTTAGCAAAACAGCCCTTGAAAGTTGTTGGTGTTGTCAGTTACAAGAGCAGCATTTAACATTTAATGGTTGGTTTTGGTCAGAGCTGTTACGTTTCATTGTTTGCTAGATTTGTTCCTTAAATTTGCTTGGCTCTCTGCCATGTAATTCCTCCAGTTTTGTTTTATAATGTGGTTGGAGTTGAAGGATTTTTTTTTTTTCCCATCTTTGAAGACACATCATGAATGGACTCCCATTTTTCTGCCCCATTGCATAGTCTTGCCATGTTTGATATTTATGTAGAGGGCACAGATGTCCCTTAGAAGCCCTGTTGGAGTTCCAACCTGTTCTCACTCTCCTCTTAGTTGAGAGTCACTGACTAAAGCAGTCATAAGAAAGTTTTTTGGGTTAATCGTATTAGGAAGAACTTTTCAGAAAAAGTAATTCCTGGTCAGCTGATGCTGTAGCTCTTATAGAAGTCTAAAAGTAAAGAGACAGAAATAAGATGATGCCTGTACTTATTTTCCATTATAATAGGCTGGATTAACTGTTCAATTAAAACAAATACAAAGCAAGGAAATCCTGCTGTGCATCTTGACCTTTTTTATAAACTGGTGCTCATTCCTATGAATTGACCCATTATTTGCCAGATCTGCTTTAATCAAAAATTCTTTGCAATTTAGAAGCTGTGACCGGTCATCAAATGGTCCTGTGGTCTCCATGGTTCTTACTCCTGATTCCTGGGAGGTCAAAATCTTTATGGCAAAGTTTTAAAGGCAGGGCAATGTGATTTAGCTGTTGGGGTTAATTTCCAGCTGAAAACATGAAAAACATGTTCTCATCCCAGCAGATTGCAGTGGGCACCAACAAAATGACCCTGGCCACAAACTTCACCTCCCTGTACATTAGATGTCTTTTCTCTACCTAGCCAGATACTTTTTCAGCTAAACAGTATTGACCTATAGCGTTTTGAGCTCAATTTCCACTCCTATTACATGTTTCCTGGTATGTTTATAGTACTTCTAATTAATTATTTCTAATTGCCTGTATTTCTCTCTCCCTCCCCCTTTTTTTTTTGTGCCTTCATTTCTTGTTTCTCTCCCAGCCTTGGTGACAAGATGTTGTATCTCTTGAGGCCATGAGGGTAAAAGTCTATTAATAAATAATTAAGTGATGAGGCTCCAGCAGTGTGGAGTCACGTCTTGCCATCACATGGCTGTGGTCTCCATGGTGACTCACCCGTGTGGACTGAAGGGATCTCTTTGAGAGAAGGCAAGAAGAGGTTGCACAGGGCAAAAATATGAGAAGTTAAATTATATTTTAAAATATTAAAGGCACCGTTACACTGGCTAGTTCCCTGAGTAACCTGGAAAGATGGAAATCTATTACCCCTGTTCTACCAGCAGCCCCTCTTTCTGTCTGCCACTGTCCCATGGGTTTTTTTCTGGCCCAGAGCCTCCAGCAATGAGGCTTTCCCCTCTGTAGATGGTCCTATCTGCCCAGCAGAGTTTTCCCTGTCCCCATTGCCCCTCTGACCCTGCAGATCCACAGCAATCCTGCTGCTGAACTGTGCTGGCTCCATCCCCATCAGGAGGGTGACTGATCTCTGAGCACTGAATGGTTTTTCATGTGTCAACAAGTCAAACCTTAAGGCCTGAATTCCAGAGGTTCCCACTTCTGTGCTCCTCTGTGTACTCCTTCCCTGTCACAGCAGCTTGTCACCTTTCCCTGGAGCTGCCCTGCAACCTGCCTTTCTGCAAAATTCACACCTGCTCCTCATTACAGCAGGATTTTGAGAAGGTTTTGCTGTGCTTTTCTCCTTTTCTGGTGAGATTTGGAGGCAGTTTCATGCACTGGCACATGAAGTAGCCCTTCTATTTTTTCCCATCACATAATCCACCTCTAAGTATAGCAAAGACATTTCTTGCCCATTCAAAGCAGTAGTTTTCAAGGGAAAAGTGGTTAGCTCAGCAGTTCCAGCATCTGTAAAAGTGTGTCCTTGTGCAGCAGTGGGATCTGAAACCCCCTTAGCCTCTTATCAGTTTTCCATCTGTGTTAGCAGCCACACTCTCCACAAGCATCCTGATCCATGCACTTCAGCCAACCTGATTTTCCCAAACCCTCACCTCTCCAACAGTATTTTGTGGGAACACGAGAAATGTTAAGCTTCCTGTAATGCCAAGGATGTAAATCACGCTAATTATCTCCCAGACTTCAGAAACATCCTGGGCTCTCATTTCCTCTGCAAACTTCTGGAGCATTTACATTAACTTTTGGCAGGTAAATTGTAGGGGGCCCAAGCCATCCATCACATAAAACTGCATTGAAAACACATCAAATTCAGAGTCTTGACAGGCAGATAGGTCTCTGCTCTGAAGGAATGAAAGCTTTGATGTCACAGATTCATTTTCCTCACAGGAGGACATCATCTTTAAGCCCAGGATTCTCCTTTCCACACACAGACAGCAACCACAATTTATTGTGTCCCACATGGACACAACCCTGGGGACAACCCTGTCACTCTGGTGCTACTTTTGGTTTTCTTTAAGCTTCTAGGACAGGATCTGCTTGACAAAAGGTGGTTCTGGCCTTGTAGAACTGAAATCTGCTGCAAATTGGGTCTTGATGAAGCGAACAGCCCCCAGTTCACCTTGACTGTGGGTCCGTTCCATCTGGTTACCACCAAATTTCTAAGAAAGCCCATGAAATAGAAAAATCTTTTCCATTTCCCTTCACTGGGCTGTTTTCTCCCCGCTCTTTTTCTTTTTTTGGTGGCAGATGCCAAAATGGAGGTGAAAGATGGTTTGAGTGAGGTAATCAAAGGGATAAAACAATACTTGAAGCAGCTTCAGACCTGTTTTCCTGCTGTTCTCCTGTAGCCACTGCACAGGTTTTCAGAAATTGTTTCCCTGCCCTTTTCACCTTCATATTGCTCTTCTCCCAACAGACTGAGGCCAGAGCAGAAGAGCAAAGTGGATTAATTGCCTTTTTTTTCCTTCAGAAATCTGGCATCCTATCTTTGCTTTCACACTTCTTGATATTCACCACCACCAGTGGGAAAAGAAGTAACCCGAAATTCAGAGCTTGGTAGGTAAAATAAAGATTAACAAGAATAACTATGACAGTTATGCTGATTCTGAGTATAAATATTTTCCTCTTCTTTTTTCTTTTTTTTTTTTTTTTTTTTTCTTTTTTTTTTTTTTTTTTTTTTTTTTTTGTAGGACTGCCTATGGATTCTAGCACTGACTAGGGATTTAAAATCCTTCCTCTCTTTTTAAGCAATGTTGGCAACCTAATTTTGACTCAATATTTCCATGACGCTGAAGGAAAAAGAGAAAAAGAGTAATTACAAAAAAACAAAATAAGCAGGAATTGTTTCAGTGAGGTGTTTTGATCACCCCCATGAGCTGTTTTCTTGCTGTGTTGTGCGTGACTGAAAATCAGAAAGTGAATCTGCCTTTTACCAAACGGGAAGCTGACCAAACTTGTTTCATCAGACTGCAGGAAAAATAGAGAACGAGGGAAAAATAAAGGTGGGTGATTAGAATTATTGCCATTCTGACAAAGAGACTGCATGAATGACACAAGGAAAGCTTCCTGAAAAAGAAATTTAAAACCCAAATTAAAGCTCTTTGAATGGGGGGAAGTTGAACAGATGAACCCACCCGTGGTGTCATGGACCTTTGGATCTTCTCCTTGGGAATTCCCTGGAAAGAGGATCCATCCTGAACCCCTGAACCATAACCTGGGCTCTCTCTGTGCTGCTGCTCCTTGCTTTTGGAGTAAATTTCAACCCTGAACTAGGAGTTGAATAAACAAATTACTGCCTGTGTGTGTGTTTATTAGAAAAAATAATCCCCACACTGATTACTTGGCAGCCTGATATTTCATAATATCACAAAGGGTTTTGAGACATGAACAGCTAAAGCAAACCCTCCATGAAAATCAATATCTCCACCTGTGGGAAATGCAAAGATAACAGGCAATTGTGACTAAAAATGCAATTACTACAAGAGAAAAAGATTCACTTTCCTTCATATGCATAAAAATCATGAAAAGATGTTTTCATCCTAAGCAAAGAAGGCCTGAAGCTGGGTTTTATTCTGCATTTAGAACCAATACTAATGTTTCACATATTATATGTCTTCTTGAAAAAAATTTATCCTTCTTCATCTCACCTAGAAGGTTCTCCACTTCTAGTCAATTATTTAAACAGATGCAAAGGAATAAGAGAAATATTTGCCTTTGAGCCTTTATAAATCCTGTTTTCTCTTTTTTTCTTTCTGCCATTCAAGATCAGATTTCTATTGCAATCTGAGTGTGTACAAGACAGTGTTCCTAGCTTTTTTAAAGAAGTATTCTACGTTTTAAGCACTAACAAAACATAAGAGAAACACAGGACCATCCACCAGAAAGAAGGAAGACCCATCCTGCACATTGTGAGGTAGTTGGAGCTGGTAAAACCCTACATAAAGCTTAGCAAAGCTCCTTCTCTCTCACACTGTGTTTGTGATTTCATCCCCTGACCTGGCTGCTGAGTGCTCTTGCTTTGAGTGGAGAAGTTCAGCCTCCTCTCAGAGGGTCAGTTTTCTGATTTTCCCAATCAATGACCAAAATATTCACATGCAGGATCCCCACACCTGGGGTTAGGAGAGTTTTAGGAGTGGTGTGCAGTGATTGCTGCTCTGCTGGGTTCCTCTGTGCAGGGTGAGGGGCTCCCCTCAGAAAGAAACCACAGAAGATAAATTTGCTTGTGATCCACAAGCAGCTGAAGAGCCACCATGAGGCTGGGTCACTTCAGCCACCCACTCACTCCTGGGCATTGACCTTTCCACTGCAGCCTCTCACTGGTAGCTCCAAACCCTTGGACTGCACTTAGGATCATTGACAGCAAATCTAAATTAACCCAATCTCCATTCACACCCAGCCTTTGGAACTGCAGAGTTATCCTTGGGAAAGGAGCCCAGACCTACTACAGACATGATCCAAAGAAGCACAGAGGAGTCAAATTTCAGGATCATTCACTAATTTTGGGTTGGTGACTATGTAAAGAATGAATATAGATCCTAAAATTTTGCAGTCAGATCTCTGCAGGTAGATCCACTGCACTGTACATATTCCCAATGGCTTAGAGGGAAATGCATGGGAATGAGGAGCCACCTTCATGGCCCTAGGTCTCCCATGGAAGCCTGGAAGCTCTCTTGCATTATCTTCTTGCTTCTTTTCCTCCAAATTCAACAGTCTGACCTCCAAATACAGCATTCTGGCTTTCTGTCTGCAAGCCAATGTACAGTGTTGACCTCCTGTGACTGTTCCGGTGGGGTCAGCTACAGAACATCTCCTTAGAGTCAAGTGGGTGGAGGAGATGGTTTGGCAGAAGGGACAAGGACTGAGTGCAGCACAGATATTGTCACCGAGAGCACTGCTCCCACACAAGAGAGACAGAGAGTGCTTCAGCATTCCTGAAAAGCCTCTTTGTTAAGAAGAAAATGGCTTAAGAATGGAGACTGTTGCTCAAATCTGTCACTGAAACAAATACAGAGAATGAAACTATTGAAAATTGTGTCAGCTCTTCCACTTGGGGTTTTCAGGGTGAGGCTGAGCTCCACCAGAGGTGAAGAGCAACGATGGTATGTGAATGATCCAGTGGCTGGGATCAGCTCTCCAAGGCTTCCTCAGGATGTTTCAGGGTCAGCAGTGACCACAGCAAAGAGGACAGTGAGATCAGGTGAATTAAAAGAACAATTTTTCCAGCCTCTTTTTCAGGTCTTGTGCTAGCTTGGGCAGTAGGTACAGCTCAGCAAAACCCTGTGACCACACCTCTGGTGGGTTGTGAATAACAGATTATCATCATTTTACAGCAGCTACAAATCATGGCTGTGCCACTGCATCTCGTGGGAAAACACAGCTGCTTTCTGAGCAAATAAGAGCCCTTTGATAGGCAGCCCTCTGACTCAGGAGAGCTTTGACAGTGTATAAAGCCTCTCAGCAAGGAAACCGCTGTAAATCTTTCCTGGGCAGGCTGAAGTATCTGAAGAAATACTTACACCTCACTGATCACTGAACCTCAGATTTGTGATAAGGCAGAAATCACTGCTGTCTGATCCACTAACCTGTGAGATATGAATCAGAGAGTCTATGCCCTGTCCAGAGTCGACAAGATGTATCAACATAACAAAAAGCATCATCGGTCTGACACCTGTGCTCTCAGCCTCAGGAGGGAGAAAAAAGGGATAGTGGAGTCCAGGTTGTCCTGTGGTTCCTCCAGAGCAAAACTGGGCCTTGCTATGGGCAAGATATGGAAACCCTTGCTAGTAATATCCCACAGAACCAGAGATCTTTCATGACAGTGCTGAAAGAAAATTACATACTTAGCTGATTTTAGTACATCATCCCCATCAGAGAAGTGCTTTGCACAAAATCAGTCAAACATTCCTTTGCCACCATCAGCCCCAGCTGGTGAGGTTGTAAAGCTTGAAAAATACACATAATAAAAGACACAAAACACTCTCCCCAGGATAAGATCTTTAAATATACAGCAGCTTTCAGTTCACCTTTCACATCTGAAAGAATGCATGCAACTACACAAAGCAAACTCAGCCATTTCTGGTGTGTTTTGAGAGAAATTTTCACCCATACATTAAATATTGCAGGGTACCATGTTTCCCCAGGGCCCCTGATGTTGTTACTGCCCTGACAGACAGTGGCACCTCCCCAATGACAGCAACTCTGCCCTCATGCACACTGACGCAGAAACACCTCTAAGACAATGCTTCAGCTCAGAGGTGCTGCACATTCACACATGCACACAGACACACAGAATTATATCAGCCATTTAAGTAATCTTTGCCCAGCTGTCTTTTAAAACGCCTCTTTCGTCTTTTTGTAACCAAAGGCTTTAATATTCAAATGTTCACGAGAACCAGCTTTATTAAAATTAGAGCTCGGGGAAACAGTTTCAAAAAGGAGCAACGACTATTACCCAACCATTTAAAAGATGCTAATTAATGGAGTTCTGCAGCCCAGGGAGGCCATTTGAGGGAGCAGAGATTCTTCTACCAGACAGATTTGTAACTTAGCGCTTCGAGTGGCAGAGGCGCAAAGAAGAGACGAGAGAAATAAAATGCAAGTAGGTTAAGAAGAACAATCCTCCAGGTATCGTGAGGACTCCAGAGTTTAGCTCTGTGCCAGCGATTTGAGTTGTCTGCCCACAAGCTCCAGGCATGAAGATTTTTATTCCTGGCCCTGACACAGAACAGAGTTTGTGCCTCTTCCCTGCTGGATCTGCGTTGTGCTGGGAAGAAGCGAGCGTAACCACGAGCCACGGCTGCCAGCTGGGTCTGTGCTGCAGCAGTCACTGAGGGATGGATTTCCAGATAAATCTAATCTTCAGGAAGATGGGCATGTTCACACACAAGTGCACAAAGAAAGGATTTTCTATTGGGATCGTGGAGAGACACCAGAATGGTCAGAGCTTTCTGTGTAGGCTTTTTTTATGATTATTTCAACTGAGTGTGTAAAACCAGGGGCATCTCAGCAGAGCCCCACATTCACACTCCCCTAGATCCTGACAATCACTTCTCTCAGCAGAACGAATCCATATTTATATCTGTACCACTGAGCATGTGTATTAATGTCCTAATTTATTCTCTCTGTCTCCTGCTCCCTGCTCCCTTCTTGCTCTTGTCTCTCGCACACAGATATAACCCTGTGTCAAAAACTGAAAATGTTCCATAGACCAGAGGAATAGGGTTTTTTTGGTGGGCCTTGTACATAGATATCTATTCCAGGTCCACTGTAGAAAAGACATCTCTGCAGTCTGACAGTGATTTGTAGCTGTATCTTTTTCACTGATGCAGTTCTTGACAGGTCACTTGCTGTAAAAGAGCCAGGGTGTGCTGGTGATTTGAAAGCTCTGATCCAAGAAAGAAACTAAAAGGCAGCAAGAGGGACAGATACTGGGAAAAGCCTCCTCTCCAGCCTACCCCAGCATGCAGGTGTCTGGGAAGGAAGGAGCATTGCATCCCAGAAGTACAACTGCCCTCCACAGCTGTTGCTGACCTGGATGAAGAATGAAGAATTTGCTGACCCTGTTCTGTTCTAATTCTTCTGTATTCAATCCATCACTAGGATCTCAAAGCTCCAAGTTGAGCCTATTCAGCAGGTAGATGAGGGAAGTCACCTGTACTGAGTTTCTTCCAGATGGGAGCTTTCTCCCTGCCCTCATTACCTACTTTTTTTCTCCCACTATCCTGTTTTTGTGCAGAGCCATTGGAATCGGTGGCTTTCCGGGTACACAACAAATAAAGCTTTTCTTGTCACTTCCTGTACTCTACCGATGCTCAGGTTCCCTTTTTGCCTGGCTTAGCCCTCCAGGGTGACACTAATCCTGCTGTATATCCATTGTACATTACAATTTCTGTAATGGGACTGTGGACAGACATCCTGCCCTGTCTACAGGAAGACTCCAGCCTCTGATATTCAACCCAAATATTTGGAGAAAATTAGGGCAACAGCCATCAAAATAGAGCAATCCAGTCAAAGTCTAGTGGAAGGTGTCCCTGCCCATGGAAGAGGCATTAGAACATGATGTTTAAGGAACCCTTCCAACCCAAATAGTTCTGATTTCATGAATCTATAGCAACCCACAAATGGAGCTCAAAGGTTCTCATTCCTCACAGCTGAGACTGTCACTGCCCTAATGAACTCATTTGTGATTGATTTTCCATTTTCAAGCTCTCACATTCTTCTCTTTTTTCATCCACAAACCAAATACTGCTGGTTCAAGGTAAGTTCCCTACATTTTCCTGAGTGTTCTCTGGAAGCTTCCAGAGAACATTGGCTGGGAAGGACACCCCAAACAAGCATAGGGCAAAGGCTATTTAAAGTCTGTAAAAAGTCCTTTAACAGTTCTGAAGAGGCTGAAATCTGAACATTTTGATTGTGCAGCTGTGAAGGGATCAGGTTTCAATTGTCAGGTGTCTGGATTAAGGGTGAGACACCTGAGGTCAGTTTGAACAGGAGCCTGCTCTGTGATTTGTTGCCTCCTTGTGCTGGTGGAACTGAGGCTGCAGATCTCCCCTCAGCTCAGTGCTGTTTGCACTCCATTAACCTGCACAGGGGGTGGGGAGCCACTGCTGCCTTCCCCTGACAAACCTGGTCTAGAGAATCCCTTCTGGCTGATATAGTGAAAGCTTAAGATATTTGATGCCAGAAGATCTGAGGTTTTGGGTAAAACATCGGGTCATGGAAGCTTAATATGTTCTTTCACATCAGCAGAGCGAAGGTACCTGTCCGTACATATGCTCTTTGCCTGGAGCTAATGCAAAATAATATGATGTACCTTCACTTTGTTTCACTGTCAGCAAAGCTAAATTGCATTATTATATCTTTGTCACCGGCCAAGAACGTGTGCCCAGACTGCTGCCTCAGCTCTTCTGATGTTTGGTGACTTGTTAAGACACTCTTGCTTGATCATATGTCAGAGCTTGGAGTCCTTCACAGCTGTCACAAAGTCCTTGGGAGTCCTAGTTTGTTACTCTGGGATATATTCTGATTTGCAAGGACTTATGGCTGTGTATAGCAGATATTTTTCTTTTTTTTTTTTTTTTTTTTTTTTTTTTTTTTTTTGGGGTGTGTGTCTTTTGGTGTTTTTATCCTTCTNGGGGTGTGACACTTTGGATGCTTTTATCGATCAGGAAAACCATCTCCTAAGAGAACAGCACTTTCTGAACTCAAACCTTTTCAAGTCCTTTGATGAAAATTAAGAATAATAATAAAAAAACCCCAAACTGAAACTGGTTCGTAAGGAAGGAAAATATTCTGTCAAATATCTGATATCTGCAAGGCTATAAATAAGAGAGATACTTTTTAAGTTCATAGAATTTCATTGTTTTCAGAGAGCTATGAAAAAAATGGAGTCTCTTTCCCCACTAGTATATAGATTGACCCTCCTAAATGAAGACAGTTGGCAAGAATGATATGATCTGAGACAGAAAAGCAGCAGAAATTCAGAGTTTATATAAATATATCTATTTAATTTATGTCTCAACTCCAGCAGCCTGCCATAAAGAAAATGAAATGCAAGCTGGAAACATAGGCTTGTTCTAATAGATGCAGGGGGAAGAATAAAGCTAACAAATATATTTGTTTCCCTAGTAATCCCTCTTCATTATAGGGCATAGCTGTTTTGCTTAATGGTCATAAATGAATCCAATATGAACTCAAACAAAAGGAGGTTTCTTTTCTGTTTGTAGATTAAATCATTTGTAAAAATATTTCAAGTGCATTCAGCATCAGTGAAGTTAAATAAAGCCTCTGATTCACACAAGCAAAAATTTAACATAGCTAGTGTCTTTCTAACAAGTGGCAAGAGGTAATTTTTCCCTGGAGCCAACTTCCATTGGATCAGTGTTGTTCCAGTCTATAGCAGAGAGAGTTTGTGTTTGAATCTGTGTACCAGCACGCATAATAATGAATCACACCCTACATTGATTTAGTAAACCAATAGGTTTTTATTAACTCAACAATGAGATTAAAATGGATTAAAACAGGGGAGGGGCTCTATCATTGCTGTAGCAATTTACCCCAGTTCTACAGCAAGTGCAATTCACTTTGCTTTTAATACCTGATTAGACTCCTCTCGGTATTGCTGAGATGTTTTCTCCAGGGGGAGAAGTGCAGCAGATATAGGTGAATCCTATACCCACATGTAACTACAGGCAGGGCAAGCAAACAAGACAACTTTAATCAGAGTTTGGACCTTTCAGTGTTATCCCAGACAAAGAAGTCAATGATTTCTCTTGGCAGGGAGTTTTGCAGCCACCTGTGCTAAAACACACAGAAAAGCACAGACAGAGCACCAGTCCTGTGAGGGGCAGCTGGGGGAGCTGGGAGTGTTTATTCTGGAGAAAAAGAGGCTCAGGGGAGACATTATTACTCTTTACTACTCTCTGACAGGAGGGTGCAGCCAGGTGGGGGCCAAGCTCTCATCCCCGGTGACAGGATGAGAGGAAATGCCTGGCTGTGCCTGCCCTGCCCTCCTCACCCCATATCCAGCACCCTCAGCCCAGCAGGTACCTGGGGCACAAGGTAGCTTTGGACTGGAAGCTCTGGCAGTGCTGAGCAGCAGCCTGGAGCTGCAAGACCTGCCTGAGAACAAAGTAAATCAGGTCAAGCAAAGCTGTGCTGCTCCTGGTACCAGAGTGGGCGGTTTCAGAGCCCTGAGTGCTTCTCCCCTCCATCATCTCCAGCTGAGAGTCACGCCTGTTCCATTAGTTTCAGCACATTCAGGACTCTGTACCACCCTTCTGCAGGATTACTTTGGGAGTCCCCTGGTGCAAACCAGTGCTTTTCAACCCCTGAGGATGCCTGGGGACCTGAGGGCTGCTCCTAATGGCTCTGCAATGGGAAGCCATAAATCTTGCAAAAGGGTAAAGCTTTTCACAGCAGGCTTAGGCTTGCTGGACAGGGCTTACATGGGCAGAGCATGGGTTTTAGAGGACAACTACCTGGAAAAGGTTGAAAAACACTTGCATATAACTTGTCCTGGAGCCTAGGGAGAGTATAGGAGAGCCTCCTGTTTTTGCCTGGCCTGACCACCCACCCAAATGCTCTTTGGACTCAAAATGGGTCTTTAGGGAAATTCCTGTCAGAGCCCAAGTGGCTCTGAGCCCAGCCCAGGAAAGGCCAGTTTTAGAGGGATTGCCCTATGGGGTATGGAAGCATAGAAGACAGGGCTGGAGGAGAGCCCAAGGAAATATCTAGTCCTTCTCCTGAGCCAGGAAAGCTAACATAATGAGTATTTAATTGCTTTAGTATGGGCTTTTTGTATAAATTGTGTGTAATCATCAAGTTATGCTGTACATATGCAATAAAATTAGGCAAATATTCAATGTTTTTTCACAGATAAAGATAAAATAAATCCAGCTCTCCCTTCCTGAGTTAATCCACCATGAACAACTCGATCAATAACCATCCTTTTAAGCCATCATCCACCCACCTCACTCCTTCCCACTTTCTCCTGTTTTCTGGGAGCAGTTTGATTTAAATTGCCAATAACTATCCTCACGACCACTGTAATTATGACATTCATTATGATTGCTATTTGTTATTATATCGGTAAAGGAAATGCTTTCTCTCTGTGTGGGAATTTGCAAGATTTTGTAATCATTTTCCCTATTCTGGATTTATCAGTGTTTGTGAACCAATAATCCAAACAAAAAGTACAGATCAGATCAATGTACAGTTCATTTAGATATCTTGAAAATATTTCATTTAATGGTGGTGATATTTTTGAAATAAAAAGAAATATTCATTTAGTTGTTGAAAATGAGGAAACAGGATGTTTTGTTATTTAAAAAATTAAGGATTCTTCAAATAAGGAAATTAATTTAAAACAAGTTCTACTGCAAACAGCTTGTTTTGACCTACATTTACCAAGAGAAAAAAAAATTTAATCTAAAAATTGTCAGCTTGCCATTTACTATCAAAAGTTTATATGACACATACAAAGCTACATAAAAAGTTACTGCTGTTGTTGATGTTCTCAGAAAGAAAAACAGAATGGCCTAAAGGAGTTAAGCACAGTCAGGGATTTCAAGTTTGAAACTTCTTAGATATTTTTGATACCATCTTAGCCTCCAGGTCACACAGAAATGACCTCTAATTCTGCAGCTCTAAGAGAGCTTTGCAGAGCTCTCAGAATTTAATTGCAGGATATACAAGTTTGGGCTTTATACAGTGAACACATAATCACCAAACCCTTATCCATCCTTTTAACTTGGGAAGAATTTATTTAGAATAAATCTGATGCTATTACCTTCAGCCCAGTTTTGACAGTTGCAGTCAAGGGCTGCTCCTCTCAGATATTCCAGACCCAGCCTCCCAAGCATGGGCAGCTGATACAGACTCCACTCGTCACAGACCTCAGCCTGTGAACTTGGCAACTGCATGAGCAAGTGACTCATGCCCCAGTTTGTGTTTGTCTGTTAGCTCAGACACATTTGTCTGGAGAAGAGCTGTGGAAATAATTGGGTTTGGGGGGTAGTGGCAATTCTCATTGCATAAGGATACTATAAATCACATTCAAACCTGATGCCAGCTTCCTTTACCATCCTGCTTTAAAAAGGTTACATCTAAAGAGGTTTTCTTCCCATTCCTGGCATCTTGAACTTCTCTGACCCTTCATCTTTGTCTCTTTGCCCTAAAACCTTGGGGCATGTAAAGCCTTTATCTATTAACTGTCATTCCTGCACTGTGCTGCATTTGCCTGGTCTGGCTCCAGCCAGATGATTTTGTTTGTACCAAGCACTGATACTGAGGCTCAGTAGCTCCTTACTGTGAGCCTCAGCAACATCAGCAGCTCTGGGAGGGGAGCCTGAAGACCACCTGGTCAACCACTGAGGGGTTCTTCAGTGATGGTTTCAGCAGCAGCTCCAAGAGGCAACAGAAAATCCATTGTCCTGAAGAGCATTTATGAGCTGTGGAGATTTATGGGTGCCTGTGACAAACTGCCTCAGTTCCTACCTTTGTAAAAAGGGTTGATCCCTAGTAGAGGGAGAAGGTGGTGATCAGCTAATATGTTCTATTGGAGGCACTGGGAACAGAGACTTTACTGTCACTATGACTTTACTGTCTCTGGCACGTGATGGAGCTGGGCAGAGAGCAGGAGCTCCATGTGGTTGTGTGAGAAATCCAGTGTACAAAGGACATATCATGGAATGGTTTGGGTTGAGAGGGATCTCAAAGATCATTTCATTCCAACCCCCAGCTATGAGCACCTCCTACTAGACCAGGTTGCTTAGGGCTCCATCCCACGTGGCCTTGAATACTTCCAGAAATGTGGCATCTTTTATGGTAAAGCAAGGAGTGGGGCTGAAATTTCTATAAAGCAAGGAAAAGCTGTATATCAAAGGGAGAAAAAAGTAAGCTCATAAAATATGGTTCCCAAAGAAATGATGTAATCTGAGTAAAGAAAAATGACATGAGATTCCAGCCTGGTACTCTGCTGCTGTATTAACACAAGGATTCAACATAGCCACGGCCTGAACTTTTGCCTCCAGTGAAGAACAGCAATTAGACTCTTTCCAATGCACCCTCCATTTCTTCTTAAGCTATCTGAATTGTTCTCTCTTGAATAAAGAGGGTCAATCATATAAAGAGGTCTTTAACCCTGCTCCAAGCAGTAGAAGGAAAGGGGAATATTTCTGAACACACACGCAAAGTTTGTGGGAACAGCCCGGGGAAAATCGTTCCAACAAATGTCTGGTTCATAGCTAGGTTTTCCAGATGGCATCAATATATCATGAAGAGTCAGAGAGAGCCTTTCAGAATGCAAATTGCTATTCACATTTTACCTAATTTATGCAAATTAGCTCATTCAGTCTTCTACCTAATCCTCCCTGGAGTTCCTCCAAGGTTTGAAAGGAAAGATATTCTTCTTGCAAAATATATATAATCCATATTAATTGCTTCTGATGGAGATGAGTGGGATGGACAGCTATTCCAGCAGTTAATATTTTAATCACTTCAGCCCAGCAGTAGCCCTGCCTCAGGTGAACAACCCCTGAATCTCTCCACATTGCTGGCATAAACCATTGCTGACATTGCTGCACATTGGGATGCTCCCAGTGGGGACTGGCAGGAAAGCAGATTTTGGGAGGAGCTGACCAGCATTGAACTGTTGAGGACAGAGCTGGTGTGTGGGCAGATCCGATAGGCAGCAGACCAAAATATTTTGGCTACCCAAGCTGGGAAGAGGGCTACAAGAGAGGCTTGAGGCTCAGTGATAGAGCTACAAGGATTCCCCTGGGGATGCTGGGTTTTGTGTAGGTATGCAGTGGCAGAGCTGCCAGGTGGGTCAGACTGAAGCCAGATGAGAACTGCTGAAACACAACTTCCCACCTCTCTGAGGAAGAT
The DNA here is from genome assembly GCA_013400435.1 of Pycnonotus jocosus. Classification (NCBI taxonomy): domain Eukaryota; kingdom Metazoa; phylum Chordata; class Aves; order Passeriformes; family Pycnonotidae; genus Pycnonotus; species Pycnonotus jocosus. The sequence continues at coordinate 1,591,718 of VWYP01036846.1, forward strand.
GGAGATGCAAGGATGGCAAAGGAGAATAGAAAGGGTCAGCAAGCACCTCTGTTAGTCTAAGCCAGAGGCATGGGAATAATCTGGGCTCCATCTGGCCAAAGCATATCAACACATCCTGAGTCCAGCCAGCACCTTGCCTCACTCTGTCTTAAAAAGAAGAGGATTTGAAGAAGAATGAATGGAAAAAGCAGAAGATGATTGAGTCAGGAAGTCTCAAAATTATCCACTTATTAAGAAACAATTAAAATATGTTAGAGCATATTGACTTCAGTCTGTCCTTGCTTTAATGTTTGTGTGTTATCTGGAATAGCTGTTCTTTTACCACACAGTGGTGCTTATGGATTTCTCATCCCTGTCCTTTGTGTCTGGAAGGCTGGGATCAGATACTGAGATAAAATAGTAAGACTAATTCTGAAATCAATGAATTAGAGATTTAATGCATTGATATTTCATGGCTTATCTTGGTAGAAAGGCAAGACTGATATGCAGGCAGTGAAATGGTGTGTGCCACTTGTGGTGCTGACAGACCTCAGAACTCCCTCACACAATGGGTTTTGTCAGGATCAGGGCACACAGGACCCTATTACACCTGCACCAAACCCCACTCAAATCCCTGAAGCAGATTCCAGGTGCAACAGGTGAGAATTGGGTCTGGTTTAGATTTACTTTACTGATATTGCCCAAGCCTGTAACATGCTTGGCCCAAGGGTGGACCTGCATCGAATTACTCAATCTTTTTGTATTATCTGCTTTCCAGACCATGGCAAAGGCACTGAATGATGTATTTCAGCAGGTATTTTTTTCCTGTAGTGCTGTCAGTAACAAGTCTCCTTCTGCCACTCAGGAAAACGTGCCTCTGAAGCATTTTGAATTGACATTTCAAATACTCTTTTTTTGTGTGTGTGTATGTCAGGTCTGCGGGAAAAGACTGAAGCAATTGATTGGTGACTTTCAAGAAATACATATTTTGTGCTCTTCTGTAGGGAAGACATGAGATTTTCTGACAGTGCCTAAGGACATTGGGTATATCACTGCACTGCACAGCTGTTATTTATACAGTGCTGTCTGCTATATTTCAGAGGGATCCATAAGATTACAAAGTTCAAGGAGGTGGGAAGAAACTTCTTTGCCCTCCACCTACACATAATAGTGGCGGGGATTTTAAGGTAAATTATAGCAGAGCAGAGTACATTACAGTAATTTACAGGTTATATCACCTGAAATGGAGCCTTGAACAAAATAGGTTGATCACTTTGATGCTAAAAGTGGCTATAAATACGTAATTTGTGTAAAAGTTCAGCAAGTTGAGTTTACTTGTTTTCAGCAAGGTGATTACTTATGGGTGTCCAGGGACAGATCTCACACTTCTCAGCAAAAACAACTTCTCATTGCAGGTGCCTGCAAGAGCTCAGCAAATCATTCATGAGCTGAGCGTGGTCAGTCAGAGCTGCTCTCATCCTGCTTGGAGAGCACATCTCATAAAATCAGCTTTAAGGCCACTTAGAGAGGAGCCTTGGGTGGGAGATGCTTAAACGGATCTTCATCAGTTTCTAAACTGATTTACTCAGATCAATACAGCTTCTGACCACTGCCAAGCCACACTGCTTTGAAGCTGAGGATGCTTCCACAAAAGGGCTCTCAGCACCTCCCCTTCCAGGGCTCAGGACTCCGTCCAACAAATCACTTAAGCTCGAGCTTAACTTTAAGTACATGAATACCTCATTAACATCAAGGGGACCACGTTAACTAAAGAATATGTGTAAAGTGCTTTGCTGGATTGGGGCCGTGCATGCTGCAGTCATCTTTGCTAGGTACAAAAATAAGCCAGACAAGGAGTTTCAGCAAGTATGATCTGGAGAATTACTCAACAACAGAAAACTGTGAGAGCAGGAAGATGATTGACTGATTACTTTTCTGATTCATGGAAACCCATGGGAGCACCTAAATCAACTCCTTTTGAATCCTGCTGGGTGACTTCAGTCCAGCGATTAGAGTTGAGTGAAATGTTTTGATTGAGAATAAATTAATTCAAAAGTACTGTTTTGGCTAAATGGAAATCTTTTCCTGACCTATTTTGATTTTTTTCTAATTTTTCCATTTCCAAAGAAAAATCCCAAATGGAATTTTTTAAGTTTTATGGATTTTTTTTGTCTAATGTGTATAATTTTTTTGTGTGGGAAAAGCATCTTGCTTAAATGAAAACATTGTGGTAAAAAAAACCAAAGAGAAGAACACATGCTTTCATTTTTAGCAGTGTCACAATAGCAAAAAATATTTTTAAAAACATGGTTTTAAACTGAAAGTCTTGTGTGCTTTTTTTCTCTTGGGAAATAAAATGACCTTTAAAAACCTCCAAAATTTTGTTTTAAATGTGGCACATTTTCATCAAGGAAAAAACCTAGAAACTGTGTGAAATGAAGGACAAAATGCCTCTGTTCTACATCTACACAAAACAAACTTTTTTATTCCCCAATATCTCTCAATAACTCGCAGTTATGTAAAACTATTGAACTGGGAACTCACCTTCAAACAACGGCAAGGAGACAACAATTTGCAAATGAAGAGTTTCTTCCTGTCCTATATCCAAAGGGAAGGGTTTTTTCCACAATTCAAATAGCTTTATGATCAAACATTACTTTTTTTTTTAAATCACAGAGTAACCAGTTCCTATTATCAGGACATATTTTATGGTACAAAGAAATAAGAAAATAACATATAACAACATCACTGCAAACTTGTCTTAAGGATGCTCTTTCCTTTCAAGCACTATTTCCCTATAAATTCAATGAACCAAAGCACAGTCTCACCCCACAGTATTCCTGTTTTAAGATGAGCTGTAGTAATACTCCCCTCTCTTGCCATATCCTCATATTTCTGTCAGATCTCACAGCTCGTGGTGACACCCTCATTTCCTAACATGGGAAGCCCCAGAGGCAAAGGTTGGGCACACCTTTGCCCCAGTGGGCTCCTCCTAGCTCCAAGCACCCCACAGCTATTCAACCTACCAGAGTTGTATCTTGTTGCTCATAATGGAATCAAATTGATTTTTAATGAGTTTAATTGATTGTGGTTGTCTCAGGGGCTGTGCTGACAACTTCTTCTCAGATGCTTGATTGTGTGGTAGAGTGGGAGTGGCACATAAAGGGTTAATGAAAGGCCACACAAGTTAATGGGGAACTGGAAAAACCAAAGGGAGACCTAGAATGAATACCTATGGAGGAAGCCAAGGAGGAATAAAGGCAAACAATTTATTTGACTTGAAACAGGTTATAAAAGACAATAATTATTTTAAATAGAAAGCTGTTGAATTATAATTGGAAGTAATTGAAACTCGCCGAAATATTGAATAAAACATTAGATAATTTAAATGGTGTTATCTTTACAATTATCATTGGAAATAATTGCAATGAAGCCCATGAACTGTTGTGAGTAGAGGAGAGGCACCTGGGGCTCATTGTTTTCCACAGACATTATGCAGGGTGTTTGATGGGGAGGTATTTATAAATAGGTGGCAGCATTTGTTTCTGAGCTGGCATTCCACAAGTGAAAGCCAGTCCCACATGGGTGAGAAGGACGGTGAGCAAGAGTGAAGCACCTGCTGTTTCCAGAGCCACTGCTTTAAAATACAGTCAAGAAGATGCCTCTCCCTGGAAGTTTTCCTGCCTTGTTGATTGGATTTGAAGGCTAAGGACACATTTTCATGGCTGTACATTATCACTCTGAAATGTTCTCCCAGAATATTTTCAGGAAAACATGTGCACATTGTCCTTTGTCAACTAGGAAAGCTACTTGAGAACACGGAGCGCTTTTCAGGGAAAAAAAAAAAAAATAGTGTTCATTCATCACAGCACTCAAAGGTTTTCTCATCAACATATGTAGCTATTTTTAGTTTGGTGTCTTAAGATGTAACTGCCTTAACTTCACATGCAGTCATTCCAGTGCAGAATTCATGGAAAACATCACACAGGTTCCCAGCTCTGGCCTGAACATCTCCCTGGGTAAGGCCAGGTACAGTCCTCTGGAGGGGGAAAATTTGAATAATTACTTTATATCAGGCTATGGCTTCATAACACATGACATCCTGCTAGAGTTTCTGGGTGATTAATATAATTAACTACAATGGGCCTGATGAATTTTGAGACAGCAACTGTGATAGGAGCAAAGCAGCATTCCACCTACCAAAACATCTCTGCAGATTCTAATCAGCTCCTGCATGGAAATCAGTTTGTTGAGTTCTCTTCCTAGTTGCCATGGGCCATATTTTTCCAAGCAGATGTAAAGCAAGCAAGGAATTGAATTGCAATGAATTCAGGTTATTTTTGGTCACATGGAAATAAGCCATTTTCCATCCCCTTGATATAGAACTGGATATGCAGATATTAGCTTATTAATGTTACATTTCCTATGGACTAAACTGAAGAAAGAGGAGGACTATCATTTAAGCATCAGTTGGGGAAAATTGCTGAAATGGAGTGTCAGATGAAGAGGATTGCATGATGTCTTTATCTATGAGGAGAAAAAGAGAAGGGTAAATATGGAACATGCACAGAGGAAAAAGCAGCTGAGCTTTGAGAGACTAACATAAGCTATGGCAGTCTGCTAATATTCCTGAAGGCTCTATTAACAACAGGATGGTTTTTTCCACAGATGATCATCTGTTCTGTCTTAGATTAATATCTATTGAAGTCATATGTTGGGCATCTGGCTCTTTTGTGCTTCTTCTCTAGAAGGACAAGTTAGAAGGTGGATTTTGCTTTCTAATACAGCTTACAAAAGCTTCCATGTTCCACATGGGCAGAGGAAAATAATGAGAGGCAGCTGAAGAGGAAAGGACTGATCCTGGGATACCCCAGTCCTGATCCATCTTCCTTGGGAAACTGAGGGGCATGGAGAATAATCTGATGCCAGGAGCTCAACCTGATGCAAGTGTTGCAAAACTGGTGGAAGGATCTGTCAGTAAAGGGAGAAGCTGGGACATCATGGCTGATAGTTCTGATACAATTTCAAAACTCCTCCAAGCTTACCTTCCTCCTTTTTGTGATTTTAAGTGCTGTGATTTTGAAGTGGTATATCTTTCTGAAGATTGTGCAGGATGAATGGTGGAGCATGCAAATGTAAATGATAAGCATTGGTGGAAAAGGAAAGAATCACTTTGCTAAAGATGTCTAGACATCACAAAAAGTAATTAGTCAGGTTTAAGATTCTGCCAGCAAATATACACGGCATGAAACACAAACATAAGGAGAGCAAGAGCCATCAGGCTTCACTTGGCTCCAGCCACTTCATCAGGGCTAATTAAAATGTTCTCCCAAGTCTTTAAAGAGATTGACTATGGCAGCAAACAATTTCAAATAAGATGCATTAGGCCAAAGAGGTGGTGGTGGAAGTAACAGGGAGATAGAAATCTGCATTGTCAAACGCCGTTCTAATGTGTTCAGTGAAGAATATTCAAAGCCAAGGGAAGCAAGGCCAAAGACAAGGCAAATGGATGCTCTCTAGCTAGTTTGTCTCACCATATCATTCTGGGGAAAGGTCTCAGCTGTCTGCAAGGTCCTCCCTGTGTTCCTCATGCCCTGGAGTTCTGGTGCCACATGGTACAGCCACAAAGGATCACAGGACACTGCTGATTTGGAAGCTACGGTTGTGATCATGGCAGGAAATATGATGTACAATTCTGGTTCCTTAAAAGAGGCGAATGAAGTTTGTGCAGACAATCCTACACTCTCTGAAGTTCCTGCTACGAAGCCAATAAATGCAAATACGTATGTGTATAATACAGATACATCAAAACTAAAGTCACAGGTTGGGCCAAAATCAGGTTGGCAGCTTCCCTTTAAACAGTTTTATGGATCATTAAGTACCCCACAGGAGGCTGAGTACACCAACTATGTTTTATTGATAGTCAAGGGTTTCTTGCCTGAAACAAAGCAATTATTCACGTTAACGAGAGGCTGGAACAAACTGCCCCAGACAAATGTCCCCTCCAAACACATCCAGACTCAAAATTCAGTCTCACATTTATTTATTGATGCATTTTTCTGTTCACCCAGGATTATAATATTCTGTTGGATGCTCTCTTTGAGCAGGTTAGCACAACTGTTTTCCTGGGAAGGTCTTTGGCAGGCAAAGAGACAGGATTTTTCACATGTGCTCCAACAAAATGTCAGCATATTCATGTAAGTAATACATAATCTTCTAAGAAAATCAATGAAAATGAGCCAGAATAGCCAGCCTTCAGAGTGTCTCAGTGTATCACACTTTCACATGAAGTTCTAAGTTCAGGGGCAAGGTGAATGATACATGATATTTTTATTTACTGACCTCCATCTAGGATAACTGACCCACCAGTAAAACTTTGGAGATTCAATGCTACAAATCCCCAGAAAGTCCTTTAAGTATTGCAAGTACTTTCAAGAGAAACAAAGATGAGGCAGAGTATATAAAATGTGGTAATTCACTTGGCCCTTAGCTCATCACTGGAGGAGGTAGCTGAAACTGGGTCTGCCAAAATAATGATCATTAGAGCAGAAGATGACCAAACGATTTTAACACTCACTGCAGCAGTAGCTCATTCTAAAAATCTGATCTTGTCATTTAGCCAGTGCTAATTTGCTAACATCAAAATGAAAATGGTCATCCAACCCTAAAAGTTTCAGTGAGATATATGTGAGATTTGTTGCATCATTATGACATTCCTCACAAACCCAGGGCAAAAATCAGAAAAAAACCCTGCACAGGTAAGTAGAATGTACCAAATATTTTTCTCCTTGTATGGAAGCCTTCATGTAGAGAAGCTAAATCTGAGAAGCTTCTAAAGTGATAAATCAATTATGAAATGGGAACCTTCATTACAGGCTGTCCACTTAATTATTTGACAAGTTAATTAATCTCCCAAGCAACTGTAGAACTGCTGTTTCCTCAGTAAGCAATGGAAACAAACTTTGGCAGATCCCACAGGTCTTGGCACTACAGTATCAATAGGACTCTACAAAGTTATGCATAATAGACATTAAGTGAGGTCAAATTGCTTCTGTAGGAGTAGCTGGAATTGTTTATTGCCTGAAGGTGTTTATGTTGCTAATTATTTCATTGCAGATAATTATGGTTTGCCAGTTTAGCTGCGGCTCAGCTTTCAAGAGATGCTTCTTTTCCCCTCAGAAAGCCATTGCATCATGGCAGGAAAGGACAGAGCCTCCTGCCTCCTTAGAACAATGCCACTGTCTGCCTCTGCTCAAGAGACAACACAATTACAGCTGACACAGTAATTGATGATGAAGTTTTCTAGTGAGAAGGATGGACACACATTATTATCCCATCAATCTTGTTCCACATGGTGTCTTGAGCTGCTGGTGTTTCATACTGGGGCAGCAAATTGAGTGAAGGATGCTGAGCAGTCTGTTTGTGTTCCCAGGGGTACCCCATGACAGAGTGAGGGCAATGCACAGGGCAAAAGGAGAAAGGTGAGGCCAGAGGAAAGATCACTCAGTGTGAATTGAAGCCAGATTTGTTTCCACCACGTTCTTTACCTGCTGTTGTCTCTACTACACAGTATCAATTCCCAAGGAAATGGGACATCATCCAACATTGGCTTGTTCCATGTGCATTACAGAGCAATGTTTGACCAGTAACAGCCACTGCCCCAGCTCTACCTGAGTTCAGCCACAGACACCTGCCAGGTCTGTAAGTACATGGAAACTCCAGTGGAAATGTGTCATGGATATATTAGAAAGCTTTCCAGTCATCCAAACTAATTAGGTTTCCAGAGAAGGGGAAGCTCAGGGAAGACCTTACCACTCTCTACAACTCCCTGGCAGGAGGAGGTGGCCAGGTGAAGATCAGGCTCTTCTCCCAGGCAGCAAGAGACAGGACAAGAGAGCTGTCTCAAGCCGTGCCAGGGGAGGTTCAAGTTGAACATCAGGAAGAATTTCTTCACTGAAAGGGTGGCCAGGCCTTGGAACACACTGCCCAGGAGCTGGTGTAGTCCCCTGCTCTGGAGGTGTTCAAGAAATGACTGGATGTGGATGTTTGTGCTGTGGTTTATTTGGAATGGTGGTGTTTGGTCAAAGGCTGGACTCAATGTCTTGGACATCTTTTCCAACTTTAATGATTCTATGATTCTCAAAATCTGCTCTCTTCATAGATACTGGAAAGATACCTGATTTCTACCTGTCCACTGCTTTTCTGAATACCTGAGCAGAAAATTATTTTCTTCAGTTGATGACAACAACACAATTAGTTGACAAACATAATTGCATCTTTTGTTTAAAAAAAAAAAATTAAAAATAAAGCCACTAAAATATAGTGTTTGGCACAGCTGTATTATTCCTGTAATGAATAATCACGAAAGATGTTATTGTGGATGCAGTTACCATGCAACAATGTGAATAAAATTCTTTAGATGGAAAATTGTACTTCAAGAAAAATATATGCAATAGTACAACTGTATTATTGCCCATTAATATGTATTAGTTCAATGAAAAATGCCTGACTGAGCTGGTTTACATAGATTAGGATGGCAGGCAGCGAAAGGAAGCACTTGGACTTGGTTAAATGGGCTGTGAAGATAGGAGGAACTCTAATGCAAAGCAGAGGAGCAAAACACGAAGATAGGCTGTCCAGTTCTGTTGGTATGATTTGTTCCCTCTCTCATTCATACCAGTGTTTTTATTATGACAAGTAATCAGCATTCTCTGCTCCTGATGCATTAGCTCTACTCAGTCCTCTTGAATCTGTATTCAAAAGCTTTCTATTTAAAAATAATAAAATAAGATAATTCTTCCCAAGGTGGCTACTTAGCAGGAATCATCTCATTTGCTTTAGTGTCTCCAGGAGGCAGAACTGGAGCTCCTGACAGGCTTGTCATTGTCAAGACAAGCTTATTTGAGCCTAAAATAACTCCAATAATTCACTCCTTACTCTAACTTCTGTACATGACACACAGGGTTTGTTCCAGCTCCCCAAACTGCACCGAGTGGGGCATTCCCACAGCCCTGGGGGGAGCTTTCACTGAGACACATCCAGTGTTTAGAATTCTGCCAAGTGCGTCCTTCTGTCCAGGCATGCTTAGTTACACATATAAAAAACCACAATTTTGCTTTCCCTTCTGGCTAACAGCCTTGTTATGAGACAAACTATTATGGCAGTCATATGCTCAGCATACAATGTGGCTTTCCCTGAGTTTATTTAAAAACACTCAGTTTGGTGCCTCTCTCAGCCCCACCATCTTCACAAAGTCCCATTTCCAGTGTGGGGCTGGCTGGCACCTTCCTTTTCCCTGCCTGTGCAAAAGGGGAGGCAATACTGGTGAGGGTTTGGGTGAGGAAAAGGGGAACACTCACTCCAGAGGCCTCCTTGGTTGGAGGACAAGGTGGTCTGGTGTGGATTGAGTCACCAGGGATGGAGAGTGAGGAAGGAAGGAGAGCCAAAAGAACTTGGGGGGCCTCTGGACTCAGCATTACTGGAATATCAATAAACAACAGAAGTTTGGAAGCAAAATCTGCACAGGATGGATTCTGTGGAAATGGAGGTGTATCCTGTGTGATTTTGACCCTCAGAACTTGCTGCAGAGCAAGGATGAAAACATGCCTTAAAGATACAAAGACAAAAAAGAGATCCTTATGTTTAGAAAAAGATATTTATATATGACATGCCAGGTCACAAAGGTTATCCAAATCAGTGAAAAATGATATTATAAATGACTACAAGAGATTTAGTGTCTTTATTCCCCAAACAGCCTCATAAATCGTATGTCTAATCCTCTGTCTTGACCACATCCTCATCCAATTTCATCTGCCTTGCATAAAACTTAGTAACCTCTCAACAAACACAGCTGACCAACAAGAGTGGGTTCATGTACTATGTTAAATCCCCTCTCCTCAATAAAATGTGATGGGATCTTTAGTGACCATTTCCCACCTAGGAATGTTTAAAATTATGGGACTGGGGTGATTCTTTCCACCCATGTTTTTATGCACTTTGTTCCCAGGGCTCTAGTGACATTCTAATAAGTGTATTGAATTTTGTGCTATTCAGGGGATTTTGCTATTATTTATGAGAGTGGATTGATTTGTCTCTCATGTGAAAGAATATATGTAGAATTGAGTTTGGTTGTGGTTGTTTCTTTGTTCAATGTCTCTGATATGATCATGGCTTCATAACAACTTCAATATATTATTGCCAGAGGTACCATAAAACAGGGAAATATTATCCTTCATGTCATAATTCTTTCTCTGCTGAATAAACTCAAAAGCTTATTTTTGTTTGTTTGTTTATCGATCCTTACTTTGGAGCACAGTAAATTAATGTTGTTAAACAAGAGGCCAATTTCCCTTGTAGTTTCACCAAAATGGACTTCAATTAGCTATGCTTCTATGGCTGTGTTATGATGCTTTCATAAGTGGGTTATGACATTGACAACAAATCAGTGAAACTTAAGCTCCCATTATTATTATCAGCTCAAGGTAAAAATTGTGCATATCTTTATCCCTACTTAATGGGAGCTTCAGCCAGTGTGGTCAAAAATAGCACTGACATGAAATTACCGGCAAGTTATGTTGGCATTGTAAGACAGACCAGTCACAAAATAAGTCTGGAAAATGGAGGGAAGAGGGAAAAAAAAAAAAAAAAGAAAGAAAGAAAGAAAAAGGCAGAAAATGCAGGCTCTTTGAGATGTCCTGATTTCTGCTTTCCCATTGTTCCAGCTGTGCAGCAACAGGATATTTGTGACCCACGGTCTGACATGCCCTCAAAGCCAGTCTGCCGTGGTCAAAATTAGACACTCATGGACACACGAGGAGATTGCTTCCTTCTGCTATTATTTCACTGTAGAAAATATGAACAGGGAATTATCATGCACTAGCTCTTTCCATAAGACAATGAGGGGTTATGGAATACATTTAGTTGATGGGCAAGTTCAAAACGTTCATCAGGAGATTACTCTGCATTGCCGCGAGATGTTTTGATGCTAAATTTTTATATGGGCTCTAAAAGTGGCTGGACGAATAAGGAGAGAAAGTTCTGTAAGGAATTATTAGCTATAAGAATAGCAGCTCTGGTTGGGAAAGTCCCTCACCTGTAAGCTGCCTGTCAGAATGAAAGGTGCTCTGACACTATTCACAGCCAATTTGCTGCTAATGGCCAGGCTTAGAGGGTGCTTGATAGAAATAACATCTCAGCTAATCTTTAAATGACTTCTCGCTGCCATAGCAGGGGCTGTGAGCAGAGAACGCCTTCCCTGACGAAAGGCTGAAGCTGCTGTAAAATGCAACATCACTGCAATATCCTCCTGTGTTGGAGATGGCAGGACCAGAGCCCCGGGTGCTGGGTGAGCCCCATGCCAGTCTGCTGCTCCTAAGCTCGCAGCAGATCATCCTGATTTAATTTTACTTGGGCTTGCTCTATTTTTTATATTTACACTGCTCACTCTGCATTATCCTCGTGTCTACTAAGTGGATGCCCAGTTCAGGGTGTCAAATTCATATTTTATGGGATAGAATAGAGGATGCATTCTCTGTGTCTATATAGTCATCTCTATTTACTTCGCTGATGCCAATCTCACACCTTGTTCCCTACTACTCAAAAAAAAAAGGCACCCTTTACAGCTTTTTTTCCTCCTATTTTGAAATATTCTGTCACTATTCAAAGATTATTCCTTTGTCTTGTCTTATTTATTTTTTCTTTCTTTTCGTCAACTAATGGCTAAACAGCTGCCAGCAGCATGCAACTTCGGAGCTCCCTGCTGCTGTTCTCAGAAACGAAACAATCTGTACTTAAACAAATTTGCTTGTAAATTCCTGCTTCCCTGCCTCCAGCCTGCTAAATTGTTCATGCCCATCATGCCAATCTGTTTTTCCAATGCAGAGATCACTCTATCAGTGCCAGCCAACCCCCTACAAACTAATGCTGCAGGCTATGCCTGGGGAAGGAGAAATAATGTCTCTGAGCTCATCAGTTAACTAGATTTTATTGGAGCAACACAATTTAGATTGACCACCGAGGTCTGGATGAAAGGCAAGGTCATTTTAAAGGGGGAATAATATGTCCCTGTTATTGGGGTGCGGGATTTACCCCTGGAGTCCATATAAAAGGGAATGCCATGGCACAAAGGGAGTTGTGAATATTGTATTTCAGTCTGAGAGCAATGTACCTAACTGCAATGCAAAAAATATGTGCTAGAAATCAACTTGAACCGGTAAGATATGAGACACTGGGAACGAACATAAATAATTCTAAGCCAAGGCACCAGCAGGGGACTGACAAAACATATAACCAAGAGACTGGCTGTTTGCTTCCTTTTTCATACTGTTTTATGATTTCATTTCTCTGTGCTGATTAAAAAGGGACTAAAAAACAATGCTGGAGACGGAATGTTTTGGGCATGTGTTATTCCAGTCTCCCCCAAACAACTCTGCCACAACCAATCCCTTTCCATCTTTAAATTAGCAGGTTTTTAGAATACATTTCCCCTAAATGACATCCAATATTCTGGTGGAATGAGATTGTCCTCTGAAATCTAAGCTGAATATGTTTCTGAGTATCTTCTTTGGGTTAAAGTGCTCTTGCCTTTTCCTGGTGTTTACCACACTGCATAATTCAATTTTTAGGCTGTGTAAGTCAGGTCATCCTAAGTCTGATAGTAGAAATCTCCATTCTTTTCAGCCACATTGTCCTGTTCTCCAACTGCTCCACATTAAATCCCCCTTTCCTGATCAGCAGACAGCACATCAGGAGATCTGACTTTGCACAGTGCATCCATACTTTTTCATGTAGAACCAGCTGCTATATTCAAATCTCACATTGACTTTTTAATGGTGACACCTTGTTGATGGGCCTTCAATTGTTACACCTGTTTTTCTTCTCATGTGTCATTGCCAAGTGACAGGTCACCATAAAGAATATTACTACTGGTACCTGAATATATGGCACAGCAGTCTGTACTAGTAGATCCCACCCTGCTTCTGTTATTCCAGCTCTCAAAGTCACCTAACTCTTCTTACAATGTTCCAACACTTCTTCCCATTTGTAAAGTTTTCCAAGTTTTTACCCACAGGTGCAAATGTTGTTTCACTTTTATACACTGAATGTGTAACAAAGAGAGAGTTTAAATCAGATTAGACACCTGGAAGCTCTTTTAGGACTGACATTCCTATCTTGTTTTCAACCTGATGCTTCTCCCTGTAAACAAACCTATTGTTGTTTCCCCTTCAGCTGTTTCTTTGTTTGCCTTACAGTTCCTGTGCTAAACCCCAGATCTGCCAACAAAACTAATCATTTCTCATGCAGCACCATATCGAATGCTTTACTGAAATCCAGATAGATTAAATCTACTGCTTTTCCTTTGTCTAGAAAATCAATTATCTTATCAAAGAATGATATCGAGTTAGTCTGGCACTCTCTGAGTCTTTGTTAAACCTATCTAACATTTTATCCTATTTTGCATTTACTTCCATGTCTCTAATTATTCTCTCCTTAAGAATTTACTTGAAAGCCTTTGTGTGAGCATCTCTATCTGTGATCCAAGTGGTTTTGACCTTGATTTGCAGGGACCCTGCTCAATGTGGTTCATTGTTCAGATTCAAGATGCAAGTGCCCATACAGTACCACGATGTATCCTCAAAAGTATCTGTGCAGGAGTGCAGGAGGAGAACTGGAGCAATGAAGGGATAACATCATCAGGAATTCATGAAGATGTAAGGGAAGCTTCATAATTTTTTGCTCTGTTCTTAATGCTGTTTTTTCAGATCACTGCCAAAACAGCTGCCCCTGTGCTGATATTTTAATAGTTTCCTGAAAAGGATGTTCTGAGGTTACCTGCTTCCACCGATGTGTGCATTGCACTAACAGAAAAGGGTCTCAGAGGGTGAAGGTTCTGGCACAAATAAGCATGTGCAAATCTGCTGAGATCAACTGAATTATGTCCTTTTATCTGTTCTGTCTTTGGTGTCCTACCCAAGTCCCACAGGGAAATTGAGGTGTGACAACAGCATGTTCACACCCTTCAGAAGAACAGGAGGATCAGTAATTGGTTTTGCTGGGGGAACACCTCAGAGATAAATATTGTTGGTTCTTTACTGCTCTTCTCTTGTCATTCTTATGTCCCATGAAATATATTATTGTTGAGGTACTGAGGCTGCTATAAATGAAACTCTTTCACTGTTGCCATTATAAGCTCTACTTTTTAACAGTTTATCGTTCAAAGGCAAAGATTCATTTTCTCCCCTCACCACAGCTGATGCTGGGTATAAAAGTTCAGGCACAAGCTACTGTCAAAAATAACCTTCTTCTGAATTTTAAACACAGCCATGAGCATTCTTGAGCAGAAATGGGCCAAGAAGACTCCAGTACAAAGAGACACTAGCATTTCAGCCTATGAAGCCAGGAGCAGTGCTGGAGTGCAAACTTAAGTCAAAAATATTGAATATTGTAATGATCCTTTATCCTGCAAACAGTCTTAGCTGAATTCTCACAGTCAGGCTCCTTCAGAGTTTGGAAGATGCATGAACCAGATCTGGTTTTGTAATCTGTGCTCATAGAAAAAGAAATTATCTCAGCTCTTTCTGAAGCAGGCAGATATACAAGAATTTCCAGGAACCACAAGGAGACAAAGAGCAGAACACAGTATCAATAACTCCACATAAATTTGAATCTCTGCACAAGCCTTTGGATTCTATTGGGATGAGCAGGGGAGAGAGAGTGATCCAGGAATGAAAGGGGGAAATGTGACCTGCATGGTAAATGGATGATCTGGTGGTCGAAGAGTGAATGTGGGATAGTCCAGAGGCAGTTAACCTCACAGTGTCTGGATTTCTGACCCATAAAATGATAGCAATGATACTTGCCTTTGTGACACACTTCGAGATCTGTGGTGGAAAAGTCATGTACAAAGACAGACATTGTTATTTCAAAGGGATAGGGAATAGCAGGTACCATAGATCAGGAATTACACAATAGACAAATATTGGAAGGGGAACAGTGGGAGTCAGCTGTGCCCTACAGTTTGTTGCAGTTTAAATAATATTGGTGGCTTCCCTGTCCAAGTGCTGTATTTCAGGTAATTACTCCATTGCTCACTTATCAGGGAGGGGATTAGATGTAATTTATTTTGCTGGAAGGATATAATTAGAGCCAAACAAAATAACCTGGTATAGAACAATTAGCCAATTCACTTATTCCATGCAAGTATTCCTGGAGAAATTCTCAAACACTTTTGTTCATTTGGAAGATTTACCAATTTTTTTAGGCATCAATGACTTTCTGTAACACCAACGCAAGCCACCCTGTGGGGTAAACTCTTTTCCTTCCCCCAAATAAAATATCTGCATATTTCCTCACTGAGGATGGTGCCTTTCATGTCATTCCTCATCAGGCTGAGCACACCCATATCTGCCTCTCACACATCACGTCCAGGCTGTCCCAGAAAACAGTCTTGGGGCAGCTTCATCCTTGCTGAACCCCTGCTGCTTCCAGGGATTGTGCCTGGATTTACAGGATGCCTCCTTTCATCTTCCCCTGTGCTCCAGACCACTCCTTGCTGATGGAAACCAGGATGAAGCACAGCTGAGCAGATTAATATCCCTCATGAAGGGATGTGGGGAATATGCTGTCATACAGACTGGATGCTGTGTGACAAGAGAGGAAAATCAAAGTGAAAAGCACACACATCAGAGGGACAGCAGCCAGGGCCCTTAGATTGCTCTGTGCAGAGTATGCCTGGCAAAAATCAGAGGGAAATTTGCCCAAAGAGTGGCACTAAGGTCAGGCCACACCTCACACCAGTGACAAGCCCAGGCAGAGCACATCATTGAGCAGAGCTCATGGAAGCAGCTGATGGCCTGCAGGAGGTAGAGGGCAGGCAAAATCACTGCAGTGCATGCAGTGCAGGGCTGCAAGTCCAGAATAACTGCACCAGTGCTGACACACGATCTTCTTTATACCCCTGACCTCATGGCCATGGCTCGAGAAGCCTTTCAGATGTGTAGACATCTAAAGGTAGGCAAAAATATCCACCTTTGGAGATGTTGGGATCAGCAGTGAGCAGGCAAGGGAGGAGGACGCACACACGCACTGGCTGCCCTGCTGTCCCCCACTGTCCCTGCTGTCCATCGCTGTCCCCTGCTGTCCCCCGCTGTCCCCTGCTGTCCTGCCGGCTGCAGCACCGAGCTCCAGCTGGCAAATTGCCACCCGACGCCTGCACAATCACGGGAATTTCGAGTGGCTCTGGAACCCCCTGTCTGGATAATGACGGGGCGGGCGCGTCAGGCCGGGGACCCCGCCGAGCTAAGTGCGGGTGTGCGGAGCTGCTGCCGGGGGAGAGGAGGGGAAAGCGGCTCCGCCAGCGCTGCTCCATCACCCGCAGACCTGCAGGGCTTCCTTCCCTCCACGGGCTCCCAAATCCTCATCCAGGCAAGGCACTGAGAGGTGTCCGTGCTTGGAGGACATCCAGAGATTGGCTTCTCCATCTCCAGGCTTTCCTCATCCAAACCCACCCAGGAAAAGGATTGCTGCTGGCTGATGGCCAGCGGTGCTCCCTGCACCCTGCAGACTGGGAAATCAGCATCTGCCGTGCCTTTCTGACCCATCCCCAGCCCTCCTCTGCAAAACCCGTGTGGCTCCTGCATCTGCACTCTTGTACTACTCTGGGAAGCCACTTTTCCCCCCACCCATCCATTTCTTTCACTTATATTTTACATAAGGAAGTAAGAAACATTTGGGATAAAGTACAAAACATTCTCATAAAATTTGTATTGCTCCCTTCAGCTCTTCTCCCCAGATTGAAACTAAATATAGCAAAAGCCAGTCTGCTGGTTGGAACAAACACAAATAGCTGAAATAAAGGTATGAGAAATCAAGGCCAGGTTGCTCTCATCCTGCCTTCTGGATGAGGTGACTGGTGTCTGTCTGTGATGGCACTAGCAGGATTTTTATGTTCCAAATTGCAAGGGATTCGTGATCACTGAACAGAGACATTAGTACAAAGCCTAGGGGTGACTTGCTGAAACTTTAGCTAGAACAGCTCTGCACTTTGTCCAAAAAACATCTGCCTGATCTCTTGCATTTGTAGAAGCATTTTTAGATCAGAAAGACACTTTGGGATTATTTTCTTTCAGTGGGCAATGCAGATTTGGTAACAGCAACTTTTTTCAAATTTAGATTTGCCTCACTGAATCCTTCTCGGAGGCTAAAAGGGGAATTTTGAGACTTCATTTTGACATTGAATATGTTACTTATATCCAAATGTTTCATTTTGCCACTTTCAAAGAAAATGTTTTGATCTTCCTTTTGCAAATTTAGTTTGGTTAGAATTTGCCTTACATTTTGTTTTGAAAAGTGTGCTCATAATCCAGCTGTTACTTCTGTCAAAGAGACAAAAGAAATGTTTTGCCCAAACCAAGATGTTGCACTTTTTTGCTTTACTTTTGGCATGGAAAAAAACAGACAGAAACAATATATAAAAGAAGAGTTCTTGCTAGTGAACCAAAAATTCAATTACTCTGATTTCAGTAAAGGTCTTGTCTGCAGAGGGAGGTGAATGTTCAGTGCACTCCAGCACACATTTACCTGTTGCATAATTCCTCCCCCAGATGGATCCCCTCCCCTGAGGGCAACACTAAAACATTAGAAGTTAAGTTTTCCAAATCAAAGGCAGATTGAGGCTTGGAGTCAATCCACTTCCCTTACCTCACCCAAGATCTGAATTGCCATCTGCACACGCCTGTTCTCTTCACTGGGTACCCAGGGACCCTGGGCCAGCCTTCAATCAACCAGGCACTTTGGTGAAGACCCAGAAAAAAGGAATCCCAGCCTTTGGTGCCCATAAAGAAAATCCTCCAGGGTTGGATGACTACATGACTGCATTTTGGACCAATTGTTAAATCATCAGTGATACCACAAAACAAAACAAAATACAATTTGCAGATTTTGGCACAACACCCTTCTTATGAGGTTATGCTGCCTCAGGAATGTTATGGAATAGTTTCTCATGAGCTTCTCCTTCAACACTGAAACCAAACCAGGGGAGATAGAGGATATGGTGAAGGTTCAAACAAATTTCCACACATCAAAGCCTTTATCTGAGTTGGACTTGCTTTGCTGCAGCACTTAGGAAGATGCTCCTGATTGAAAGGCTACTATCATGGCCAGGGTAATTCTGTGAGCCCAAATAATGATCCTAGACTTGCCATTGAGGTGTGAGCAGCATCTTCTGCAGTAGGAAAACTGTAATATTGCACTTCATGATTTAAGAATTCCAGAAAATTAGGGATTTTTTTTTTGTTATTACTTAATCTGCTTCCCAGTCTAAACAACTCTTGTTTGTGCCTGAAACCTTCCTGCTTCTGACTCATCTCCTTGCATGCTCCACCTTGTGCATGGGATGAAACCTTAGCCCCATCAAGTCCTGTCATCCAGAATGTAGAATGCAGTGTGACACTGGCTGCCAAACGTCCCAAAGGGGAGGCTGGGAGTGCAAGCAGCTGCTAAAGCTGCACAAATGGGACTGCATGGAAATCCTCACTCTGACCTGCACTCTGCCAACATATCACCCTTTCCAACACACAGCCAATGCTCTTTGGTTGGTCTGGCTGAGGCAACACCAGAGCCCCTCCCTGGCAGAGATGAGAGTGCAGGGAGGCAAATGCAGAGCTGCTTTCCTGCTGGTCACATCCTGTTTTCCCATGGGCAGCAGAGCCTGCAGCACGCAAGGGTGGAGACTCCCTGTCCTGTGGTGTCACGCTGCTGCATCATCCCCATCAGGCTCAGATGTCAGCAAGTCACAAGGGATTGGCACTTCTCATACTGGTTTTTTTTCAGTAGCTCACTCTGCTTTATCCATGGAAATCACAGCAAGTGCACTGTGCCAAGTCCTGATCCCACTGAAGTCAGTGATGGAGCTCCAGCTGACCCCAGTGGGGCTGGGGTTTAAGTAGCACCGTGTAATCCTGTGCACTTTATGAAGCACATGTGCATTCCCTCCCTGCACGGTTATTTGACTTTCACACTCCTGATGGAAGTGTGTCTTTATAAATTTACAAATAGCACAGCAGCTGTGTGTTTATGTAACCTCATTTGAGGGCCACATGTATTCTCACTCTCGTGCTATTAATATTTATACTGCCACAACCACGTACACACAAATACCTCACACAAATACACATGTATGCAGTGGAACAATAAGGAAAATAGATTAAAACCCCTTCTGAGTCAGCCATGCCTTTGCAAAATTGCATGGG
Source organism: Pycnonotus jocosus (assembly GCA_013400435.1). Taxonomy (NCBI): domain Eukaryota; kingdom Metazoa; phylum Chordata; class Aves; order Passeriformes; family Pycnonotidae; genus Pycnonotus; species Pycnonotus jocosus. The sequence goes on from VWYP01036846.1 coordinate 1,610,944, forward strand.
AATGCAGATCTGTGCTCTTGAAAGAAATTATGAAGAAAGTTTTTGCTAGATGCTGGTGACCCTGTGCAAACTTTTGTTCTTTTGCACCATTAGTTTCCACACAGCAACACCTCTCCCTGATTTCAAGTGACCTGAGTCCAAAAATTTTGTGGAGCAAAGTCAGATATTTCAGCCAGTTGGGAGACAGACAATTCATAGGGCAGCCAGGACTCCAAGTGCTGCAAGCTATTGATGGCAGGGCAAGGGGCTCCAGCTGCTGCTGCTGCTGCTGCTTCCCAGCCAGGGTAATGGCATTGTTCAGAAGGCCACAATGGAGCTGGGGAACAGCTTTTCATGAAAATTACTTTTTTTTTCTTTTTAGGCAAAAAGTGCTGCTTTAGTCAATCTGCAAATTACCCAACTTGCTTCAAATGCAAACACAGAAAAAACCTGCAAAACATACAGCCTAGACGTTTTATTTTGACAACTCAGATGAAACATTTTGATTTCCTCATGCTGAGCAGCTTAGTATTCCTGAATTTACCTCTATTTAATCTTGTCTGTTCCAAAAGATAAAACCTAGTTGTCCTATCCTAAATATTATTTTTTTAGGCTTCTGCTATGCTGGAGAAATTGGTTTAAATTATGGTTTAAGGTTAGCCAAGTGATATTTCTTCTCTTCCCTCTTCCATACTGATTTTCCAGCTCAGTTAAGGGACCAGCTCCCTTTAAGGAGCCCAATCCATCACAGATTTTGAGACCAAAAGGCAAATGTGAAGGTGTGAGTAGGACAAGCTTTTTGCACCCTTTTGCACAAGAGAGAGCCTTGCTAAAGTCTTCTCCTTCCCTTTTAGAAGGAAAGTTTGCTGTGAGCCCGCATGGCTGTTCTGATGCCAGCAAGTTCCCTGCAGATGGAGAGAGCAAATAAAAATGTGCATATTTACATTATACATGCAGATTAGATAGTGTGCATTCCTCACAGCCTGTCCCTGAAACACCCTCCAAAAGGAGCGTGGGGGAGAATGCAAAGAAGTTGAGTCCAGCTCTGATCTCCCATTGTCTCACTCCCACACTGTGAGAATTAGACAATATGTACCCCCAGCTGATTAACCCTTTCTAGTGACCTGCATCATGGACAAAACTTTGGCAATCTCCACCTTGGTGCTAAAAGAGGAAATATTTGCTTACAGAATAGTGCTAAATTTCAAACTCAGCAGAATTATCTGCAGGACAGCAGTGGTAATGATGAGGAAATTAATTACTGCATTTCTGAGCCTCTGCATGATCTGGTGGAAGAAGAGAGTGAGACTGTGGGTACCCTTGTGTGCGCACAGGGAGTTACCCTGACACAGGGAAAAATAATTTAAATATTGGACTGAAGTCCTGTTGTATTTACAAAGAACTTTTGCAATTGGGCTGACTTCCTTAGGCCACATCAGCCTTTCAACACCTCTCTCTGAACATCCTTCCTCCTCACAGACAAGCTTGCTGCCTCTCAAAGCTAGTTTTGGGCTTTGTGTGTTCTCCTCCCTCCAGCCTCAGACCTGTACCAGACTCACCTTCCTACCTGGGGAGAAGAGAGTTCATGAAGGAAGTAAGAAGTCAGTGATGGAATACCCAAAGCCTGCTCCTGGGGAAGGTCAAATAAAGCTCCTTTGGAAGCAGGAGGAGGACAAATAGGAGAGCAGTGTCAGACCCATCTCTCCTCAGATCAGGCTGGAAGATTTTTTGGACCCAAAACTCTTTCCTTCTGCTGAGCCAGGTCTTGGATACCTGCCTAGGACTGAGCTGCTCAATCCCATCTGCCCTGAGAGCACCAAGACCAGAGCTTGGGCCATGGTAAAACACTCACCTTGCTGCAGGTGTCCCCTTCTTAAAGGGCTTGAGTTAGACACTCACACATGCAAACCCCATTCTGCATGGAAAGAAGTCTGGGATCATGGTTTGCTGACAGACCCAGGGTGGGAGAAGCCTGCATCAATCAGAGGCCATTGCCTGGGCCACCAGGAGCCACCTGCTGAGCCCACTGCTCCCAGCCTCTGTCCTGTCTGCCCTCTCAAACCTGCTTCCTCAGGGCACTTGTTCCTCTGTTCATCGAGAGAGCAACACCCTCACTCACACCTGCTCCCCTCACCCTCCCACAGAGCTCAGCATCGACACAAAATTAGGAAACTCTGCCCATTTCTCCCCAGAAAATCCTTGCCAGGCTCTGCCAGCTGCCACCTCGCTGACAGATGTTCTGCTCAAGCACTCACTCTCGTTTGTACACAGCGGCAGCCTGGTTAAATACGTCACGCCTCATGCCAAACTTTTAGTGCTCCCAGTTGGCGGGAATGGCACCACCAAATTCAGCCTGGGCCATCCACAGCTTTGGGGTGCTGATTCTTGAGCTCTTTGTGGTCTTCCTGGCAGGTGGGTCGCAGTTTTTTGTGTGAGAAGCAGCTTTCCTTGGAGTCAGGTTAATTCCAACCTTTTGAGCTGCAAGGAGAAGAGCCTGCACAGTGCCAGCTGCAGGAAAGGGCTTGGCTGAATATAAGATATTGAGGAATGAGAGATTCATGGCATTTTCCAGGCAGATGAATACATTATACTTTTTGATATCTTTTTAAAAGCACAGTTTTCCAATTTATATCCATGAGGTATAAATTGCCTTTGACTTTTTCCATATAGAGTTTGTTTCTGACACTGATAAGCTCATGTGGCTCTATGAGATCAAAACTGTAGATTAAAAAAAAAACAACGACCAAAAAAAACCCCCAAAAAAGCACCTCTTTTAGGTCCAAAATCTACCCCTAAATATATGTGCAGACTTAAAATTAGGAAATTGCTCTTGCATTTTTAAAGAAGCTGTTTAAACGTTCAGCCCTCATTCACTTAGCATATACAATATTGCCCATTCAGAGCCTTGGAGCCCAGTTTATTTTGGTGTTATATCAATTTGCACTGTAATTCTCTGCTAGGTCAATGCCAATCCTGTGTAGTTCTTTCAAGGTGCAGTGTCTCAGTTCACAGAAGGGCAGGTTCAGGTTAAATAATTAGCCCATTGTCATCCTAGAGCATAGAAAAATGTAATGATGACCCAAGATTTTACTGCAGAAAGGGAGCCCCAGATGCAGTGTGTGCTTGAAGCTGACGGATCACCACATTTACAGCAACTTAAACGCAGGTCTGGAGCAATTTTGTGTAAAATTGAAGGAAAATAGTAAAGTCAATGTGTCACAAAGTACCATGCAAATGTTGTGAATAAAAGCTTCAAAGGGTACTAAAGTGCCATTGATTACCTCTGAGAGGTTCTTTAACATCTCAAGCCCGAGAAAAAGAACTTACACACACACTGTAATGTTAAGCCATCATCTCCACATTTCTAGTAATCACCTCTTCTCCAGATGAATCCAGCCATCAGCGCCCTGTCAGGGGGTTCTCACTAAAGATACACAAGGAAATGGCAGCGAGTTACATCCCTGCTAAGATCAACAGCATTATGCCCTTCAAAAGCCACCGGTGGTCACCTCTGCTTTGGCAGCTAAGATTTAAAGAGGGATTAACATGTTTATTCTGAGTGACGGCTTAATGTCTTCTGTATCTTGAAAGCCAGTGGGAATTCAGAGGTGGTAGCAAAATGCCTCATCACCTTTCTTTGCATTTTCACTGTGCCTCCTACCACGGCTGGTTTTGTAGATATAGAACCTAATAAACTGAGATCATATACTTTGGTGGAGAGGAGAAGAGGAGAAAATTACGTGCTTGGTTGGTAATGATAGCAAGATTGCCGTAGGAAGTGTGTCATTTTGAGGAGGAATTTAGAACAATGCAGTGCTCGCACGGGATGGGTGAAGCGGATTTAAACCTGACAGGGCAAAATGGAGATGGGAAATGAAAAGAGAAATCACTGAGTGTTTCCATGTGTAACCTCCAAGGACTGGCATTTCTAGCTCTCAGAAACACGTGCCCATGAGCAATGTCAGGCTGGCACACGTTTTTTAGCCCTTTTCAGCCCTCTTCTGAGGCAACATGCTGAAGACAGAGAGGAAGAAGAGTAGGAAGAATGAGCTGATATTAGCTACAGGCAGGTATCCACACTGGAAAGCTGTGCCATGTCTTGGTTTTCACAGTTCAAGAAAGCTGTTGGCAAATGAAAAGTGCTTTGCGGGAAAAGGGGGAAAGGGCAAGGGAAAAAAAAAAAGCTTTAATAATTGCTTTAAAAACTAGAGATGTCACCTTAGACTCAAATCTCCACCCAGGTACCTTACCAAGGGCTAGCTGATTGGCTGAGTTGGATACAATTTGGAAATTCTTACATGAGAGCCATTGTGGCAATAAGCTCATGCTGGAAGATGGAAACAGCCAGTTACAGCAGCCTGAGCTAAGAGCTAGACAGAGCATTTTAGTGCATTTAGCATAAAACATTCTTCCATCAAAACTGCTTATCTCATCCTTCTTCACCAGCACCTTTGTTGCTGTTTCAGCCCCTGAGTGGTTTCTTGCATTTGTTTTTGACACTTTGGGCTTGTCCTAAGCCTGCTGAGTGATGACATTCCCTGAGCTGCTTCCAAGGGAGGTGGAGTGAAAAGAAATGACAGCAAGGCGTGTTCTGGGAGCACCATTCTCTGCTTGCCAGTCTCCTGTGTGCATTTTTAGGGTCAGGCTACCTTCTGAGGTGAGCACCAGAGCCCTGCTCTCTCTCTGTCTGTGTGGCCAGCAGCTCTCTGCTGTTAACACATGGGCTGCATGCACTGGGACAGGGAGCAGCTTGTGTTTGCAGGGACCTCCAAGGAGAACAGCCTGGAAATGTCAGAAAGCCTTTCCTTTACAGGCCCCTTCTTGGGAAGTGCAGGAAGAAGCTCAGTCCAGCCACAGACTGCAGTAAGGAGGGTGCTGTCATGCAGAAAATCTTGGCAGGAGCCCTCGAGTGCTGAGCCCTCTCCCAGCACCACCAACCAACCCAGCCAAGCGAGCGACAGCCACTAACAGGCCATCCCCAGCCTGGCCCAGATCCGAGTGTCTGTGTGAGCCAATGCTCCCTAGCACTGTGCTTTACCTAGACAGAGTCAGCCAGGTGGCACTGGCAAGGAGCCAAGACAAGCAGCTCATTGCTGGGGAGCAGCCTTCCATCCGAGGTGGCACGTGGTGGGAGATGTGGTGCGCATTGGCAGCGAGATCAGATGTGCCTTATAACAGTTTCTGGAGCTCTGGAACTAGTTCAGGCTTGAAATTTAGAGAAATTTGGTTAGCTTGTTCTGTTTTGTCTGAATAGCACTTCGATTTTTTTTTGTATGTGGGATCTAGCTTCAGCTCCTGTTGGGAGTGCTGAAATTCCATCACAAAAGCTGCCTCATCACTTAGCTTTTTATTATAGTCTTTCAGCACCACATGACTGTTAGTGAATCTCCAGCCATGCTGGGAATGGCAAAAAACAACCAATAGCTTTTTAAGTAGTGCAAAAAGACCATGTGTTCCTGCCTACAGACACCCCCACTTGCACTTCCCCTCTCTTCCAAGTACCACAAAATGGGATTAACTGGAGGGCCTCCTTACCTTCAGGATGGTTATTTGCAATAAGTGAGTGACAGCACTGTGGTGGGAGGGAGAGAGATCACTTGAGGGGTCTCTAATACCCCTCTTTGCATTTCCCATTCCTTAGTAATCACTGCTCTGCAGGCCTGTCCTACAGGGCCGGCCTGCCTAGTCAGTAATTGCAGAAGGAATCGAAGTACAAAGTATGGCAGCTGCAGGCATCCAGTGGAAAAACATCCCTGCATGCACATGCACAAGACTAAGGGAGAAAGAGAGAGAGGAGAGAGAAAGCACATTAAAGGAAAGGCAACAGTTTTAGCAGGCTGATGTGTCCTTGACCAAAGGAGACATCAAAGACAGCTCCAGTGATTTACTCTTTGACAGGCTGGCATCTCTGTGATTCACGGAGCTAATCAATTAGGTGATACATTTCCCCTCCCCGCCACCCCTTTATTTTTAACAGCTTCTTGCCAAGAGTGGAAATGCTCCAGAACTGAATGGGTAACCACACCCAGACCACGCTGCAAGCCCTGGCAAATATCCTCCCAGTGGATCTGCAAGTCGGGCAGGACTCTGCTAAAGGGAATTTGTCACTGGGCAAGGCAGTTTAGCCCCATCCCCAGTGCACGGCACATATTCCTGGGTCGTACCAGGCAGTTGGTGCTGCAAAGCTGCACAACCCCTCTATTTAACTGGATTTAGGTCTGTCCCTGCCTCATGCATCCCTTCTGTGCCACATGCAGGCTCTACACGACATCCAGCACTTCACACCTGCAGCCCTGTGCAAGCAGAGTGGCCTCAAGAAGCACCCTTCCCTCTGAACACACATATCTACACCTAGGGGCAGCAATGGTGACCCTTTCCTAAACCCAAAGGGATTCTCCATAATTCCTCTCCTCCTTTTTGGGTACAAATACTTATAGACACACAGAGGGGAAAGAGATGCACACAACAAATTAGAGGCACTTCAGGGGCACCCCCCACACCCAGCTAAGTCCCTCAATCATTTCCATATCTCTGATCTGTCACCTGAATCACCTTACCTGTGCAAGCACTCACCCTGGGTTCACCCAGGCTGTGCCATGCGTGCACCACCCCCAGTGGAGGCACCAACTTTCAGCCAGTGGCTGCTCTGATGACTGCTAATGGGAATGAAATTAGTAAAAAAGTAGCATTCTTGTTGTCTGCTTCCTCCAGCTGGTTCCAGGTGGGATGCAGGGGAGCAGAGCATGGCTTTATATCTCAAACCAACAGCATCTGCAATAACAAAACCCTTTAGAGCTGTTCAGTGTTGAATCCTTGACATCTAATGATCAAAAATAAAACAGCAATCTTGCATTTTCCAAGCACTGTATCAAGGGACAGCACTCTCCTCTTCATATAAAAACATCAGGTTGGCTGTCCTGTTGTAAAGTGAGAGTCACTATCACAGCAAAGCAATTCCCAGTCCTGGGAGGCACAGAGGCTGGGGAATACATCACTCCAGGCTTCTGGGACTGAGAGCCACAGCCAGCCCAGTACTGCAGAGAGAACCCTGCCTTTAATATTTGTGCTTCTTCTCTCCTAATTAGAACCTACAGAAATCTGGTCACAGTTTAATACAGTCAGGGAGAGAGCAGTTTCAGGGTTTGGGAAATAAACACCTCCACACATGGGATTTTCTGAAGATCATGGTCATCCCAGGACAGGAATCTTCTCAGGGATACACATAGGGACTAAACCATTTGGAGGCATAGCCAGAGGCTGAATGAGCTACTCAGAGCTTGGGTGCTGAGCCAGCCATATCAGCATTTGCAGTGTTTAAAATTTCATTGAAGATAATATCAGAAATCTCTAGTCTTTGTGGCTGCAAGACATCTTTTGAGCATGGCCACTGTGATGCTCCCCATATAGATATGTTTATGCATGGCTCAAACAAACAGTCACAAATTGATGAAAATGCCTCAGAAAAGAGCCACAGTTACTCCTGAAAAGTTGCTCTGGAAGAAAGATTTCTCCTTACTTGTCTCAAAACCCAAGACCTGACAGGAATTATCTCAGGGTAATTCTTGGTGGTTTACTACTGATCTTTCCAGGAGAAACATGATGCTAACAAAGAGGAGAGGACAGTGTTGTGCACTGGCAGAGCACCATCAGGCAGAGGTTTGTTGAGAAGGTTCACACAGGTTTTATCCCCACTTCTTAGCCTCATGACACATTACATAGCTGCATGGTGAAGAAATCCTCCCCTCTGGGTTCAGACTGGAGATCTCTCACTCTGGCTCATTGAGTTCAGAGAATGTAGGCAAAAAGCTGACAGTCTTACCCCATTCTCTCCCCTTCATGGCTCAGACTGCCTCGGGCATCCTGGGGTGCACCCAGCTGAGCCCTGGCTCCTGGCTCCCTCCTGCTGCTTGCAAGTCTCCTGTGAAAACAGAGACATTGTTGAATATTCTTTGATTTGATTTAGATGAAGCCTCTCATCAGGTCCTGCTGCTCTTCATGGCAAAATACCCACAGGCAACAGAGTCTAATTTTTACCCGTTCAGCTTCAGGCATAAATTTGCTGTTTTCAAAGTGGAGATGGCATCAGATGGAAGAGTGAAGGGGAAAAAAAAAGTCCTTCGCCAGCTGTGAAAACTGCCCTTTTAATTTTCATGAAAAGATATGAGACAAGAACAAAAGAACTGTTCTGCTGGCTGTTTCATTCCTTACTGGTGTTGTCGACAGCGAGCATTTCCTTTCACCATTCAACTCTTAGAAGTCATTAGCTGCTGGATCTCTTTTTAGCTTCACTCCTTTCTCCTTGGTGAATTACATTCTTCTAGATATCACCTCTTGAATTCACATTTGATTTGTGTGGGGCAAGTTTTATCTGTTCTGCTTGTGACATGAAAATTGTTGTTTCCTCTTCTCCCTCCCAGGATTCTCTGTTGAGGTAAAACCTTTACCTATTTCTCTTACTGCACTTTGAGGTCTGACTTCACATATAAGGCTTTCTGGTTTACATCTACACTGGATCTCATTAAAACTGTGCATCAGTCCAGATTTCTCCTCATTATAACAGTCAGAGCTTATGGGAACACAGTGATAATGAGGCCAAAGAGTATGGCTCAAAAATAATTTCTAATAGCTCATTAGCAAGAGAAGATAAATCAGATGCCACTGTTGTTCCCTTTATAGATGAGAGTCATCCCCTTCCCAGCCCATGGAGCTCAGCAATATTTAGTCTTCAAAATCAAGGCAAAGCTGTCTTTATTGAGGTCTATCTCACAGCCTTAAAAGTGTCCTGGACTCCTGTGTGCTGTGATAATATCTGCAGATGTTCAGGATTCACCTAATGAGCTCTAGGCTCATTTCCCACCTTCTCAGTATTCCCACTATACCTGGGAAAGCTGCAATACACACTGGCAACTCAATTGATGTTCTTTCCTCCCTCCTTCAAGGTGGATCCACTCCTGCCTGATTCTCTGTCTCTGATGTTCTGCTTCCTCTCCCTCAGAGTTGCTGAGGTTTGGACATCAGCCTGATACAGATTTATCCCTAACATGCTGCAGAATCTTGGTGGTGGGAACCTAATCTGAGCTGGTGATGTATTGATTGTACCCATGAAGAATTTCAGAATTTCCCCCTTTTTTTTACAGAAGTAAACAAAACCAGAGAGAAGAGTTCAAGCTTGCAAACAGGCTTTAAAAGAACTCACCTTGTCTTTTGTCTTCTTCCCTTTCTGGGTAACATCCAGCAGGAGCTACTATAGACTTGGAAGTGTCATCTAGACTTACCAAGGTTTTCAGCTGCAAAGGAGCAGACTGAAAGCCACTGCCTAGGCTTTACCCAGGCAAGGTGGCTAAACATTATGGAAAATCTGTGAAAACCACCAAACAAGGACCTTGGAATTTATGGACTCATATTATTGCATTGCTGGGACATTTCTCAGGATGAAGCCATTCACATTGTAAAATATCAGTGCACTAAAAGGCTCAGGAGGAGCCTCATTGCATGGACAGTCTGGCTCATGTGCTGTTATTATCTACTCACAGTACCTATCAGAGAAAAACTCTGTCACCAGTGGTGTTTAATGCTGAACTTTTGGCTGAATTCAGTGCAGGCTCAAGATGTTTTGACAGAGTCACGAGATGCTGTGTATGCTCCTGGAGCTGACACCAAGGGTGCCTCTTTTGGATGGGTGATGTCTGGCCGTGGCAGGACTGCAGAGTGACGATGGCACGATTCTGGAGTGCCCCATGCTCAGGAGCAGCGTGGCTGCCACCATCCATCAGGCTCAAAGCCCTGTGCTGCAGCTGCAGGGCAGTTGGGAGCTGCCCAGCTGAAGTGGGAAGGTGTCATCTCCCCTGGAGGAACACGCTCCTCAGTCAGAAGCAGGAGCACAACTATATCTGAAAGCATTTTATTTTTAGCTTATCATTCATAATTCCGCCTGTGCACGTCACAGTGACTCATGCTTTGTTCCTTCTTCCTCGAGCTGGTAGTTGCATAAACAACACAATTCTTTGTTTACTGCATGGTGTCTCCATTTGAGGGCTTGTTGTTGCAGTGAGGTTTGGCTCTAGCAAGGGTTTCTTCTCAACCAAACACTATTTTGCCATGAGAGGTTGGATAATTGCCTTCTTTTTCCCCCTAAGGAATGTGGTTTTGGTGAAATGCAGATGCAGTAAATGCAGAGGCAGTGGTTTCAGCTGCCTGAAACAAAAAAGGCCTCCAAAATGGAAAAGGAGCTTTTAACACAATGGAGAGGAGCATCAAATCCGGTTCCTCACACCACTGCCAAGCCCTCAGCAGATGTTCAGTCCAGATGATTCCCCAGAACATCTGTGCCACATCCTCTACCTGCTGCAAGCCTCAAAATGTTGCCCTGCAAGACCTCGCCATAAATTTCAGACCTCGTGAAGAAAAGACAAAACCTTCCAAACTGCAATGTATTTCGGAGAAAAATGAGAGACCAAAGGGAAAGAAAGGAGCAAACAGCTCCTAAGAGTTGCCCCATATGTTCTACATGCTCTGATCCTGACCTTTCCTGATGCAAAGCCACGGCACTGTGCTAACAACCAGCACTTTTTGTACCCTGAAGCTCACAGCTCACCTAAGCTTTCTCTGATCCCTCCAGTGAGCCATTAGTGCACCAACTGTTGTGAGGTTGTTTTAGCAACAGTTTGAAAAGTGATTTTTATGAGCTGTTTATTACCTTCTCAGATTTATTGTGTTCCATTCAGACTGATTATGTGGGGGGAAAAAAAAATCTCTTTAAAAACACGAACTGAACCAAACCAAACCAAACCAAAAAGGCTATATGTCTCTTCTTCTTTTGTGTTTTTTTTTTTTTCTTTCCCCTACACATTTGGGACAAATGTCAGAATTAATTTAAGTCAACATGTGAAAAGCAATAATTGGTCTTGAATATTTCAAAGTTTGAGTATTTAAATTAAGGTTCTTCTGAGTGAATTTAGTTGCAGGAGGTGATTTGTGGATTCATTCCCAGTGATTACAAGGTGATTATCTGCTCCTTCCTGTCTCAGGAATTTGTGTCTGGGGCTTGACATGCAAAGGTGGATATACCATACATTTTCAGAGCTTGATGATGCTGATGAGAACTTCTCCACAGCCCAGACCTGAAAGGCTGCCAGGTGTTGCACCAAGCAGGGGTTGTGGGAAGGATTTCTTCTCCAAGGATATGGGGCTGTCCAAATTAACACCAAACTGCTCAGAAGCATCTCAGCTGGATGGTAAAGGGGAGTTCTTCTGCCAATAGCACCAATCTCCACGGTTGAGCTTTGGATAAAAGCTGCTATGTTGACAAATTAAGGGTCTTTTCCCTCTATTTATTCTGTACTTTCCTATCATGGCTCCAGCCACAAATTTCAGCAAATTTCCAGTTTTTGCTGCGGTTAGGAAGTGATTGTTCAAGCAAGTACATGTGCAAAAGAGGTACCTGGCCTGCCAGTCCCCCAACACAGCTCCAACAAGCCCAGCACCCATTTATCCCAGCCTCAGTGGCAAAGGAATTATCCCTCTCTGCATGATGCCTGTGGGAGCTGGTCTAATGAGTGTAAAAAACTCTGGGAATTGCAAGACAAAGTCCCAGGTAATCCAGTGAGACTGAAGGCTGGACACACAGCTGGATGCTTCCCCTTTCCCCTGACAGTAATGAGAGGGAAGCCCAGGAGGATCCTTTGGCAGCTCTGGCATAGGATGGGAATGTGGTTCCTGTGCAGGGATGAGCAGAGCACATGGGAGCAGCCTCCTGCAAGGAGCAGGTAGCCAATCCTCATGGGATTAAACAGATTCCCTGGCTGTGTGGGGCATCACTGTGTTTCTGACTCATCACTCCTTTTATTTTTTTTTCTTTTTTTGGTCTGTCCATTGATGGAAGGGGCCACAGACAATGAACTCTCCATCAGCCCTGAAAAAAATGGGTTTTCTTTCTCTGAAGATCTTCAGTCTTCACAGTAATTAATATCCATCCATCAGCTCTAAAATCAGCTGTGTATAATAAATGCAAGAAGCTAAACATCTTGTTGCTGAGATAGTTGTCATCCAGGCAAGACAAGCCTCCTGTCAAGGGCTCATTTGTTTAATTCCTCTAAAGGCCATATGCAGCCCTAAGAATCTGAGAATTCAGAGATTTGCTCTGCTGCCTTGTTACCCTGCATGATCATTTCTGATAAGTGTTCTTGTTTAATCATTTCCCTGCACAAAGCCCAGGGTTCTCCTATATCTGCCTGTGTCATATTAATAAAAGTCCATTTGGGAGGATGCTGGGGGTGGAAATGAGTTGACCGAGGTTAAGTAACAATTGTACAAAATTGTTTTGACATTATGTTAATATCTGCTCGTGTATTATCCTCAATTTAAAGTTAATCACCAAAATTACCATTGCAGTTCCCAAAATCTAATGAAATAAGATTTGTTGAGGTGTGAATAATACAGAAATTGAGAAGCGCGCAATCACTATTAAAAAAAAAAAAAAAAACCACGAAATAAACTGCTGGCTTTAACTCTCTGAGTGCTCATATAAACTGATGTGAGTTCACAAATTATATCAAACCTCTAACACTTTGAAATTGTGGCAGGTTGTGGAGCAGTGTGTCCTGCTCATGGGTTTTTGTGAGCACACAGGGCTCTGCATAGCAGGGTCCCGCTCCTGTCCCAGCTCCTGGGGCATGGCTGGACATTTCAAGTTAATAAATAGGAATTGGTGCTTTAATGGTCAGTGGGTTCTACCATGACTTGGCTGTGCTAGGATGAACATATCTGATCTGGGAAGATGAAGACAGACCACTGCTATCATGAAAAAGCTTTAAAAAAAAAAGATTACATAAATTCTAATGAAAAAACAGTGGGGAAATATTAGCACAAGGAATGAAAAGAGATGGAGGAATCTGTGTGCCTCTTGTGTTACACATGAATGAATATAGAGAAAATAAAGGAAAAAACTGTGTATGACAGTCTGGTCCACAGCTCACTGTTAGCTAATTTAGATAAAACAAATACAAAAATATTTTTTTTAAAAAATAGGCTAAATCCATACTCACATAGAGGCTTGGTGCAGAAAGAATTCAAAGATAAATTGTGTGCTACTGGGAGAAAGTAATAATAGCTATTTTTGTAAAATTGGAAAATGGGAAATTGTGGTGGATTTGAACAAGGGTTTCAACCACAGCAAGAATATATATAATAGTTAGCTCTGAGAAAGGGCATCCAAACAGCACTCCCAGGGGCTTGCTGGGTTAGATGTGTGAGTGGGTTATGGGGGGAAGGGTGGGACAATTGCAGCAGGCCTGGCTGGAAGGGATCAGAGACAGGACTGTGAGCGTGGCTGTGTGCTGTGACTGTGACCCTGAGCATGGCTCAGGGCGTGTTTGCAGGGACAGTGACACTCTCTGCTTCACCTGTGCCATTACCAGCCCAGGAAACAGGCACAGAAAGCAGGAAACAGGTGGTATATGGGACAAGAAAGAAGACAAATACAAAATAAAAGGACCAAAGAAAGGAATGGAGGAGAAACCAAACACAGACAATGCCACAGACATAACTAAAAGTTGTCACTAATTACAGAGCAGTAACATTTTCTTATGTCCAGATTGAAGTACAAGACAATACAAAAGAAAGAAGAAGCAGCCATAGATGATCTATATTTTGATCCTCCCTTCACACTCCAGACTGGCTAACTTACTGGGAGAAGCAATAAGAATCACAATTTTTGATAGAAAACTCCAATTTTCATGTGCAAAATGAATCAGTCTGCATTTGCATCTAGTTTTCCTAAGGGCGAATGTACAGAGATCTAGTCAGTCACGGCCCAACCTGTTCTGGCACAGTAACTGCAGCCAGTTTTGTGGATAACAAATACAATTTCAAGTGAGGAAACAAGCTTGAAGGGGACTGAAGACCTGATCCTCTGTTTGCCTCAAAAAGCTACAGAATAGCTGCATTGTTGGCTTTAATAAATTCCCCATGGAGATTTCATATCCTCTCTAAAGTGGTTCCACAAAATCCTGTTTTCAGCTTCTTCACCTACCATTATCTGTAAAATGATCCTTGTTCTTCTGGTGTTGGGGCTTTTGCTGTGACATCCAAATGAGAATGTTTTGATTCATAGAAGAATTAAAGATGCTTTTCTCGTGAATTTTTTTTTTTTTTTTTTTGTGGTACAGTGGAGCCAAAAATCTATCAGGACAAAATTGATAGCTGCTGCCAGAAATAAGAGAAAAGTGCCCAGGCATAACATGCTTAGTTTGTGGAGGTAGCTGTATTTCAAAAGGAAAACTAACAGATTGAATTATCCCACAAGTAACTGGAATTTGAAATAAAACCATTGCCACAATGGTTAAGAAGGAGGTGAATTTTAAAAGTGCTGGCACAACAGAGAACCTCCCTTTTGAAACTTCTAAATGCCATGAGAAAATTGAGCTAGGGGACATGTCCTCTTCTGGCAAAGTGTCATTAATGCCGAGCTGTGTGTGACAATGTCACCCTCTTGTAGCTAGGAAAATAACTGCAAGTGTAAGCCTTGTAGTGGCACAAACACCTATGGCCACATCAAACTGCCTGCAGCCAGCCCAGACCTTGGAGGACAATTAATCCCAGGCTGGGCTAATACTGGAGTGCAAGAAATGATTGTAGACTCTGAGGGGTCAAGCTGAGAGCTGGGATCACGAGAACAAAGTAAATATTCAACCACAGGACAACAAATCAAATAAAAGTAAAAGTAAAAATAAATAAAAATCTTTTGATGAATGGTTGTTACAGGCAGGGATCAAAGAGCCCCACAGTGCTGAGCAGGGACTGAATTAGCCAAGGGGCTGGGTATGTTAGAGGGGGTAGCTTCAGAAAAAAAAAAAAAAAGTCAAAACTGTTCTGGTGACCTTAATCCAAACATGAGACCACAAACAGACCCCAGGAATAGTTTAGTAGATTATTGATTTAAACTCCCCTCATTAAAAAATGTCACACTTTAACTGTCCCAATGCACTGAATGTGTTCCATGGGTTGATATCTAATTCCAGCAGGGAAGAGTTAGGCTCTTCCAAACTGAACTATTAATGTAGTTAAGTTTTTCTGTTACACGATCTCTTGAAATAAATTCCATTCTCACATGGTTTTGTTAACGTAGAGTTTTCCAAACTCCTCCAAATCAAAATGCCCACTGCTTCTTAGCAATTGCTAATTAGACAAGATCAAACACCGTGGGAACCTTTGCTTTATCCTTAACACGACCATCTTGCTTTTAATTGGCAAAGGCTTTGTGGACAGACTGGTGCCTGGTCAGACACAGCTGTTTGTCCTTTTCTGATTAACAATCTCTGCACTCTCTGCATTTTTGTTCTCTTGCAGAGGCTTATGGGAGGTTACTAAGGAACTTGGGATTTCTTGTAAGGCTGCTTTACGATACTACTCGACACACATAAGATTATTTAATGCCTTAAGTTTATTTACTATGCTTGTAACTAAAATTTCAAGCTCTACTTTCTGTGTAGAGGTGATTGCTTTTAAGGATTGTCAGCAGCCAGTGACAGCATTTTCCTGAGCAACCCCAAACTTCTCATGCCTTTGGGCACAGACAGGCTGCTTCAGCTTTGCCTTCAACCAGCCTGCACTTTGTGTGGATGAGTCTGGCTTGGGCTCTTCCCACAGAAAACACATCATCTGCACACTGAACTCAGGCCAGCCTCACAGAACGGTTCACAAAGTGTTCACTTGGCCTGAAGCTGGGATTTGTGCTTTCTGAGCCAAATTTTCAGAGGAGCAGCGAGGCTTTCTATCTGGGGGAGTGCCAGGCAGGTTGTGGAAGTTACGAGTGTTGAGGTCTGCTTCAGACGCCGTTTTCAGCGGTGCAGGCTTAGCAAAGTGAAAGCCCTGAGAACTGAAATTCTCGTGTAGGTGCCCAAGAACTGAAATTACAGCTCTCTCACTGCTTCTCACTCTGGGATCTGGCTGTCAGCTGGGGCCCATTTGCACATAACCTCAGGTTTGCAGGTACCTCCTGAGTCAAAAGTCACTTCATTTCAGCTTGTGGTGATGATGCTCTGGAAACAAGGAGCAACCCCTGCTCACAGCTCTCATTAGCCACCTCTCCAAGTTACTTTGCAAGCTCTGTGGCTTCTCCAGAGACCCTGGGCTGCTTTACTGATAGTTTCCACTGCAGCCTGAGAGCTGCCTGAACCACCATCCAGTGCCCTGCATGGAAGGAATAAATGGTGCCTCAAAGCTCTGGGCTCTGGTGTGTGTGCTCTGCCTGAGCACTCCAGTGTTTTCTTGGGCTCTGTTCTCTCTTCTCTGCCTTGTCCTCGTCCCTCCTTGAATTTCTCATATCTCACCTGCAGGATGAGCTGCAAGGATCTGCAAGGTCCTTCTAGTCTGAGAACATAAGACATTGAGACACTCAAAACCGTGGGAACACACTGGCCAAGGGAATTTACAGGTTCAGCCCCCAATGAGTCTGAGATTTCAGAGCAGAAAAAGACAAATTAGATGGGAAAAGGGAGCTTGAAACATTCTTAGTCTTAAGGTGAGTCCTGCTCTGCATCATTGGCCTGCTACACTCTGATCAGGGGAAAAAGCAGATTATTCCCTATACAAATCTAGGATCAACAGTAACAGACTTTTCATGTTGATTTATTAATCCATTTTCTGTTGGTCGTCTTGCTTGAGGCTTTCTAAACAAGAGAGCTGTGTAGCCTGGCAGGCTGGGGGGGAAAGAGGTTAACACTGAAGACTACAGAAATCTCTGCAATTAGACAATTTCTTTGTAGCATAAAGTAGGCACCAAGCTGACCTCAGAGGCCATTTTTGCTGTTGCAGAAGCATTCTGGACAACTTTTCTCAGCAGCTGTGCATTAGTGTTCCGTATTAAATGGGCTGATTTTACATTACAACAGCTTCCCTGAGATCTTCCCATCACTTTGGATTTCTTCACGGCAACTTTCCTTCTCTCCTTCTTTTCCCTTGCCTCCAAGGGGTGTTTTGTAAATATGTGCCATCCAGTGGGAAAGCAGATGGGGGGGATCAGAGAAGTCATGCTTTAGGGATTCCTAGGAAGATTGTTCTGTCCTGCTTCTCAAAAAAAAAAAAAAAAAAAAAAAAAAAAGAACTTATCTCATATTTCTTTTCAGGAAAAGAGGTCTCAGGCTCTGGTAGTGTGGGACTCACAGCCATGGGAAAGATGGAAGTGTGCATCACACACCACAGCATCTGAAGAGAGAAAGGAGAGATTTTAAGACCTTATGATACAGCTCAATTTTTATTACGATTGTTTTGATGCATCACTTATTTATATTCTCGTTAATCCCTCTGACCTGTACTCTCTCCTTCCACACAACAGCAAATTCAACATGTGATGTATTTCTGGTTACTGAAGTAAAGAGCTCATAGAATAAATGTGAGGAGAAGGGGCAGCTGCCTAGGAGAGGACACACAACTTCTCAGCTGAGGGCAGGGACTTGCAGACCAGCAAAGTGGCCCAGCTGCTGGGATCACTTCATCCCTCTTCTCAGTTTCCTCTGCTCACTGAAAAGGTCTGTGCAGGAGGATCTGTGGTTTAGAGTTGCTGGGATAAACAGAGGGGGTTTTTTGATTGGGTTTTGGGGTAGATTTCCTCCCAAACTCTATCTGACTTTGCCTGTAAGATGTGTCACTGGCTTTGATTCCCTTCAAATAACTTTTTCTGTACTGCCCATGATGGTTTTCTTTCTCTTTTGTGCTATTTCTGGAGAGAGTTATGTGTGAGGACTGCAGGTCTGGTGTGAGCAGCTAGCAAAAGCTGCATTCTGATGAGACACATTTAGTTTTCCAATTGCTTTCTGGGGATAGCTGGAGTGTCTGTGCTTTCTTAACTGAGGTGTGATGCTCTTTGTCATGGAGGAAAATGAGCTCAAGCTCCTCTTCAGCTTGTTACACCCTCATCCTGTAATCAATAGCTTTCATCCCCACTTGCTATACGGGCCCCAAAAGTTTTTGAGTGGCATGGTGAATTTTCTTGCCAGAATTTATGGCTCTGTTGCTCTCATAACTACCTGTTGAGAGCCCTTAGAAGTGGTCTGTGGATCCCAGGAGTCCTCAGGCAGCAGATTGAAAACTTGGTCTGCAGTTGTTTGTGAGCTAAGCTCAGAGCCTGAGTATTTTGGCTGACTTCTGAGCTTTGTCTCTTTCTTTTTTTCCTCTTCTCCCCAAAGCATGCACCCATCCCACGGGATCTGGAGATTCACAGTCTAATTTTGAGCAGCTAAACTGAACCGTATGTTCTTACAATGGTGTTGCAAGATTTTTGGAGCCTGAAACACAGCAGGAGGGTTAAGCCTGTACAACCCCAAAGCACATTTGTTAACCTGGCCTTTGTGTTTAATGTGAGCAAAAATAGTTTTTAGGAGGAGGTGAGGGGAAGGTAGCACCTCTGAGCTGGCTGAGATGTTGAGGGCATGAAAGAATCCCTCTGATCTTAGGGACAGGCACAGGACTGAGGTTCTCCAAGCAGAAAAACACTGAAAAGCCAAACTGCTCAGGCTGAGACTGATGATGAACCAGTGCATTTTAAAGCTGCTGTGTATCTGTTATTCATACTCTGCTCTGAAGCTGGCACACTGCAGATTCTAGGAGCAACTCATTCATGGTTTGAGGGGGGAAAAGCCCACAACAATACTGAGTGTTAGAGGCTTTTTAGACTAGTGGAGAAAATGATGTAACAGGATCCAATGTCTCTGTTTGTCTAACATTGATTTCCAATTGTGAAATGAGCTGGATGTTTTTAACAATAGGATGACGAACCCCTGCAACAGTTGCCTAAGGTATGAGGCAAGCTCTCTGTTACTTAAATCTAATATATCAAGTTCAGATCACTTTTCTGAAAGTGGCATTCCAGCTCAACTAGAAATTCCTGAACTCAGTATAGGACCACCATGTGAATTTTTACACCCAGAGCTAAGTGGGAGATCAGATTAGAAAATCATAGTCTTTTTTTACTTTCAGAGTTGAAATCCTTGAGCATATAAAAGTGAAATCAAAGAGATGAGAAAGGTCGTAGGGCCAAATATTGCCTGCCAAACCCAATTACCAGCACTGCAGTTCAAAGTGATCTGTGCCTTGCTGAGCCAGAAGCATTTGACCACTGATTATGGCAAGGGATGTAAGTGTTAGGAGGAGTGACAGGGCAACAGGAAAATGATGCCAGGTTCAGGAAACCTGCACTTTCCCCAGGTAGAGAAGACTGCAGAGACCCATGAATTGCCTTAGGCTAAGGTAGGTCTGTGTGTCAGAGGAGAATCTCCCAGAAGCGAGCAGGACTCCGTGTGCTCATGGTGTGGCTGCAGGGAACAGGAGCAGGAGCTCCAAGAATGTCACAAGGATGGGCTCTGAGGATGAAATGAGACATGGGCAGCTAATGGCAAAACTAGGATGTGTCTTGAAGCCCCTTCTTCCTCTCCAGCCACTGCAGAGGTGGGCACAGAACAGACAAGCCTACACCTCCAGTATTTCCCTGTGATCCCTTGTAGGACAGGGCAAAGGGCCCTCACTCCCAGTGCAGGGAGAGCAGCTCCATTAAGGAATGCTTGCAGCCCAGCCTGCCTTGTATCTGATGCACTGCATGCACACAGGTTATGAGTGATTTCTTCCCTAAGAAATGAGCCCAGGTTAAAAATAGCTGCGTGCTGCCTCCTTCCTGCTCGCCGAGGCCGGAGATCACTTGAAGTGCTGGCAGTCATTTTTAATGTGGAAATGTTTAGGAGCCAAAATTGTCTGGCATCTCCTGCCAGTATGGGGAGCTCTGGGGACAGCTGGAGGGCAGACAGTGGGGTCTGGTTTTCTCTTCACCCTGGCCTGGAAGGAGAGAGTAAGAAGTTCACTCTGGAGACAACTCCTCCATTCTCAGTTCCAGCCTTGACTCTCTGCTGAGCTTGTTAATGAAGGGCCAATTAACACTGGCTGCTTTTGTTACGTGGCACCTGGAGCTGCATCAAGAAAAAATATTTTCAAGCTGCTACATTACAGGCAAACTGAGCCTGATAGTCTGCTTGGCGTAGGGGACAGCCTCCTGCATGTGTCACCAGCTCCCTGTTACCTTGTGACCTTGTACAAGAAGTTACATGTTTGGAGGGTTATATTGCAACCCTTTGTCTATCCCTCCTCCCTTTCTATGGGATTATATCTGCAAAGAGCATGTAAAGTTGGAAAGGTTGGAAATTTAGGACCTAAATTACTACAGGGATGCTTTGTCTTTAATTCTCAGCTCAGGGTTTGCAGGAGTTTGCCACCATTTGAGAAGCAGGGGCACAGAGAGCTGGTACCACATGATGATTCCCTCATCGCCTGCTGACCTGAAGGACTGACTAAAGCCTACAATGGCACTGTAAGTAATGATATGTTCTTGCAGTTTGCAATGAAATAATCAGGATTAAGCCCAAAGGCATGATTAAAACTATCCAGCTCATACTGTGGTGTGAAGAGGATGAAAACAATCAGGTATTTACTTACTGAACAGTTAATGCAGTGGTTTTTACCCTGACTAATCAAAACTCTTGGGGTGGCCAGTGTTTGTCAGATCTTGCCTGAAAGAGATGGAGATTTCTGGTCTCTGTGCTTGCAAGGAGAGAAGGAAGAGAGAATACAAGAATGTAAACTATCTCCTGCACCCCAGATGTCAAAAACCCTGTGAGGGATGTGCTGTTTGAGCTTCTGGCCTACAGATCTCCACATAGACATGATCAATCACTGATGGATGGTGCTGGGAAGGTGAGAAATTTGTTTTATCTTCTGACTCCAGCAGAGCCTGATCTAGGAGATGGTTATTGAGAGAGTTTAATTGGAGCCTGAAGGGAACTGAGAAGCTGTGACCTTCTATCCACATTATCAAGGCCACTGCCACATGACAAAGCAGGAGTTGTCACCAAGCAAACTCCTTCGTCTTCCTCCAACAGCTTGAAAATGAGCCACAGTTTTCTTGATTTCAGACCTTTTGAGCACAAAGTTTTTCTGCCCCCAACACAAACCTGAATGTCCTTCCCTGCTCATCAGATGCAGCTGTGTCTTTGCTGTGCTGGCATCTGGAGCATCCTTTCCTTGGTGCTTTCAAGCCCTCTCGCTTCTTCCCTCCCTCAGCTGCCAGAGCAGTTTGTGCCCTCAGGTCTCTGGCTTAGCCCTTCTCCCTTGTCTCCTCCCAGCTCCAGTGATTCATTATAAAAAATGATCCAGTTTTCAGAAGTCACGAGGTTCTGTGTCTTCCACTTAATTATTGTTTTATTTTAATAAGCAATTACGTTTTGAAGGCACCTCAGGGCTCCAGGCGTTAACCACTTATCACCTGCTGAGTGATTTAAAACTAGTGAAGCACATCCCATTTACAGGTTGGAAGAAGGCCTGAATCCTATCAGCAGACAAATGAGTTCAGAAATACTCCATGTTTGTAACTCATTGCTGATGGTTTCATCTCCTGGTCCTCAGAGAGGGGCTGGTTATGTGCTGCAGGGATGTCTGTTCCCTTGCTGTTCTGATAAGAAGCAAAGGGTTCATTAGAGGCTTTGAAAGGGAGAAGACTATCTGTTGGCTGGTTTGTGCAGTTTACTTTGCCAAATATCTTCCCTGAGTCTCTCTTCACTGCACACCACAAAATTCCAGCTACCAAATCAACCCACAGCTCGGGTATCCCTCATGTGAGATGCAAATCTGCTCCGTGGTGAGTTGTAAGAGCAGGAAGCCTGTGAGTCTCAGCTCCAGAACTGATACAGAAAATAAACACAGTCTCACAGGGCCAAGATATTAGGTGAAGTTATTGGTTTTCCTTCAGGACTTGTTATTCCCTACTAAGAGGCAATTTGTTGAGCCCATTCTGAGAGCAGGAAATTCATTAGATGTAGCAATTCAGAGGAATAAACCCTGAGCATTCCCATAGATTGGAGGACATCCTGAGAAGCACCACCTTGAAGAACAGAGACCTGTCTTATCAATGCTATCTGGCTTTCTCCTGAAGTTTTTACAACCTAATGCCTTGGGTTTTGTCCTCCCACCTCTCCTTGACTTCCAGGTGGCACAGTTGCAAGCTTGTTTGAAAACAGAAACCCATTATATCTTTATTTTTATGCTCCACATTAAAAATACAACCCAGGCCTGCACAGATCTCCTGACTGGAGCTGCAGCCCAGCTCGTGTGGAGCATCATTACTGACATTATCCACAGTATTAGTCAGCACATGGGCCATATGCTCCAAGGTGTGCATTCTTCACAGGCTGCATGAGTCATTTAAAGACTCTGGGGAGTTTTTAAACAGGTTTAAATGCCAGGGGAGATTTAAAGATGTGGTGTAACCCACACCAGCCCTCAGCTGCCAAGGGGTGCAGCTCTGCTGCCAGCATAATCCATGGAGGAATGGTCTCACATAGTGCACAGGGGCTGAGCTGGGGAACCTCAGGGAGCAGAGAGACCCACTGGGAGCCAGTGGTTGATGTGACAGGGGCTGAGGGCACCCGTGCAGGGCTACAAAAAAAAAGACCTTGGAGAAGAAGAGAAATGGGAATGAGCTGGGGTGAAAGTGAAGGTGGTGTCCTTACTGCAAAGAACTGTTTCCTTCCCATTTACTCTCTGATGTATCCTTGGGGATTCATTCTCCATGCTGAAGATGCTTATTTAAAACTGTAATTTCTTTGGATAAAGTAGGGGGGTAGAAGATCACAGTGAAATGTGCTACAAATGTGTTCCCAGAGGTGACCTGAGCTGTTCCTCCTTTTATTTCAAAGTTCCAACCTCTTGGCCCATGCAGGGGATACGTCCTAGCCACTTTCTTTTCCACAGCCAGAAATGAGGACAGCAGCTTTCTTTCTGGAGAAACACAGCCATTACTAAACAGCAGCCAGCCTGAATTACGTGTCAGAGCAGCTCTTGTTATGTTCCTACCTGTGCATCATCAGAACAGACCCAATAAAAGGCCTTGTTTCTCTTTATTTCCCTGTGATTTTACCTCCCCTGTCCATTTGACCTTCTGTTGTCATCCTCTAGTTCTTTCTGGCCCAATGTCTGCTCTGATTTACAAACTGATGGCTCCAGCACATCTCTCAAAGGGAGAGCAGAACATCCAGCAGAGTCTCTGTATCAGTGTCTGGAAATGTGGAGCTTGCAGGGGCTGAGTGTTACTCGCTCTGTGCCTGCTTCATCACCTTCCCTGGAGCTGGGCTGGGATGCCTCAGCTCTTTTTTACAGTCCTTTTGGTGCTCTTAGCTTGGATTTGGAGCACAGCTCAGCAATGTTTGCTTGTCACATCCCCAACAGGCTGGGGACAGCAATGCAACAAATTCAGCAGAGCTTGGTGATAGGATTTGACCCTAATCACAGAGAGGAAAAAGAAAAAGCTCTGTAAAAACTGAAATTCCTCTGGATGACAAATTCTATTAGAGGCAAATAAATACAAAAAAGCCAGGTATCAAAGGGGCATATTCTGATTTTCTCTTGTCTTAGTGTGATTTGAGCATAATTTGATGGGGTTCAGCTAAGCAAGCAGTGCAGAGACCCTGAGGAATGAGGCTCTTATTTGCTGAAAAGTCAACATCATGCCTCCACAGCAGTAGGAGAAGAGGTGTGAATGAAATTGCATAGAATAAGATCCCTTTCTCCCTGATGGAAGCTTAAAGAGATTGGAAATGCACTTGAAACCAAACAGACAGAGCTGGACTTGCAGACTGTGTAGGCATTTTGATTTTTCTTACCCTTCTCTGGGGCAGAGCTCAATGAAGACATCAAAGAAGATGCCCTCAGACAGATTTGTGAAGATGGAACTGGGCTTTAAACCTGCACACAGACCTGCTGGGCAGAGATGGTTTGAGGCAAATTAAGGAAAAAATACCAAACTAACTCAGGTAAAGTTGAGAAGTACCAGGAGTTTCTTGGGTAAAGATATCCAGCTGCTAATTACCAGTACTTAGTATATGATCTATCAATATTTATGAGCACATTCCTGCTTGATGTAGGGTCCGTGCATTCTCTCCAGTCTAGTTAGTTTGTTTCCCTGCAACTAGAAAGCAAACTTTCATACAAATAAGACATTTTTCAGACAGCTGAAGGATTCCCTGGATGCCCAGAATTTGATGGGAGAGTGAAATGCTAATAATTCAATTGGACAGGCTTTTAGGGCTGAATTAAGGAGCAGCAACCATCATCCAAGTGTGGAACAATTATGTCAGTTTATGCCTGGAAAGCCTGAATTTGCACATGTAACACAGACAGAGATACAGAGCTTGGCCTGCCAGGTGATGGCAAAAGCTGCATTCCTGAGTTGCACCAGAGCACGGTCCAAAGGCCATGAAGGATGAGGCCCTTTAGAGTGATAAAATACAGATATTGGAGCTGGAGGTGAGGTCTGGTGATGCTGAATCCATCCTCCTTGCACTTGTCCCATTGAGGCAATACAAATTTATTTCCTGGAACATTTCCTCCAGTGTTTTCTTTCTTGCTGCTGGTGGAGTGAGGTGACATTTTTCATGCATAGTCTGGTGGATGTGCCCGAGGCAATGCTGAAACATAACTCGTCCATCTCATCCCTTTCCCCTGTTCCTATACAAGCCTTGGGCTGGGGGATGAGCAATAACTCAGTAGTTATTCCCCTCAAGCCACAGGGGAATGGCTGGAAGTTAGAGGGACACCTTGATAGAAGAGCCATTTGAAGGAATATTAATT
This sequence comes from Pycnonotus jocosus, assembly GCA_013400435.1. Taxonomy (NCBI): domain Eukaryota; kingdom Metazoa; phylum Chordata; class Aves; order Passeriformes; family Pycnonotidae; genus Pycnonotus; species Pycnonotus jocosus. Next base: position 1,635,583 of record VWYP01036846.1, read on the forward strand.
ATCAGGCAGCGAGTTCTGGACAATTGAATCACAACTCCAGATGTTCCCATTCTGACTAAATGCTTTAGCAAAAATGTTTAATTGATTGCTATCTTGTGAGCTCTGTGTGTGTGTGATAAAACCCAAGACTGCTGAACTAGAGGGATTGTCTGATGATAACAGCACAGTGCACTGAGTGTTTCTTCACCTTTTTAAACTTCTGCTTTTTTATCATAGGGAATCGAGGCCAGGTTCAAAAAAATTCTCTAATTTATGATCTTTATTGTAGTGTCATGGTGCTGATTGAAGCCACTGGGCCCCACTGTACATGGATGCCTTTAAATAAAGAAATATCTGTGTTTGGTCTGAATGGCCTCTGAGTCTTGTTTAATGAGGAACTGCAGATTCAAGGCCTTCTTGATTTCTATATATCTATAGAACAAGAGCAAGGACAGGAGGGCAGCTGAAAGAAGAAATAAGCCATTGAGATAAAATAAAACCAACCTGAGCTTTTACCCCAGGCTGTAATTGTAGCAGAGCTGAATTTCAAATAGGAAATTATTTTCCTCCTTTTCTTTTTTTTTTTTTTTCTTGGCCTTTAATCTCCAACCAAATTCAGAAATGTCAGCCAAGTACAAGGATGTTCTACCTGACATCTTGGGGGCTGGGAGGCCTCAAAGCACCACAAGGTAAGCATAGATGGATAACAGATAAAGTGATACTTGGCAATGAAATTATAAAGTCCCAAAGATTTGGCTTGTGTTTCTGCAGCTGGATGGGAAGAGATTTTTGTTGCAGACCAGATCCAGATTCTCATGAAATCACAGGCATCTTTTCATATAAATAAAAACTAATATGACCCTAACGGAGATGCTTCTCATCAAAATGTTCTTTTTGTGATGATTAGTAGATTGGCTGTGAGTTGATCCAAGGTGGTTTCTCACTGGGGCAAGCACACTGATTTCAGTGCAAACATCCTTGACTTTTAAGTCCCATTCCTTTTCCATACTATAAAAGCTAAACTGAAAGTAGTAGAGGAAGTAAATTAGTCCCATGCTTCTAAAAACAGGAATGCTTCTGCTAAAAGTATGAGAAGCACTTAATGGACAAGGTTTCTGTGAAAAAAAAAAAAAAAAGAAAAAAAGAAAAAAGCCATATTGCCAGGCAATACTAGTGTGTTGTCATGAGAACAATTTCATGTTTTATTTGTGCTTTTCCTCTCCAGAGTTTCGGTGCATGAAATTCTGTTGTGTTAAAAGCTGTTATAAAGACCTCAGCGCTGCCCATGACCATGGGAAAAAGACAGATTTAACAAGGAGAAGATACATGGATGTGGTGTGCTGAAATACCCAACAATTTATTCCTTGGTGCTTGGTTATGCTGAATGCTTTTGTTCCAGCTGGGGTTGCTAATCTGTGAGAAACAAACTGATGGCACAAAGTGTCTGCACACAACCTTTGTGTTTCTTCATCTGTGGCTTCAGAAGGTTCACAGCTCACTTGGCTTGCAGGCACTGTCTGGATGTGCCAGAACTGAGGTGTGTGGAAACAGGTAAATGAGGAAGAAAAGCCAATTTAAGGGCAGCTGTAAAATAGAGACTTAATTGTTTTAATATGTAGGAAATTAGGGGTTATTAATTTGCTGTTTTTAAAAACAGCTTCTATTTTTTAGCTTTCAATGGTGATTGTTTCCTAGAGATTAGTGACAGGCCATTCTGCCAAGGTGTGTAGGCTGATTCTGGAGTAGCTTCCAGCCAGCCTGGATGGAGGCTGATGTCTTGCAGACTCCTTAGAACACCCTGGCAAGAGGACACTTCCTATTATGCTTGGCCTATAAATGCTCTAGATGAGCTGTTGCTTTTTCAAGACTGTCCTAATCCTGCCAGCTCAAAGGGAACAGCAATTCTGGAGGAATCCAAGATGCCTTGGCACCCCTGCTAAAGGACAAACTGAGCTGGCATCCTTCTGAGAGCAGTGCTGCAGGCCTTCCTGGCAGCAGGGTTTATGGAACAGTGGGTATTTATGTATAAAGCAAAAGAAAGGAATGTGGGATTGTTTTTGTCTGCCTACAGTTACCTGATCCCATTTGAAAAGCCATTGATCCCTGGCAGAATTGTAACCTTCCTGACTGGCTCACAAGGGACTGGAACCCAAATACCCAGAATGTCATGGACTCTGGTCTGGGCATCAAATCTGAGCTTCTGTCAGGCAGAAATCAAATCCTGGGCTGAACATCTTCGAGTTTGTTAGTTCCCAGGCTGAAAACAGCAGACGGTTCCTGCAGCTCACAAACTGCTGCTGCAAGAGAAGGAATCAGTGGGAGCAGTTGGGCACTGATGAGCAAAGGCTGAGAGTCTGCTCCACACTGTTTAGAGCTTTGTCATCATAATTAGATCCTAAAATGTGTCAGTTCTGCATGAGACAATTCATCAGCGTGGCCCAGGAGCACGTTTGCCTGGGACTGTGAGTGCCTGTGACTGGCACCAGAGCTGCTTAATGCAGCTGGGATAATGCACAGTCATATCCCAGTTTGTGGGCTGCAGGGATGGGATGGCAATGATGAGAGAAGGAAGGATCCTTGCCACCTTCTAATTTCCACTGCCTTCATCACTTCTGAATTTAACAAAGCCTTCCCCCATAGAGAAGCAACCAGCAAAGGCAGCGAGCATTAGGTATTCAAATAAGAGCTTTCCTTTCCCATCATAAAAGTTGCCATTTGGGTGTTTTTAGAGAGAGAATTTTTATGTCTGTATTATTTTTGTTTCTGCAGCTTCTCTTAAAGGTTTTCACACTGAAGAGAGAGGAGGCTTCCCCCTCTCGGGAAGAGGAAATGCAGAGGTGACCTGGGATGGTTGCAGAAGCAGGGAAAGGAGGAATGGTGGCATGAAGTGGATTTTCTGGTCTGAAGTCATGGCCTCACCATGTACCCATTTCATCCAGAGATGCCATGTCTGGAGGACTCCAGCCTCAGACAGACACTGCTTTGTCATGGCATTAAATCACTCCTACACAGCCAGTTTGTGATACATGCAATTGTAGAGGCTTTGAAGATGGGAGAGCAGATGAGAAGGGATCTGAGGAGCTATTAATTCTGTTTGTGGGCTTTAAAATATATTTTTCCACCCCTATGGAGAAAGACAAAATGCACGTAGCTTATGGAGCCTGGAAGCTGCTGAATTTCACATGGATTTGAATGCCATCCTCACAACTGTGACTTGGGAACTCATCAAGCCTCAGGACACAAGAAAAATACTGATACTCAGTGCTGCAAAAGTCAACTGTGACAGTGAGGCTCCCCCAGAAAAAGGTATAACTTACCTGGCCACTGCCAGGGCAGTGCCAGCGCTGCCATTTCCACTGTGACCCAGAGTTCATGATCCCTGGAGGGAACCTACCAAGCCACAGAGGGGCTGTGTTTCTCTCTTGGCTGGATGATAAACAGATAATCCCATTCTGTTTTGCAAAATTCCCACTTCATTTATTTTATCTGTGAGGGGTACAGTCTTCCCTTCTGGCATGCCACTGCTTTGGGGGCTGTGCTGGTCCCTACTGACCATCAATTTCCAATAATGGGGAGGGCTGCATTTCAAGGATGAAACCAAGTAATTCCTCTGTCAGCTCATTGTGATATGTCCCTGGCTAAAAGCCTGGGAAACAATTTTCTTATGACCTACTCTTTGATGATAGTGGACTGTTTTATGCTGCTGCAATCTCCCACACATGCTTGGCTTTGACTGATAAAGCTCAGCTGAGAGAGGAAAAATAAAAAACCAGTGCTGATGTGCATTGCTGCTGCTGGCAAAGGCCAGAGCTCTGCATGGGGCCCCCAAAGAGGGGCAAGAATCCATCTGTTGAGATTGAGCCTGATTTAATTCTTCTTATAAAGCATCTTGGCAACTGTCTGGATCTGACAGGTTGATAATAAGACTTTCCCTCAATGCAAAAAGGAAAGTAATTTACATTGGCTTCACACCTCTGGCAAGCAGGAGAGATCCTGCCCCACGTTGCTGTGAATGGGGAGCAGACGTGAGAGCGCCAGGGAAAGGGGAAGGCTGGCTCCATGCTCCAGCAGGCACCAGAAAATGCCACTTGCAAAATGTCAGGGGCTGAGAGCTGGGCTGGGAATCAGCATTCTGTCCATGGCAGTGGTTTGGAACAGCTTTCCAGCCAAATCCTGAAGGATCACTCTTATAAGGAGCAGCAGCTCTACCTGATTTCATTTTGCTCCATTTAGCCCAGCGCTCCTGCTGGTTCTCTGCTCACTGTCCCTTATTACAGGCACACCAGCACCCAGGTTTCATTTTTTGTTTTGTCATTTCATTGATAAGCCTCTGACAGCCTCCAGGGAAGGACACTCACTGTCCTACACTCACTGAGTGGAGAAGGGCTCTCTAAGAGGTGCAAGGATGCAATTACCCAGCCTCTATCTCCCCCAGTTCCTGAGCACACACAGCCATTCCCAAGAGATCTAGCAATCCTAGTCCCAACCTGTATTATGTTCCACCCTGGACCTGCTGTCACACTAGTTCTGGTTCTGAGTAAGGGCCTTGTAAGCTGGGCCCTCAGCAGCTTTCTGCTGGTCTCATGCCTCCAAAATAAACAACTTGGGGGCCTCTCCATGCCTCAAGCACAGACTGAATTCCCCCTCAGTGCAGTGCCATGGGAGGTAACAGTTCTGTGATGCACTTAAAAATCCTCAGGTGAAAGCATGCCAGGACAGTGCCATATCCTTCAGGAAAATAGTATTTTAAAAGTTTTCCTCTTCACAACTCACCAGCTTTAAAGGCCTCTGTCCCTCCCCAAAATTGAGATGGGAGGTGGTAGGGAGGGGAGAACTGGGTTTATGTCAAAAGAAGCAAAAGTGGGTGGGTGGTGAGAGCATTTACTTTACTTCTTCCCTGGCCACTGGGATCATGCAGAGGTTTTTTTTCTGTGACAAGGCACTGGCTGGGCCCTGGGGCTCTTTCTCTTGGAGTGCTCTCTGTTGCAGGAATGTTTTTTGGAGACCTCATTATGGAACATACTCAGCCCAGGGCAGTGTAGCCAGGAGGACTCCTGAGAGCTTTTAAATGTCCTGGCCAACCTTGCTGGATGTGGGAAGGACACTGAGGTGCAGAGAGGCACTGAAGGCTCTTAGGAAGCAGAGCAGAAGAATACCTCATGCTGTGGGGACACAATCACTAGGATGCAAGCTTGTTCTCTGACCCTTGATTTAATCTGTCCTTAGAGGAAACCTGTGTTCGAGTGTGCATTGGTGTGTTCCAGCTTTGAAAAGTGTCACTCAGCTGCTCTGGGGAAAGTGAAGCTCCCACCTCAAGGCTGTGGCTGATTTGTGGTGTTGGCAAGGGTGAGTAGGGCCACAGAGTAAGGGACAGTGTCATGTGGCAGCTGGGAAGGTTCAGGGGATGGGAGAAGAGATCTGAAAGGTGGAAATCATGGAATGGTGTTGGATGCTGTGCAGAAGGTATGACCTAGAAGGTGAAGGGAAGGTACATGAGCCATTTAGTGGGAAAAAAAATCTCTAAAGATTGGGAATAAGAAAAATTTACTGAATATTACTAATAATAACATTGGAAGAGCAATGTAACTAGTTGTGGAGATTGCATCCATATCCTGGCTGAGCTGTGCTGGAAGGGCAGGGTGCCTCGTTCAGGGGTCTGAAACACTGCCTGTCACTGTGCCAGGTAAATACAGGACCCTGAGAGAGAGGCTCAGCCCTTACAACAATCCTTACAAATGAGAGATCCTGCCTGAAAGCAAAAGAGATGAAATTAAGACAAGTGCAAAGCACTCCTCTGGGGCAGGCAAAGCAGAATACACAAACACAAAACAGGGAATACACAATGAGGCATCTGGAGAGGGCCGGGGTTGCTCTGGTTCACAAGCAGAATATGAATAACCCTGCAAGGCTGCTGCAAAACACCTCATTGTATCCAAGATTGTATTAACAAGAGCTGTCTTTGCCAGGCTGGTGAGGCAATGATTACAACCTGCTTGGGGCTGACAGGGCTTCAGTCAAGTGTGGGTGTCCAGGACTGATGTGGAACTTTATCTACACCCATTAAGGAATTTGGAGAGCCCAGGGTGAAGAAAAGCCCAACAACAAACCGAGTGAAGGATAAGAGGTCAGGCAAACCAGTCCTGTGGACAAAGATTGAAGGCACTGCATGAGTTCATTTTTAGAGAGCAGCTATGGAAATGGGATGCAGTCAGTCTTCCTCACAGAAGGAGTACTTACAAAAAGGCTGATGATGAGTCATTTTCTATGGTCACTGGTGTAAGAAAAAGAAAGCGATTGAATTCATGGTGAAGATTTAAGGTGTTTATTAGGAAAAGCCTTCTAATCCCTAGAGGGGTAAAACACTAGAACAGACTGTCTAGGAAGGATGTGGAATCTTCTTTCCTAGTGAGTTTTAGGAATGGGCTAGACAAACAACTAGTATTTAAGCATATTTGACAAACAACTATTATTTAAGTTATTTAAATGCATTTGATCCTGCCTCTGATGATCCCACAGAATGCCTTTCTGCCATATGTATCTATAATTAAGCACAATGTAAAAAACACAGACGTTTTCTCAAGGAGTTAAAAACCCATCTATAAATAGATAAAGTCTTCATCTTTTAGTGGTAAAACTAGGTTGAACGTGCCTTATGTGACAGCTCTGTTCATATATCACTGTGGAGCAAACATCAGGAGGAGAAGGAACCCTTTAAACCAAAGAACAGCACTGCTGTAACAACAGGAGTGTAAAACTGGCCAGGCATAAATTAGGCAGGAAATTGAAAGAAAGTTTTGAACTGTTAGAACAGCAATGTTCTGAAACAGCCTTTCATAATGGGAATGCTAGAGGCAAAAATCAGAACTTGTTTTTAAAATAGAGCTTGCTAAATTAATTCAAAGGATATAGAGAACTACTGCCTGTCATGGCACAGTGCAGGACTAGGAGATCCCTTTTGTTGCTGAATTTCAGGGGCTGAGAGGAAGAGAAGTATTTTTTTGTGCCAGTGGGACTGTTTTCTGCTCTTTATTGACACAAATGTTCTTCTTTCATCCCTCTGCTTCTTCATGTGGGAGGCAGTTACTGACATTCCTTTCAACATCTGAAGGTCAAGTCTCTGTTTAAAACTACATAATTGCATTAAGGTGAAGGAGGGAATTCCAAGTTTGGGAAGACCTTCTTGGAGAGAACTGCAAATCCTCAGTTGCTGGGCATCCTCTTGACTTTTCCAAGGCTGCTGATTGGGTTGGAGGCATTTGGGGTTAATGTGAGCACCTGGGAGAACTGCCTCAGTGAAGAGCTGAGCCACTGTAGTCTGATAAACTGGAGCCAAACCTCATGTCCCAGGGGGGTCACAGCTTGGCAGCTTAGGTGGGGCAAGGTGAGGTGTCAAAGGGGGCAAGAGACTGCTGCAAAGTGATGCAGTGTGCCAAAGGCAGCTAACAGGACAGCACAGGCCCTGTGCCAGGAGAGGAACTTAATTTCCTCGCTGACAAATGAAACAAAGATGTGATTAGAAGTGCCACGTTTTGGAGGTATGAGCAATTTCCCTATAATCAATCATCCAACCCAAATTGTTTTCATTACTTTGCATTATTTAGCAGCTTTTTGATGGCAGACAATACGAGCTGGATTTTGTTTTTCACCCGTCCCTAACACTGATGTGATTTGTGGGCTTTGGCAGCGGGATGCTGGGGTGAAGGGAGGCTGAACTGGGCTTCTCTATTCAAAAAAACTTGGCGAAGACAATGTCTGTGATTATCAGCTAATCATTCAGACGGAGACGCTGTTTGTCTGCTCCTATTAGGTCTGTGAAGTATCTGGCTGCGAGCAGCTGACAGTGAAACACCTCCAGGAGAGGATGTCAGAAGCAAGAGGGGGAGGCAGCGAGGAGGTGATAAGGTAGAGCTGAGTTTGATAAGAGCCCCTGACTCCTCCAGTAATTGCAAGAAAGGTGAGAATGACTATTAGACGGATCAGCTCTCCTGGGTATTCCCAGTTATGTGAAGCTTTTGATGTGGTTAGAGACTGTGGAAGGAAAGCTGGTTCTTGTATCCTGGGCTGAACTTTATGCAAGGTTTCTCTTTCTTTTCCCGGTGGGAAATGTACCTCTAAGATCTCGAGGGCTATTTAACTGTCCCTTGAACAACGTGGGGGATATGAGAGAGGGAGGAATTAGCTGCAAGCATCAGCACAGATGACTCCAGTGACGGATTTGTTTTCTTATATGGGTTCTGAAGGTGAGACTTTTGAGGGAGAGCTGCTTGGTGCAAATATAATGAAATGGAAGGTTGTGAGGAGATATATCAAGAGTAAGTCTACTACAAAGGAAATACTTTTCATCCCTTTTAAGTCTGATGATTTTGGCCCCATTTCAAGTCATGGCTAAAGAGCCTGTTTGCACCACACATCGTGTCAGCTAGAGCCTGATTTATAGAAGGGCATCCTGCAAGGGTCAAGTAGCACCTTGTGCTTGCAATTCTCTCCTTACATGAGAGAGAAGAGGATTTTCCTTCAAGCAGGTTGAGCAGGACATTCTCATGCATTAAATTCAAAGCTGCCCTTAAGCTGCTTTTACCAGGGCGTGTCTCTGGGGGCAGCATCACAGTTCATAGACAAGATGCAGATCTGTGTGTGTGTATAACCTGTGAAGCAAAAATGTCCTGAAACCTACAAATAGAGCCTGTCCCACTCTGTGATGCTCCCCAGGGGATGCTTAGACTGGGAAAATGTGATCCCCTGGTGAGTAACTGGTAGGTGACTCTGCTGGAGAATCTCTGCTCAGCCTATCCCAGAACTGGTTTACTCCCCATCAGGGCAGCAGAAGGCAAGAGCTATCTTTCAGAGAGAATTTTAATATGGACAGAGCTGAAGATCAATTTAAGGATTCCTTTCTATTCTGAGTACAAAGGTCTGTATATTTGTTTAGATATCACTGGTGTGTTTCAGTTTTAATTTATCTGGCTTTCTGAGAGCCACTGGTGGTGTGGCAATCATGGGAGTGTGGGGTTGCTGCTTGTTGTTAAATCTGAACAAATGCAATCCTGGGAGCCTGTGCAGTTAACCCTGGGAATCACAAACTCATCAGGACCTCCTAGCATGTATGGGCAAACAAGAAAGGCACGTTGGTTGTTCACTGACACAGCACACGAGCTCCAAGCACACACTCACCTCTCCGTGGCTCAGCTCCTTGTACAGGAATCAGGGATCACGATGCTTTTCCCGCTGCCTTTGTCTGCTTTGCCTGTTTGGCTGGATGCTCGTGAACAAGGAGTGCACCTGGAGGAGTTTTTGTACAAAGCTTTGTGTGCCTGCCCCTGATGGCAGCAGGGGCTCTCCAGTGCCACGGGGTTTGAGTGAGCAGAGATATCTGAGCCCTGCTGGGAGCAGCAGCCTGTGCATCACCTGGGTGCTGTGTTAGGCTGGTGCTTGTCAGACTGTAACCTAGCCAAACCTCACCGTAATAAATGCTGCTTGTAACAAACCACCCTTTACAGGCACCCCAACGCTTATTTTTCCACTGCTAATTAGTTCTTGATAGGGTAAATGCTTACATAGAGTCAAATGGATACAAAGATCTTTGTTTTCCTGATTTTTTTCCCCCTAAGGGCACATCTTCCCTTCTCCTTCATGTCTTTATTTTATGTTTAAACTGCCATTTAAATGTTGAGAAGTGCAAAGCCTCCAAGCACAGGGTATTTATGGACAATTCAAATTGAGTGTTTTTCTTCGTTGTTCTGGGATGGCAAATTCCCTCTCCTTTTATAGTTATTATCAAAGTATAATGAAAATTTAGTTGGGCCTCTTGATGGCCACTTTGTTCAACACCGAAAACCTTTATCTCTTCTTGTTTTTCCTCCATCCTCTTTCCCTTGATCTTTAGAAAAGAATAAATCTCACCTTCTGATCATGATGCTTGATATTTCTGAGTTCATTTAATTAAGCCTGTTTTCCCTACATTCTCCTCAGCCTCATTTGCCACTTGTCTCTCAGATCAGATTTGATGGAAGCAGGAGAAGCTTCAAACTTCAGAATTTATTCAGGTGAAACCAACAGAAAATATGTTGGTTTCAAGTCTTCAGGAACGTGACTGTTTGCTTATGAGGAGCTGGAGGGCAGGAGGAGGAGCAAAATTCATTTAATTCATCTAAGCAGAGGAAAAGTCAATCTTACACACACACAGACAAAGGATGCAGCTAGCTAAATGCTTAAATAATGTTTGAGGTAAAGCAACATGTTTGTCTGGGGAATGGTCTGCAGTAATCATGAAAGGAATATTTCTCTGAGCTGTTGGTGAGGGTTGGCACATGGGTGGAGCTAACAAACCGAGAAACAGTTCTGCTTTGCCAGGCTGGTGAAACAAACCATACTGGTGGTGCTTTTACAGTGGAACCTTATGTGGAATTACACAGTCAACAAGCCTTTAGTGTTATTGGGATGTGGAGAGCTTTAAGCACCGCTCTGGCTCAGATTTAACTGGAGCCCTGTTTGCCTCAGAGTTTGCTTTCTTTTATTGGGAAGCACAGGGTAGGGACTAGGAACAGGAAGGGTTTTGCTGTGTCCCATCCCTACTGGGGTCTCTCTTCTCCCATACTGCTCTCTGTGCTTGGCTGGGCTTTGCTGGCAAAAGTACAGTAGTACTTAAATCCTGTACTCAGGTCACTTTTACGGTCTCAGAATTAAACTTGGATAGGGATGGGCTGGCAGAAGTGGAATCAGCATGTGCTGGACACTTAACTGTGTGCTCATGTGTGCTCAGGGAGGTTGGTGTGCGTGTGAGCAGAATGAAATTACCGGCTTTGCTCTTTTCCATCTCCTCTCCTGTTCCAGTGATCAAGCCTTAGTAACCACCAGAGCCAACACACGGATCCAGGTCCTTGAGAATCACCTCCCTCAGATGAAGGGGCAAAAAATTCCACCAGTTCCTGCTGGCAGAGTCATTAAAGTCTGCTTTGCCGAGCTTTTGGCAGTAGAGAAACTCATCCTAAGATGCTCTGTGAGAAAAGTTCAGGTCACAATGGCTGCCACAGTCTGAGCAGCTTTACCTCCTGGTGTGAGCTCGTGATTACACGGCAGTGATGGAAGGCTTAGTCATAGCAGCGGGTCTCCAGGAAACCTTGTGTGGGGGAATGCTGCCTTCAGGCAGCAGACAGTGTTATCAGAAGCCTACCAGGGACATATGCAAAAAAATGGGAGTTTAATTGCCAAATTTCCCCTTTATCTTAATATAATTAACAAGCTGGTGTCTCTGCGGCTCTGATTTAAGGGAATGCTCAGAAATGTGTTATGGATGTGTTAAGGAGGATGGGAGTTTTGTTACTGTGGCTCCTTTCATAAAATCTCAGATATCTAAAATATTGCTGAATTATTATGCTTTCTTATAAAACATGCCAACAAAACAGAAGTTTCAATCTTCTTGTGTTATACTCCTCTCTCCTCCAGCCCTTGATATGCAATGAGGTTTAGTTGATCATTCTCTCGTAGCAAGAAATAGGCCCCGTCTTTTTGGATGAGATGCTCCTCGTAGCTGGGGCTGGCAGCTCTCTGTGAATGGTGACTCACAGACTCATTGGACAGGCGTCCACACAAATAAAAAATTCAGCAGACTGGTCACAGCCTGAGGTGCAATGAATGGGATGACTCAACACTGCTGTCTTGCAGCATTGCATGCAAACTACCCAGGAGATGACCCTGGCATCACCAATAGGTGAAGACTTGAGGTAAAATGCCTCAGCTCAGTGTCAGGTGGAAATCCACCAGCTCTGACAGCCTGTGCCTTTGCATCCTGCAGTCACAAAAATCTGCTTGGTGCACGACCCAAGAGGCATTTTAGTGTAAGGGCTCTCCCTCTTCCCTGTTCAGACATCCTTGCTTTGCAGACAAGATTGTTTGTTCAGCCACAGCAGAGAGAAGCAGAGCTCTGGAGTGTGAAAGCCAGCTTGGCTGAGCCCGGGCACAAGTCAGGTTCAAGCGGGACTTATCTCAGGAGGGGCTGGCAATGTTTTTGAAGGCAATACACTCCCAGCCCCTTTGAAGCCTTATCAGGGGATCTGGCTGTTTTATCTATAATGACTTTTCATGCAGGATGGCTCCTGCATGTTACTCATGCATCGGGTATGCACAAATCATCCTGGTTCATGGAGTGATAGGTGGAATTGCAAAACTGCACTTAATGACTGAGTGACAGCCATCTGTGCTACGTGCCTCCAATGTGATATCATGAAGGATAATTTCTTCTCCAGCCTGTGAAGCTGAAAGAAACAGGCTGGGGGGGGGGAGATGATCTCTTGGGTTTGTTTGCTCTGCTTTTAATTGATTTTGGAGATTAAAGCTAGAGTGAAAGTATCAGCTTGAAAGCCCTGGGTACTGAGTGCTTCTGTTTTTGTCAAAGGATGTGCATGGGAAGCATATTGTCAGCCTGCCTGGGCCCTGACCAGAGGCTGTCAGGACAGTGTTGGTTAGTCCAAGTGATGTTGTTATGGGGGATGTGACATTGTTTTTATAAGCTCAATGGGCTATAGAGGCTAAATGCTTGAGATATAAAGCACTGTAAAGAAAAAAGGCTTCATACGCTTGGATCTGTCCCTCAGAGGCAGATGCAGGCAGAGCAGGGACCCTGTTGTCCTGGTGTTGCTGTAACTTAGTCTGCAATGGAGCCTCTCCTGTGTTAGAGAGATCTGATTTTTGAAGAAGCAGAAACCATTCTTGTGGCAGGTGTTTATCCCTTTCTTCAGTGTTCACCCATCTGAACACTTGGGTGAACACAGAGATGGTTTTACAAACACATGTGGTGACTGGATAACTTCTTCCCTTGCCACTCAATAAAATTTCACTGTGGAAAATTTGCTCTCCCCTCTGCCCCAGCAAGCAGAACCTGCCCAATGCTCCAACAGCCCTGTGCTGGAGGTGATGAGACCTTAGAAACACTGCTGAGCACTTGTCTGTGGAATACAGGCATGGAGACCAAGCCCCAGCCCTTGAGCTGTCCCTCAGGGTACATTAGGATTTTGGAAGAGCTCAAGCTCTAACCTGAACCCAGCCACAACTATAGCAGGGGTCTGCTAACAGGGGGGAGCTACATTTCAGGGCAGAGTATCATAACTGAAGCTTGATTATTAGAGAAGTGATCTCTCATCTTAGTTTTATTGTTATCATGGTTACCTTTTCTTAAAGGACTTTGAAAGCTGCCTGGTGTTTTACACTCTTAACTTACTTTACATCTGGTGCCATAAATCCTACCTCAGTCTACAAAGTATTTAATAAATGAACATTGCAGTCATCCTTCTGGGGAGCTGACTTTCTACACCCTCTGTAAACACACACACCCAAAATGCTCCTTTCCTGCTCTGTTGATGATTTTTAAACAGAAGGTTATGCAATAACAAAAGCAAAATGTTTGTTCTTTGCAATTTGCCCCTAAAACTTCCTCCCACCTGTCCTGACTCCATTCCTAGCCTGTCTGTTTTTTCTACCAACTTTTTTGGGCATCTAAAAGTTATTACCACCAATTAGAACACCTTTGAAGGGCTTTCTCACAACTATCAAAGTGTTGCTTGCAATAGAATCAACAAAGGCTTCCCACTGAGAGGATGAAATGGCTGTTGGGCTTTTTTCCTGGGCAGACTGGGCCCTGGCTCAGCTTTCAGTTCAGTGACATTTCTGCTCCTATTGGAACTCCGTGTTTCTGTGCCTTCCTCCAGATGCAGCTTTAGCAGAAGTGAATGCCTGCATCTGCACACCCTGAGCCCTGCTCAGGCACTGAGATAAAGTGCTTTGAAGATCAGAGGGGATGAGTCTCTGTAGCTCTGATTAGGATGTATCCCACAGCAGGGAGCGTTCCTGGGCACTGAGTGTGGAAGGGTTGGGAATCCTTGGTTGACCAGTGTTTAGAGATACCATGGAAATATCAAGCTGGAGGGCTGTAAGTGAACTCATCTGTCACAATAATAGCACAATTTCCCCAGCAATGGGTGTTTTCTCTGTATTGTGCTGTGGCCTGGAGCTGGTCTGGAAAGGATCCAGCATCACAGCAGTCGGCAGGTGAGGCTGGAGTCTGCTGACTGATGTGTGTGTGTTGTTCAGAGTTGCTTAGAGAGTTAGATCAGGGCTCGCCATAAAGAAAAGAGGGCAACCTTTATTACTGGGCTGAGAATTTGTTGCAGGCTGTATGACAATTTTGTCCAGGCCTGTGCCAGGAAGGTGAGGGCACATGCCCTGGAATTGCCTGCCCATCCCATGACCTGTGTGAATGGGTATCTCCTTGTGAGGGCAGCAATTCGTGCTCTCTCATCCTCCTCTTGCTCAGTTCTTCTGGTGTTTTCCCTCTGAGCCATTCACTCCAAATCTCCCTCGTCCATGATACCTCTTCCAGCACATGCCTGGCAGGTCACACGAGGTGAGCAGGGCAGATTTCTGTGATGGCCAAGACACCAGAGTGACTGCAGGGCACAGGAAAACAGCCTTAAATGATATTGCTGCTGGGAGCTTAGCAGTGTAATGTTAATGGCTGCAATGACCCTCATTTTCTCTCAAGAGGGTGATGTGATGCTCCCCTTCAAGAATTTGATGGGCCAAAAAGAAGGAAGAGAAAAAAAATCAAGGTATTTTTGTTTGTGACCCATGACCCTTGCTCTGTGGAAGAGAAAGGATGTTTTCTCACTGGTGTCTGTTCCTGCCATACTGGCAACAGGCTCCACACCACATCTCAGTCTAGCATCCCCTGTGTGTTTCCATAAGGCTTTAAAACAACAGAAGTCCTTTCCCTGAGCTCCTGACAGGTCAAGCATTCAGGCTGATGGCTGTGCAGTTAATGTGAGATGTCAAGGGACATGCAAGCACTTTTCTCCTGATCCGTGCCAGTTCCAGCCTGTGTAGCTGTCAGGGACTTTGATTAGGCTGATTTCTTTGGGAATCCTGAAAAAGCCATGGGTGATCCTATGTTTCTCTGAAGGCCCTCTGGAAACCCATTTGCATGATTAGCAAAAGTTGCACATGCAGATGAAAATCCTGTGCTTGCAGGACCATGGATCACGTGGCCGTGAGCAGTCATTCCCTCCAGTGCTCTGAGCACAATCTGTGAACACACAGCCCTCCCCACCTGGAATTCATTCTCAACTGCTCCTGTGTAATGCATTTCTCTTCTCTGCATATCTCTCAGCTGTGACACTGCAGCTGTTTTGGTGGATTGCTTCTTGTAATCTTTCTCCTTTCTCAAATGGTAAACTTGTTCCTGATGTAATTACCGTGATAAAGTTCTGTGGCATGACGGATCATCCTCAACGGCACTGCTGCTCTTGACTTCAGACAAGAGGATATTTTATTTCCAACTTTTGTGGGAAGAGTAGTAAACAGTAAACAGTTTTGTTTTCCCCAGCATCACCTTCCCCTGGCAGAGAAGATGGTCCCTGCATCCATCTTACAGTGCTGAGGTTCCCTTGGGACTTCTCTGCAGCCTGCAATAGCAGCAATGAAGTGCTGCAAAGTGCTTGTTCTGTAGGTGACTGAGGTGTTGTCATGGCCCAGCCAGCCCTGAAAAGCAGTGGCTCTGGAATAACAGGGGCAATGGCAGTCATTCCCTGCTATAAGCAGAGGAAATCAAAGCACACTTGCACTGAATGCAGAAGGTGCTTTGTATGTACTCCTTGCCTGAATCCTGTGTGTCCAAGTGTGGGAAGGTGTAATAACTAATACATTTCTGAGTAAGAGAGAGGTTGGGATGGTAGGAAAACAGGTTTGGGGCCAGTCTGGCACCTTCTCTCTTTTTACAAATGTCTGTGACCTAGCTTGTCTTTTCCATGTAAAAAAACCCAAACAACTACTTTCTCTCTGAAGCTCATTTTTACTATTTGTTTTCACAGTCTCACCTGACAGCCAGAAGCTGCCACAACTGCAGCTTCCCAGGCTCCATTATACTGCATGCTGTTTGCAGTGCTGCCTCAGGACAACTTACAATAAACACAGAATCCATGGGAAGGAGAGACAGAAACAGAGGAGTTTTTGGCATGATAGAGGAACAAGGAGTATTTGGGGTTTCTGAAGGAGCCCCACTGCACTATAATCCTGAGCAAAGGGGAAAGTGGGATGGAAAATACATCAAACAGTAACAACCTCGTGATGCATTAGGAATTTACCCCTTTGAAGGAAGCATTGGGAGGGTGTCAGTTTTTTTGGAATTTAGTGGGGTCCATAGGGATTATGCCACCTTGCATGAGTGTGAGATCAAGGACTGCAGGTCATTTTGGGGTCAGCAGAAGAGTTTTCAGTGCCTTTTCCTGCAACTCTACAAGCTTCACAGGCTTGCTTACCTTTCTCATTCCAAGTCCTTTCTTAGCCTACACAATGTTTTTTTCCTGAGTGTGTATCCCTTCTGCCTGGGGAAAGGTCGATCGATTCCTGCTCAGCAAATGTGGCTACATGCTCTCCTCCACCACTTTGTGTCACCCTGCTGTACATTTTTAGGAGCCTGAGCAGCCTGTGAAGCCCAGGGATCCTCCAGAGGCCAATTTCCATTAATTTAGTCCTCTGTGATCCTCAGGACTGACCCTGATAACTCCTCCACCCCACCTGCAGCAGGAGGAGTCAGGGGAACCCTCGGGCTGTATTTCTCTCACTGACAGTGGCTCTTCAGCACTCAAGGACAGTAATTGAATGTAATGTCCAAACCCCAAGCCTGCAAATCCCAGCACTGTGAACAGGAACCTTCAGCAGAGCTGTTTCCATCATCTTATCTCTCACAGACAGTTACTGTGTTCTTGATGTAATTACAGTGATAAAACAATGTGACATAACTGCTGGCTTCTATCGTGGTATCACTGCTGTTGACTTAAGTGACAGGATAATAATTTTATAAGAGACCTTTTATTTTTTTTTCCCCCCTGGCAGCCACTGGCAGTGTTTAAGCATGGGAGCTGATATCTCTGATAAAGCACATTATGCACGTTCCACGAGTCCTAAAACTTTTTATCAGTTTTATTTATGCACTGCTCTTCCAGGTGAAATTTCCATCTGTTCCTGCAGCATCCAGGCAGTGTCTCTTCCCAGCCAGATCTGGGTCTAGTGTTTGCACAAATGGATTGGAGCTGCAGTGGCAGCAGTCAGTCATGGGTGGTGTTTGGGAGAGGAGAGAGAGAAAAAGGCCTTTTTTTCTGCACAATTCCCTCAGTTTTCCACCCTTGGTGCATTGCAGGCATGCCAGTCCCCCCACTCAGCTGGAGGAGGTGTCCTTGGGATGGCTGCTGTGAGAAAGCCTGGTTAAAAATGAGCCATGTGAAGAGGATTAGAGTGGACTCAGACACCTCCTGTTCTCAATATATCAAAGCCCTGACAGGGTCTGTATCTGTTGCTCCAACCGAGCTGGGGAGGTGCAGCCCAGGGGCAGACTGTGTGGGGAAAGATTTCAACCCAATGGGAATCTAATCATCTATATTTATGTGCCTGCACTCCCTTGTCTCTGCTGCAGGTTTATTGATGCAGTGTCACAGGAGTGCAGAGCCCTGCTGATCCATGCTGCTGTCTCAGGCTGCCAGCAAACCCCTGGGGGAGCACAGCCCAGGGGCTAAGGAGGGACATGTGCTTCTCCTGCATGTCCACCCTCCACACTGCCCAAAAACACCTGGGAGTGCCAGGCAGAGATCTGCACAGTGACTCAGGCACCTGGGAAAAGCTCTGTTCCTCTCCATGGGTATTTCCAGGTGATGTTACAGAGCTGTGCACAAAGTGGGGCAATTCCAGGGACACCCTTGGGATCAGATTGGCTGGAAGGAATGGCTGGATGTCTCCTTAGCCAGACAGCCTGGATGTGGAGATCCCTCTGGGGGATCCCTGTGACTCTGCTGCAGGGGCATTGGATCTCTGTCTGTTTTGGTTGGACAGGCTTAGGCACGTAATGCTAAAAGCTGGAGGGGGAAACGCCCCCATGAGCTCCGTTTCACTGTGTGCAAAATTGCTTGTGAAAATACATTTTTGTTTACCTGTGCAGAGTTGTCAGGAAGGATGATGAACTCAGAAAATCTAGTTAGAGGCAGATTGAGCACTTGTTTGCAAGATTTTGGATATTCAGAATATTTTTCTATCTTCCCTTTTTTTTTTTTTT
>VWYP01036846.1:1653666-1678079 GCA_013400435.1 Pycnonotus jocosus
TTTTTCTGTTCATTACAAGACATGATAATGTCTGGAAGAACTGATGTTTGCATTTGGTGACAATCAAATAGAGAAAGGAATCATCCAAGAATATTAATGGGCAGTGAACCTTATAGGGTTTATGGTTTGAGCTTGTCAAAATGGCTCTGCGAGGAGTTTTGACAGTCTGCAGGTTTTGAAGAAGATTTTTTCCCTGCTTTAAACCATCCCAGAGCGATGGTTTAAATTCCATATGAGGAATATGTTTTTCATCTGGACAGTTCAGAATTTTCTGGGGTTTGCCCCTCCATCCAAGCAGTAGAGGAAGAGAGGGAAAACTCTAATTTGGTATAAAATCATTTTCTTGTCTTTGGTTTCTCTTGGAAAACAATACTGACAAATTGGGGTGGGGTGGGTGGACAGCTCTCTGGAGAAGTAGGGTGGATTTAAAATTTTGTCTGTATAAGCTGAAGTCAGAAGCTGAAACCATCATGATGTCTTTCCCAAGAGCAACAGGGAATGGGGGCATTTTTGGAATTGTGAGAGAAACCCTAAGGGGAGCTTACAACAGTTTCTATCCTATCTTGCACTGGGCAAGTGCCTTCTCTGTGTTTTCCCATCCCCTCCAGGGAAGCAGGGAGGTCTCTGGCTGATGCAGGGGCAGCAGCAGTTGTGCCCCATGGCCCTGTGCTGCTGTGGGGGCTCTCCTTGCTGGCAGGGTAGGGGCACAGGGAGCTGCTCTTTGCTGTTCATTTGTGCCACAATTCCCCATGGCAGCCCCTAATGACAGCTGAGAGGCTGAGACAGCTACCACGGCTAAGAGAGGGATGTAACTGCTCTTTTAATGCTTCTTTTGTAGTCCTTTCTGTCTGTATTGAAGGTGTCTGTTTAATTCCAGCTGACGACTGCCCCGACTGTCACTCTCTGGGAGATATTGTGTTTAGGTGCCCTCCTGGGCTTTTCAGGCACTCAAATGGAGGCACATGGCTGCGATAAACAAATGTCTTTAAAAATTCCCTGCGTTGCTATTGAAGTGCTGATCCTGCTGGATGTGGAGCCCATCACACAGCAGAGCAGGACAGCTTTTCACCTGGCACTGTCATCCTCCCAGCCAGCAGCTTTTGTGTGCCTCTGAGCTGTGGAACAGCCCCAGACAATGGAGAAAGGGATATTTTGACAATAACCCTTCCTGTGATCGACCTGTTGCTGACTGGAGGCATCAGAAAGGATCTTGGGGTTTATTAAGGCTGGAAAAGGACCAGATGTGTCCTGGCTCTCGGTGGCACAGCAAGTGCTGCTCATTGGAAATGACAGAGGGGGAAAAGCTGGGGGATGAGGAAGAGAGGCAGATCTGGGGTTGGGATAAATTCATATTGTGTGGATGAGAGCTACCAGGCTTTTTCCCCAGTTACCCAAATGGACCAGCAAGAAATGAGATTATGCCTTTCCCTGCGTTGAGTTTAGCCATTGCCATTGATAAGGAGATGGTGGGATCATTCCCAAACCTTAGGCCTGTTAGTGAGCATAGGCTAAACCTTTGTTTAGCTCAGAGCTGTGGTTCATGAGGCCAAGAGCTGGTAAGAAAAGTCAGACGTAAAAGTGGGGTGTTAGTTACTTCAAAGTGCATATAACACACCTGTCACCACTATGCAGGTGACAGACAATGGCACATCAAGCAGCCCAGAGTGGGCACCCAGATGTGTTTTAGACCCTGGGCAATTCCTCTTGTTGCTTAGTCCCTTGTTTATGAGCAAAAATATCCCTTCTTTCCCAATGATAAATATTGGGATATTGGCAAAGATATTGGCTGCAGTTCAGTGTGTCTGCACAGAGAAACAGGGTGAAAAACAGCTCTTGAGAAGGCAGCAGCTCCAAGGTGAGAGGTGCTGTCTTGTCAGGGTTCAAAGCTGCCAGGGAGGAGGGAGCTGGTGGCCTTTGGCCAGGCTGCAGGATGCTCCCTGCATGCCCAATGCGGGGCAGAGCAGGCAAACAGGAAAACAGCTGTTGAAACTCCTTTTTCAATGTGAATATAATAATAAAACATCTAACAAATAGCATCATATACAGATATTTTCATAACTAGTGCTGAAACCGGAGAGAATCATGGCTTGTGTGAGTGAGTGGGGAATGCTCAGAGTGTGAGCTCTGCATGGGGATGCTCAGGGGGCAGATGGAGACTTTAGGTCTGTTGTGCAGGGGCACATGAAGTGGGAACCAGCTGGGGGAGATGTGGGTTAAAGTGCTGGACCCCACCATGACTTTATGGGAAGGCTCCTGCTCCCACCTGGATTTTCTTCATTCACCACCTCACCTGTTTTCTTCTCCCTTCATTTCCTCTCTCCTCATTTCCTCCTCCTTGGGTTGCTGATCACTGCAGCTCCCCTGGCCTCTCCCCTGCCCTCCCTCCAGCATGAAGCTCTGTACAAGAAAGGCCTGGAGCCTGCAGGGATTTCTGTGATCCTTTCATCTTTTAGACCCTCAGTTCACCCAGCAGATGGGCTGTGGAAAGGACAGGGCTCCAGCAGTGCTTTCTTCTCTTGGCAGTGATGGATGTCCTCTTGCTCCATTTCCACTTCCCAAAGCATGGATCAGCTTCAGGGACAAGCTTCTCACTGCTGTGTATGTGATAGTATTTAGAGTAACCTCAACCCACCACATGAGTGTGTTTAATGGCTTATTGCAGCACCTGAAAAGGGATTTCAAGGCTTCCTGGGGTCGTCCTCTTCAAAAGGAATTCTATTAGGATGGTTCTGCTGCTGGGGGAGGGCAGGTGTACAGTTCTGTGTGGGAGATGAGGGGAACCAGCCTGTGTTTTAGTTATAAAGTGCAGGCACACTGTGTGGGATATATATATAAGTGTGCCAGAGGGATTACATACTCCCAAAAAAGTGAAATTCATTCTAATTTCAAAATAGTATTTCATTAAAGTGGATACAGGAAAGTTTGGCTTCCTTGTTTTGAAGCAGAAAATTTTCTTTCATATTTTTAGAAGGGAGGAGAAAGGAGGGAGTGATGAAGTTAATCCTCTGCTCCAGCTAAGCCAAAGTAATATCTCATTCTTATAAATATTTCAGCAGCTCTCAGTCACTCTGAGAGCATTATGCTTTGGCCAGGTAGTCCAGATTTATAAGGGATGTAACATCAATTAATTTTCAGTCACAGTCATCTGTATTATGTCACCCACTCAATCACAGGCCCAGGAGAGCTGCTGACCCAGGGCTCCAGCATCTTCTTTCCAGGTCAAGCAACAAGTCACTTCTAAATCTTTCAAACCTCTTTCCCTTTCCTGATGGCTTAGGGATTAACTTTTCATCTGCCAGCCCTTTGCTTTGCTTTGTTTTGCTTTGAGATCCTGGGAAGTGAAGTCCAGGATGCTGAAAGAAATACAGTATCTGTTTTGGGGCTTTTCACCAGTTTTCTCTTTAAAAATAAGTAAATAAAACAAAAATCAACCTCTCTGCATAACCAGTTCTGGTTGGAAACAGGTGGAGGAGCCCAGCTCCTCCATCACTGGGTGAGCTGGGGTTGCCTGGGAGCTGACAGAGGGTTTTGTGCAGGTGACATGGCTGATGAGCACAAGTTCTTGGAAGATTGGCACGTGTCCTGCCAGGGAGAGCCCAAACCAGGAGCAGTGAACAGAACCATCTCTTCAGGTGTGCCTTCAGCACTGTGGTGTCACCTCAGTGCTCCTGCATGACTGGGAGCAGGCCTGGGACAGCTGCTCTGAGCCACAGTTGTGGCAGCTGAGGTGTGCAGAGGAGATGGACTCTTCAAAAGGTCTGGGCTGCTCTGTCCATGCATGAACACAGGAGGAGACATTCATTCCAGCAGGGTGTTTTGCCTGGATGATTTTGCCTGGTGGATCAGCTGTTCCCAGGGAAAGGCAGGGGGATGGAGTCACCCTGCAGCAGAGACAGGTCCACAGAGCTCTGCCTGGTGAGGCTGCTCTCTGAAGTGCTGCTGGGCAGTGCCTTTGGTTTCCTCTCTCCTGCACGGATTGCAGGAACGTGTTTGACTGAAAGATGCCTCCCAGGGATAATTCCAAGTGTCTTCCAAGTTTTAATTTAAAGGCATTAGAAAAAAAAAAAAAAAAGGTGGGGTGGGGAGAAGGAGAGAGAGAAAGAGGGAGAGAGAGAGAGAACATGTCGTTCCTTCCTATTGCTCATTATTGCAAATGTATGTTTGATTTCCCATTTGGGTTCATCTGCCTTCATCTTTCAGCTGCCATTGGTTCTCACTACGCCTTTCTGTGTAGAGCAGATACCTCTCTAATATTGGAGATCTTTCCTGCTGGAAGTTGTTATCCCCCATAACTATCTTTTTGATAAAGCGAATTGAGCTCCTCTTAGTCCCTTGCAGCAAGGCATTTTCCCCACTGTATCTGGTGGTTTTTGTAATTCTCTCCAGCACCATCTCTAAGTGCTTCTTAGCAACCTTTGAAAAATGTATTTGTGAGAGCTGTTATCAGCACACCAGCATTGGTTTCACTCAGGCAGTCTGAAGTTACAAGGCACATTCTCCATCCCTTTGCATGCCACTAAAGGCTGTGCTAGACACTACTGACTGCAGCTTTCTCTGGGAGCTCACAGTCAGTTACTTCTTTATTAGGAAATGGCTCCTTTTTGTGTGTGTGCTTTGCTTTCTTTTCTTGTTCTCACAGCACAGAGACTCCCTCACACTTCCCTGCAGCTTTCCACCCACAGCTGGGACGTAGATCTTCCTGCTTTGTTTGCACATAACTCTGTGTTTACATCCATTAAGGTGTTTGGCTTGGACAGATCCAGCATACCAGGAGGTCTGCAAAGCTCCGTGGAACCTCCTGCTGAATTGCTCTGTGCTTCCTCACCAGCTTTTTATGTTGTCTCTAAATCTTAATGGCAGGGATTTTTATGCTGCCTTGCTGAACAGCACTGGAAAGGCTGACTGGCATCAGGCAATACTCCTGGAATTATAGTGAAACGAGACTTTTTGCTTGCCAATTTTCCCCACGCTTCCATCTGTCCAGTGTTGTGATTTAAGCTTTTTTACTTATTCCTTCCTCCTTTCCCAATCCAATATTTGTGACTACTTTATAGCAATTGTGGAGCAAACAAGCAGTGGGGTGAGAAGGACTGGGTAATGAAGGGAGGAAAACACTGGGTTTACAGGTACCAGGTCCATCTCTGTGTGTCTGTGTGTGTGTGTGTACCTGTTACAATGCAGAGCAGAGAAGCCTGAAGTCTCCTTTAGCACAGCCTGTAATCCTATTAGAAGGATTACTCTGTTGTCCCAGGCTATCTGATCGTGGTAAGAACTCATTTAGGTCAGCTGTTTAGGAAATTTACACACACAAGGAAAAAAACCAGGTTAAATATAAGCCTCTTGCTCTATTTCATAGGGATCGACAAGCTCCTTTCAGACTTTCCCTGTGCTGGTGATTACATCCCTGCTCTTGTTGTTTCTCTCTTAAACCCTCATGTAAATGAGTTGCTTTCAGGTTTTTACTTCTGACAGCAGATGTGGCTAGACGACGTGGTAGCTGGACCCCAGGTATTTCCAGACCTTGAAAGGATTAGAATTCTAAACAGTAAAGTACTTTGGATTTTGCTCTCCCTCTGTGCATTTGTTCCCATTATAACTTCAAGAGCGAGGGTATGGGTAAGTCTGATTTGTGGGCAGAACTTAATGAAAGCTAAATCTGGTCTGGCAGGGCCCCAATCAGTTTAATCCCTGGTCTGCTGATTATCAGCAATGTTATAATTTAATTTGAAGCCTCTGTATTTAGAAGGTCAGTGAAGCACTCCCATGCTTTCGTTTATGGAGAGAGAAAGCAGGGTGGCAGTTGGTTCAAGTGCCTGTTTCCCTTGGTGCTCCAGCAAAGCTGGGCATTAAACAGAAGAGATCTTAAAACAAGCAACAAACAAAGCAGTTTGGGCACAGAAATATAATTATGCAGCCAGGTAGGAGTCCTTAATGTTAGGAAAAGTGTGGTGGGAGCCTTTGCTTCTCAGACTGGAATAAAGCCATTACCGTCCCAAGTTTTGCATTGTATTTTACAGCCTCCACCCAAATCCTTGCTGCAGAGCTGGGAGGGAGGTGTGGATCAAAATCCCACCTTTTTTCTGCCAAAACACAGCCCACTCATGAGGGACTCCACTCTGGTTATTGGCAGGGCTGAGTCAATGACAGGCAGTTGAGCTTCTTCTTTCCATCCAGTTGTGCTGTTTCTGTCCAGGGGGAAATGTTGTCAATGTACACAGAAAGGTGTGAATCCCTGGTTTTGCACAGCATTTTGGAACATTAAGTTCTCTTGGAGGAATCTGCCTGCTGACTAACAGGGAAATCCAAGATTTGTGTCTGTCCAGGAGCTCCACATGTCTGGCAGCCCAGCACGGGTCATGTCTCCTCAAGGTGCTGTACATGCTGTAATCCCAGACATTTCTGCAGGAAGCAACGAGATCAACTGTGCAACGTGTGTTTGTGAGGTGGGGACCCTTCCAGAAAGCACCAGACATGGTTTGAATGTGCTATTGTGGATTGAACAGCTGCTCTGGGATAATATGTGAGTAGCAACCCCTCTCCTCCTCAAGCATCTTTTTTTCCTCTCTGTGTCCCTCAGAGCAAAGGGGCTGGTTGAGAGAGTTGGGTCTTTGCCCAAAGTCTTCTCCTCCTCTCCCACCTCACTGGGATTTGAACAGCAGCCAGGTTGAGACCTTGTCGAGGTTGCTCTTCTCTCACAGGGCCTTGGGGTAGAAGAGTGTTTGGTCAGGTGAAAGGAAGTGAAAGGATTCTGTGAGCACAGAATTCCAGGTGCTTGTGTGCATTGGAAGTCTTTCTTCACTGAGAGATGTCCATTCAGGCAGCAGATATTTCTCATTTGTGCTGACATACAGGGCCCTTCTGGAGAGCCCTTAAGGCATGTTGATATTCAGGACTTGCCAGGGGAGGAGAAGCCATCTCCATCCCACCACTTATTTTCCTTGGCAGTTGTTAAGGTTTGTGGGCTGGTGGCTCTCTGGGAGACCTACATCATCCTTGGTCTTGCTTTTCCTTCCAAGCTAGGATAGCGATTTCCTTCCATCCTTTCCTTCACCTCCTCACCTGAATGTCTTTTATGGATTTATTCTGCTTCTAGAGCACGTTAGATGATCCTTCTTAATCCATGCCCAGCCAAACCTTCCTTTAGCTAACCAGAGTGCTTGCTTTAAGAGTGGAGGTTTTTACTGCCAGATACCTGCTCCCTCCTCTGTGTTTCCAGTGGAGTGCTGGTGACATCCAGTGTCTAGTTTGGCTTATCACTGGCACTCATGTGTCCTATGCTGATATCCCCAGGGGATGCTATAGATCTAAAGACTTGTTTTCCCCCTCAGCTAGTCTGCATTTGAATGAGGAATCATGCACCATGTCGGAGGTGTTTGTGACATCTGTAATTCACACATGAAGAAAAAGGAACCTTTGAGGCTAGAGCTCCCACGAAAAGCTGCCTTGAAGAGGAGAGGCAACTGTGTACAAAGAGAAATGAGAACTGAGAAACAAATCAGAGCTTCCATTGGAGATAATGAGAATCTCAGGTAGCAACACAACTTACTGAGGCTAGAGCAGTCTTGTCTCTCCACTTCCCAGGGAGAGGTTTAATGGTTTGTAATACTCACAGGGTCACTCCCTCATGCAGGAAATAACGGCCCTGCAGGAAAAAGGCTGGGAAAAGGTGCAGGAGAAATGCCAAGGGCCAGCAGCACAGGCAGTCCTCCACTCGTTGTTTTGCCACTGCCTGGGCACATGCAGAGGGGCTCTGTTTTCACAGGCTGGCAGGAGAGGAGGCCAGTCCCCATGGATGGCTGCTGAGCTCTCAGCTGAGATCCAGCTTGGCAAGAAGGACTTGATGGGAGCACTGATGGTGGGAGGTCTGATGCTAACCTGGCCCAAGGACTCCGGATGTACAGAGCTGGCTAAAGGCAATATTTAGCCTCAAACCTAGTTTCCACCCCATTTTGTTGACTGAGGTAAACCCAGGCTGTGCCTCTTAAGCTTTGCTGTCATGGAGATTCCTGAAGCTGTGGAGCTGTTCCTGAGAGAGTAACTAGAAGCCCTGGTTGCTTGGGTCATTACACACAGTACAAAGCACAGGAGAGGGATCTGTCACTGTTGGGCTAGGAAACACAGCAAATGGACCTTTCCATCCCTAAATGCTGTGATTTTCTCCACTCCTCATTTCCTTTATGAGATCCAGCTCTGAGTGTAGTTGCTGCTCCCGCAGCTGTGTGCCCAACCCTGGGGGCAGAACATGCTGCTGCTCTCATTCCCAGCATCCTCTTTCTCATTGCACACAGCCTATTAGAAAATAGTCCTTCCTCAGCAAGGTTCAAGGGTCACAGTTTGGTGTGAGTGCAAGAGATGCCCTTGAAAGTCAGCTTTGCATTTCAGCAGTTTACAGATACCTGAACTGCAAATGGTGGGATTGGGTTTTAAAATAACAGAATTTTGCTGCACATTCATGAAAATGAGATGGACTTTGCCTCTTCTTTCATTGAAGAAAATATGAGAGGAAGGCAAGTGTTTTGATCCTTGAAGGGGTGAAGGGGCCCTGGGCTGAGCTGTCAAAACCATTTGCTGCAGGACATATTCTGTAACTTCACCTCCCAGGTGGTCCTGCTCTCCCTGGCCCCTTGTGGTGCAAGAAGTGCAGAGGAACAACATATTTGCCTGCCCAAGGCCAGAGGCAGCTGACTCCCAGCAGGATGGTTTCCCTGTCATCTCGCTCTGACAATCTTAGTTTATGCTGTTTGTTTTCTTTAATTGAATATTTTATAAATTAACGTGATTTCTGCATAATGTTTATCTTTCTCTCTGCGAGCCTTTATGACCAAGGCAGCCTGGAGTGGGCTAATTAAAACACTGAACCATGGCTGTGTCCCTGGCCAAGAAGGGAGACGACCGTATAATGTATGTGGTGCTGATACGGATCTGGGAGCTGGCAGAGCAGAGGATCTGTCTGTGACCATCAGTCTTACTTAAGGAGCCTTTTCTATTCATTGCTGTTGAGGCCTGTCTCTTCTCTGCCTTTAAATGGATGCCACGATTGGGAGCCTCTGGGTGAACATCATCCTTGCAGATACCTGTGCTGCAGGCAGGTGCGTGTGCAGGCGGCGGGGAGAGCTCCCGGAGCACAGAGGCGAAGCTGAGCACCCTGATCCCCTGGGAGGGCTTTTCCTCTGCGCTTCATGGGTGAGCACTGCCTCGAGAAGCTGCTGAAGTTGTCTCCCTGTCCCCCAAGACGGGGAGCTGTGAATGTGCTTATCTCCCTCACCAGAGACAAGGCTGAGCTGCCGCTTTTCCCACCCTGGGTGCACTGTGGAAGCGGGAGAGCTGTGCCGGGGGGGCTGGAGGTGCAAGAGTTAAACCTTCTGTGCTCAGCTCTGAGGAAGTCTTAAGGGGACTTTTCAGAAGGCTGCCTCCTTCCTCTGCAGGCCTTTTTTCACTATTGTTCTTTCAAGATAAAGAACTTGGCTCTGTAAAGGAGTAAGCCAAGCACTGTTTTATTGCTACCAGCTGAATAGTAAAAAAGCCAAGCATAACCCATTTGCTGTTGTGCAGTGGTTAAAACCCAGCTTGGTACTTTGCATTCCAAGACATTCTGCCTCATCCTTTTTCATAGATTTCCTGCAAGCAGTAAAAATATCTTGCAAATGACTTATGCCCAACCACAAAAGCTCCCATGTAAATACGCTGGTGCTCAGTTACAGAAGGGAAAGCATTGCGCAACAGCGGCTTTAGGGCTCTTTGTTTAATTTAAATGAGGTAATTGCTCTCCTCATCTGTAAAGGCACTCTAATGTTAACCTCAGAGCGCAGGGTGGTTACCTGCACAGATTCAGATCCCAGCCATGCTGGTGTTAATGCTTAGGTCTTAACTGAACAAAAGCCTCCTTTTAAATGTTTATGGTTACAAACTGTGTGTGCCTGTATCTGCGAGTATCTGGCTCCTCCACTACATAACAGACACAGGGTCCAGAGCAGGCAGATATCAAAGTTTCCTTAATGAACTGCTTCTCCTCCTTCCTTTTGTGGTCATTATTATCTCTGTAACCCACGTTCCTACGCTGAACTTCGTTATTTTGGCAGCCATCCTCTGTAGGACAGCAAGGATTTATCTGTATTTACACTGGCACTGAGAAGATGGACAAACTGGGGGCCTGTAGGAGGAAACTGGAGGAAGAAGTTCTTCAGGGAAGCCGGGAGAGTCTGGTAGGATAGATGTCCTGAGCCTAATTCCTGCAAAGCTGTAGGCTCAGAACAAGAGAAACCGACCAGAGCTGTGATGGATGAATGGTTCCCAGTGAGCTGGGACAGTGAGAGCTGCTGTGTTTAAACTCATTCCTTGCCCTCTACAATGTCCTTAAGGTCCCTTCTGAAGACCCTTAACATCTATTGATGGGTAAAAATTCATCCTTTCACATTACACTCTCTTCTCTTTTGGCTTAATTTCCAGTGCAGACCTGCTTGGCTCCCTGTTTTATTTTCCATTTATCAGGAGTGACTATAAACAAATCTTCTTGTAAGATCAGCAAATCCAGTCCACTTTTCAGCTTGTCCTTCCCCTCAACCATGTCTGTATCACAGTTTGAGCTGAGCTTTTATTACTCCTGACAGCTGGGGTTGTGGTCTCTGCAGAATGGTTTCCCCAACCCCTGTGAGCTCTGTGCCAAAATTGGAGTTAACTGCTCTCAGATTTAACAGCCTCCAGTTCCACACACAGATTTCCAGCATCCCTGGCCCAGCACTCATTCCTGCCACAGCTCACTGTGTCAGCACTAGGAGCAACCTAACACTCATTGTTTCAACCTGCCCCCACTCTCTGCCTTTAAAAATCTACAAATAACCTTCCTTATAATACACCACTGGTAATGCCACCCATGAGTGAGAATAATGATAGGAAAATAAGTTCACCAGATTGTTTTCTTTTTTCTTTTTTTTTTTTTTTTTTTCACATGAGGGACTTGAAGTGCATTTGTAGTTTTACAATTCATGTAAAGCTAAGAGGAGGAGCTGCAAGTGTGACTCTGAAGAGGGAAACAGCAGTTCTGCTCCTCCCAGCAAGATGCATCTCTGGCTGTCAACCTTTTTGCAGAGATTCTGACAGCCAGCAGCACTGGGCTTCTCTGCTTGGAATGGAGGTAGTCAGGACCTCTCCATGGTGCACATGGAGATGAAAACCATTGAATCCTTCAGAATTTATCCTGCCCAAATGTTTTGACTGTAGTGGCAGCAAGCAAGGGTTAAAGCTGTTGGTGAGGTCCCAAGCTCTTTGGTGTTCACCACTTTCTTATGCAGATGGGGAAAGTTTTGGCAACCTTGCTGTGGTGCTGTCATTAGCATGCGTTCATTTCAAATTAATTAAAAGCGAAGATGAGATTCCCAAACTCATTTAACTTCCTAAGCTTTGTTCTCTGGGGATTGATAGTGGAAAAACAGCTGGAAACCCAACTTGTCCTTTAGAAAGGGATGAAATGCAGTTAATCCTGGTTATATCAAAGGGAGCAGAAATGAAAAGTAAATTCCCACTTGACAAGAGGGTTTTTCCCCCTTTGTGCATTTTCCCCACTCTGTTTTTCCATATAAGATCTTTTTTTTTTTTTGCCCAGGAAGGTTGGAAGATATTTGTAGCCTTGGTTGTTTAAATATTAATCTGTACTTTTTCATTTGTGTGCGCAAAAGAGAGAGACAAGTGCACTGGAAATCTTACAAATGTACATTCTTTCTGCTGGATAGAGCTGCTCCAGAGCATGCAGTGATGTTAGTCAGAGCCAGAGATGTTATATGCTTTGACAGGACCAGTCTATTATGGGTTTCAGAAGTACTAATCTGCAGCAGCTCCGTAATATTAGATGGGGTGTCTGGGATCTGAGTTGGCCTAAAATCCATTCATTACTGTCCTAACCTGGAAAAATTGCCTTCCTGAGCTGAAAGTCTTTTCAAAAGGGATATCAGTGTTACATAAGCGAGGGTGTTTCTTCTGTAAAAAGAGGAAACAGAGATCAGCCTGGGCAGGTGGGTTCCCAAGGTGCTGGCTCTGAAGAAAGAGGTGTCTGAACACTTTACTTGGCAATTGAAATGTGTGAGTTGAGATTTATGTAAATCTAGAGTCAAACTCTGCTTTTTCCCTTTCCAAACAACACTCCACGTAGCTGGTTATTATTTGGAAGCAATTTTGCTCTCTGATGATTCAGTGAGGGAAGCTGCTGAAACAAAACAGAAGTGAGCTGCAGAATAGTTAATATTGTAGAACAGCACAGGAGGCACATATCATCTTTACCTTTTGGGTCTCAGTTCTCAGTCAAGGCAGCTGAGCCTCATTCTGCCAGGGGAGGGTTGCAGTATCTGTGGACTGGCTCTTCACCCATGCTCTGGCATTGAATATGGAGAACATGCATTCAACTGCCTGCAAAGAAGCTCTAATCCAAGAAGGTAAAAATCCATAATCAGCCTTGTGAAAACATTTGAATAATGAATAAATAGGAGAGAGATGACAATTTATGCCAAGGAGAAACAAGCAAATATTTTCACTACGTTTTTATTCATCTTCCATTAATTGGCATTTTCCCATGATGTAGAATGGGAGGCTGGAGAGCCAAAGATCAGAGAGCTGAGATTTGGGATGTCCCAGTAGCAGTGACTCTGGGGACTGGCAGAGCTGCTGTGGCAGAATCACTCTGGTGCTGTGGGATGTGATGGAGCTGCACTGAGGCACTCACTGTATGAGGAAGTTTTCATAGCACCTGCCCACGGTCTGCTCGGCTACATCCCACACATCTCAGGCTTTCACACGTAGCTTTTGCAGGTCTGCAGCTCTTCCAAGCAGATATGAATGATGGAGGAAACGAGAATTTCCTCAGAGAGCAGCGAGTTAATTAATGGCTCCAAAGCACATCATTATAACAATGAGCTGATGCATTAGAAATCACTTCCAAGCAGTGACTGAAGGTCACACCCGTCTGCCATGGACCTTGCACGAATGCCCACAGCTTTCCCCATCTCCAGTGAATGTGGTGCATCATTAACTGAATTTGGAATTCAGACCTTTAAAGTGAGTGGGCACAGAAGCCACACTCCTGAGGTGTTTGAAATAAACTCTGCATCTCCTGCATGTCTGAGCTGTGTGTCTAAATAGGTTCTGGTGAGCTCTCCAGGGTTTTGGAGAAGCCTTTCCAAATGGCTGTGAGTCATATACCACTTCATCATTTAGGTACTGATGTGCACTGTTTGTGAGTTCTCCTTTTATTTCTGTAAATTGAATTGGTGGGGGTTTTTTTGAGGGGGAAAGGCAGGCTCTGGCTTTGTTGTCAGGTGTAACAGATCTGCAGCTGCCTGTTAAATCTGAGCTGCTCTTCCTCGTGTCTGTATCACTGAGAAGCACCAGCAGGCACCTCTTCCTGCCATGGAAGTGCCTCCCATTCCAGGCAACAAGGCATGAGGTGTTATTAGGGAGACTATGAGAGGAGAGGAAAGGGGAAAGCAGAGAAGAAGCCTGTCCTAATTTTGACTGGATTGTTGCATCTGTTTGAATGAGAGCATAAATTTGCTGAGCAGGCTCACTGTTTCACTGGCTCAACTGTATCATCCTCCTGCTCAGCTGTTTCTTGTGGCTGAAGGAGCTGGGGAGGATAAAGGCTTTACATCTCCTTTCAACAGTTGTGTTTCATTCTGCCTCATTTGTGATATTTGGATTGGAAATAAGTTTATTTCCACAGTGTAGGCTTTTTCTGACAAATGTTAATTTTATAGTCTTTCTGAATCCTGTAGAGAATGGCAGTGCACCTAAAACCTGAGGTGACTTGAAACTTGCATTAATGAGCAGTTGCTTTCCTTTTACCATCACAAGTAGAACTTCCAAACATTTTCTTGAGACCAATTGTATCATGGTGCCTGACTCTACTTAATCCAAATAAAAGTAGACTCCTTTTGTAAAGCTAAAGTGGGTTTGGAAGTGTTCCTGAAATGTGAGAATGGATAGATCAAACTAAAGTATAGATTTCTGGATGGGGTAAAGCTGAACTGGGAGCATGCACTGTCAGACCTTCAGGACTTCTGTACCTTTTATCTTTGATTTGAATCCATCTCATCTTTCTGGCAGTCTTTGATTTCCCAAGTGAATAAATGTTCCAAATGTCACATATCTGAGGACTGGCATAAAAGGAGGTTTAAAAGGTCTTATTTTGGAGCAGTAGGAACCACATGCATGCAGCATTGAACAGCTCCCACATGCTGCAGCTCCATTTAATTGCTGAAATCAGAGATGTTGGGAATGGATTTCATCTGAAAGTCTGATCTCCTAAACTGAAAGGCACAGGACAACATTTGCTCATCCCCTGGAGATGCTGCCAGAAGTCTGTCTCTGATTAGCAATGTTAATGGAGTATTAACATAAGCCACGCCAGCAAGGGAAACTGTAGAACACATTATCATCAGGAGAGCCAGCTGTGTAAAGGAGTGTAAGGATGATGATAAATGTAGTTTGTGGCTTGGGGAGCTGGTTGCTGGGCTGCTGCATCCCCTAATCCAGCAGGAATGGAGAGGGAATGGACACACCAGCCTGCTGTTCCCTGTGCCATGGAACCAAAGAGAGATGGAGCAGGCAAGGAGAAGAACAGATGTTACCTTCACAGGGAAAGGGAGATGAAGGGATCCTCCCAGCCAAGTCAAGGCTTTTGCTGTCACAGGTTGAATACTTTTGGCTCAGCTCCATCTCTCAGCTGTTTGGGATTTTGCCTTTTGCAATGTCTGTGGAAAATTGATCCAGGATCTAAATATTGTGATGTCTCTGATTTCCACTCTAAACACCTCCAGAGATACTTTGCACTATTTATTCTTGTTTTGTAGGTTTTTTTCCCTCTTGACTCAGAATATGTGAATAGTTTGGTCTGAGAGCGAGGCTCAGAGATGCTGTAAACCTGCTTGTTTCCTTTATTGTCTTGGATCCTTCATTGTCAAATATTGGCCATACAAATCCTACAAATCCTGACACACTTGCCCCATCATATCCCTCAGGATGTCAACATTTTTTTCTCTGATTTTGTACTTGAAATCCAGAACCTTCAAGGGGAAAACTCAGTACATCTGACCCATATATTGTGGTAGTTTCTGCTTTGCCATGTGGAGAGAGCAGTGAGCTCTAGATCAACTTGGGAGACAAATGCTTGTGCTTCAATGTGACAGCACCAACAGGAGCTTTGCAAGCCAGCACTGAATCTACTGACATGAGCTTGTTTGCACAGTTTTCTGGTGGAGCCACACATTTCACCCAATGACCTTTTTGACATTTTCCTGGTTTCCCTCCTGCAGGAACACTTCAGCAGTGAAGTGCCCTACTCTGCTGAACAAACTTGGCATCTCATCAAGCTGACTTATTTGGTATGTATTTACACTTGTAGACTTTAGTACTCTCCTGGCAATTGAGCTTCCTTCCTGCCTACATAAATATGATTTCATTATTAGCTTTGTTTAGTTGTTGTTGTGCATCTGTGTGCTTTCCTTTCCCAAACTGCCAAAGAGAATTGCAGGTGTTGATCTCAATTTGCACCCAAAGCATCCTGAACTCTCCACCCCACCTGCCAACTCTAATAATGAGCAGCACTCTTGACCTCCTGCCTAAAACAACCCATGAAAACTCACCCCCGTAATTTTTTACCCTGAGGAGCCAGTAAGTTCTGTCAGAGCTGTGGCCTCCGTGGTTTTGTTTGTTTGTACTGAGACAAAAGTATTGGGTTTGTCTCAAAGGTGCTTTTCTGGCTGTTCCCTCTTGCACTTGGATCTGCAGTGTTTACACAAAACATGGTCTGAGCCAGAGAAGTTGCCTTTGCACAAAAGGCCCCAAGTGCGTGAGGCTCGTCCTGTTTGAGCTCTTGTGAGGCACAGGAGAAGGTGTTATGAGCACGATCTGGACAGGAAATAAAGCTCTTATTCCCACCATGAATGCTGTCTAGTGGAGCAGGTCAGATCTCACACAATTGCTCGTGGTGTTGAGCCCTCCAAGGGTGTTGGCAGCCTCAGCTCCCACTGACGGGAGTGGTTGGCCACGCTGACCAGGCTTTGTGGAGGTGACAACTTCCAAAACGCCTCCTTGCATGACAGGATAACTTCTGCTTAGGGGAAAATGAAGAGCCAGGGGTTGGGTTTCCACTTTCTTTTGCAGTCTGGGCACTGCTTGGCTGTTTCTGGCCCAGGCACTGCCGAGGCAGCTGGCTTTGGCACCTCAGCAAAGAGGCAGATGAGCTGCAAGCACACAACTTTCCACAGTTCTGAGTTAAACCAGCTGCTGTGCTTTTAGAAAGAGATGAGGCAGTTTCTGCACAACCTCTGGACAATTCCTGTTCACTGGAAACTAACCATGAGGTTCCTCTAAGCTCCTACATCACTTTCATTCTATGAAACCTTTGCTGGTTGGAAAAAGATATATTTGTATGCCCTGGGGTGAGGATGTACTGAAACTGTGCTAATGCCAGAGGTCTGTACATGCATTATCATCTGGGATCTCACATCCCATGCTCCTGTGGCTCTCTCCAGGGAATCTCAGAGTCAAAGGAGGACTGTAGGAAGTGTGGCCTTCACTTTATGTTCAGTTTTGTAGGAAAAATATTTCAGGTGACCATCACTTGAAGGACCGTTCTAGGTTTTCTTGCAAGCTTTTGCAACCTTCTCACAGAAGAAAAGATTTCCTGTATATTTCTTGGAATTAATTTCTGCTCTGACTCCCAGGACTATCTTTGAACTAAAGTATTTTTTTTTTCTTCTAGAAAAACACAAAATCTCACTTTACCAGGTGGGGATCTGGCACTGTAGGAGATGGAGAAGCTGCTGAAATGAGGGTAGGTTTGTTTTTTTTGCCTGGGAAGAGGCCAACAGGAAAGTTTCTATGAGATGAAGGAGAGACAAAGAAAGAAAGTGAAACCAAGCAGTCAATAGTAGCTTGGTAGCTGCAATCCTTGATCTGTGGCTGTCTGCAAACAGCATCACAGCTCTGTGATTAGATGTACATGCTCATTAGGTGTTGTACTCTCCAAGCAGGCATTGTAAATACAGCACAACTCATTCTGCTTCCTTCTGCCCAAATATCTTTTTTCATCTATATTGCATTAAGGCCTTGAGGCCTATCATCAGGGAGAGAAAAAATACAATTTTCTTATTGTACAATGCATTTCATTCCCAGCCGCTGTATTAAATTTATTCCTATTTGAAGTGGTGTCTGTGAGTATAAATCATTTAAGTTTATATGTTTTTGTTGCTGTGGCAACTGTTTGACTAATTGAATTCCAAAGTGTCTCTCTGTATTTCAGAGCCACGATAAAGGGCACACAAATTCTTAGCAGCAGGAGTCTGAAATGAGGAGGGGGGGACAGGCAGCCCTGTCAAAATCACATGTACTCAATCTCCTGGGCACAGGCTTGGCAGTGGAACTTTTGGCAATGGGTGGGGAAGAGACAGAGCTACCTGTGAGCTCTCACTGTGAGTATCACACTCAGAAATTATGTTCTTGCCCTTAGCAGGATGGATAAGTCATGGAAAGCCTGTAACTTGCCATTTTTTACCTCTGTGTCTATTTTGCCCATAATTCATCGGTTCTCAGTGGACACAAAGTGCTGCTGTGCTTCATGGCTACAAACAAGCCCAGGCTGTAGGAGGTTCCATCTTCTTTCCATGGGGACTTTGAACGAGCTCCTGGGGTTTGTCTGCTGTCTGGGATCATGCACGTGTTCCTAAAGGATTTCTTTCCCTGTCAGTTTTTAGCAGGAAAAGGCTCCTCAGAGCTACACCAAAGGACTAGGGAATACTGGAATGTCCTGAATCTCTCCAGGGACAATTTCTACCCTGTTCTATCACTTTCTTTTTTCCCAGCTGCAAAGCAGAGGTAGATGTCCTCCTAGAATGAAGCAGGAGGACAGAAGCATTAAAACTTAACTCTTTGCAAGGGAATTGTCCTAGGTGGGTGTAAAGAGCAATTCTTTTGCAAGCAGAATGTTCCAGACAGGAACTGGCTCACCTGTGCCATTCCCAGCTTGTTGTGGCAACTCCTGTTAGCCTGGAATGGGCTCCTTTTTTCATGTGTTAATTATGTAGGTGTTTATTATGACCACAAAATGTTAATAGAAAGTCTAATGGAAATCATGCTGGCTAATGAGAAGCTCCTGAATACCTGCTGCTTTTCTCTGGGAATAACAGAAGCCACAATTCAACAGGAAATTATTTGTCCCATTCCTGCCCTGTGCTTTTACCTTGTGATTACATCTTGTTGTTAACCTTTCATCTGACTCTCTCTTCAACCTGGGGGAAGGCCAGGACCTCTCCCTTCCCCCTGCCCAGAGGGCATGCAGGGGTCTGGTTGCCTCCCCTGCTTTCTAAAGGGTAATCTGTGAAGGGTTTTATGGAGCTTGAAAAGGTCACAGGGAGCCCTGAGCGGACCAAGCCTTTCCATTTTCCACTTCCCACAAGGGATGCTGCCCAGTCTGGGACAAGCCAGTGCCTGTGGCCTGACAGCCTCTTCATTTCGGTGGAGTTTTATTTCCAGCCCATTAGATGCTCCACCAGCAGCTGCATGCTCCTGAAACCACCTCATCCCAGACAGGCAAAGGCAAACTGCAATAGGTGCTGGGAGCAGGCAGAGCAGGCTGACTCCTAGGGAAGTTGGTTTGGTCAAACCAAGATTTCTTGGATTCTTCAGCTGCTGGTTTATTATTCTGATGCTGAGAAAGGAAAGGGAGCTGTGTTTGATGAGTGGTGAGGTGAGGGCTGGCTTGGGACCCCAGAAAGCAGCAGGAATGAATAGCTAGCATGGCATTTCCAGGGAAGGGAGCAAATTCCTGTTGAACAACAGCAGGAGAAGGTGGAAGAATGGTGGGTTGG
Source organism: Pycnonotus jocosus (assembly GCA_013400435.1). NCBI lineage: Eukaryota > Metazoa > Chordata > Aves > Passeriformes > Pycnonotidae > Pycnonotus > Pycnonotus jocosus. The sequence continues at coordinate 1,672,518 of VWYP01036846.1, forward strand.
AGTGGGGGAGTGTGTGTGTACAGGCTAGGGAAGAGTGTCACACTGGGAGGCTACTGGAGAAAAAGTGGCTGTGTGCTGTTTTGGGGCTGGGATGTGTTGACTTTTGGGAGAAAAGGTAGATTTGGCTATGACCAAAATATGCCTTTGTGTTCACCCACATGAGGAGAGCACACACCTCTAATTTCCATAGTGGAGAAAAGGTGTCCCTTAGGAACATAAAAACCAAAATGAAACCAAAAAATAATTTAAATAAACCACCCAAACTCAGAAGGCAAAATCCATTGGAGATACTGGCAAGCTGCATGGTTGAAGCTGTGAATGAAGGAAGAGACTCTCCTCAGCAGGCAATATGGGAACTCCCAGTTGGGACCAAATTTCACATTTTTTCCCTTGTGGGCAGAAATTGAATTCTTCTGTCTTTGCCTGCCAAAAATAATAGTTGGAGGGAAAAAAAAAAAAAAAAAGGTGATCTTACTGCTGCAGGAAGAGCCAAACATTTCCCTGGTGGGCTGTCTGAAAGAACAGTTGTGAAAACACCAGATTTCACTGTAAAGGTGGGATTTCTCAACGGTGAGGAGCTGCAAATGAGGCATGTTGTAGAGTCCATATGGAGTTGCTGGTAGGAACTCAATACCAGGCTCTTGGAAGCATTTCAGAGGAGGCTTTCAGGAAACAGCAGAGAAGCAGTTCAAATGACTGGCTCTCAGTGATACATAACGCTGTAAAAATAGCATCTGAGCATCTCCTGTTACCTGGGCACTGGTACCCAGATCCTGTCGAGTGATTTCTCTGGCATCCATTCTCCCTGCCTTGACTTTAACGGGTTGTGCAGATTATTTTATGATCAATAAATATCCAGGCAGACACTGTGAAATTCCAATCAGAAAAATTTACAGCATTAAGGCAGATATTGTATAGCAGGATATAAATAAATAGAAATTGTCAGTCAAATTTCTGGCAGCTGTAGTCTGGTGTCAGTTGCAGTAAATTAAGTGTTACTTCACAAATCATCTTTATAGTTTTTTACAGTAAGTGTATCTGTGCAAAGAGGGTTTTTTTCAGCTTTCAATGGTAAATATCCTCTGGTTCCTGTGATGAAGCCTGGAATCAAAGGGAAGCAAGTGACAGCAGTGGATTTTGCCATAATCCTGAGATTTGTGCCCAGCCCTGAGACTGGAGCCCAGTTTGGGTGCTGGGCAATCCAAGCAGCACCAAGCCAACAACACGACTGGGAAGAGACTGGATCCTTTTAAGCCAAGGGGAAATTTCTGCACTCTGGGAGGGCTGGTTGATGTAATGGTGCAGAGATCCACCAAAAGGGGAGGAGGAGGAGGATGGACTCCTGTTGTCTCTACCAGGATGAAGGGAGCTGTGATTGGTGTAGGCTGCACCTGGAGGTAGCTGGGAAGGATGAATCAGATCAGTACAGAGAATATCATTTACTACAGTTGGGACAGCATTTTACTTACAGATTATTACCTTTTGTTAACAACTCTTACTGGCTTGACCAGCAACATAAAATATCTAAAACATCATGTGAAGGTTTCTGTACAGATGAGATAGCTCAAAACTGCATGAATTTTAAGTGTCAGGTTTCTATGAATTAAAGCTGAATGTTCAACACAGAACAAAGAGGAGAGGAGGACCTGCTGGTGGTAGTTTTGTATTTTATTTGAGAAGAGCTACATAAACTATGTCAGGAGGGTACAGGTCTACACATAGTTTCATCAATCAATAAATGGAGTTGTTAACGTAACACTGAGGATATGATACTTTGGAGAAGACATAGACACATGACCAAGGAGTATTTACAGCTCTAACATACAATATATTTATACTTGAGAGAGAGATTGGTGTGCATCTGTGCACACAGGTACCGCTGTGCACACTCGGTGCACGCACGCGCACGTGTAAATAGGTATAAAAGGCTTTTAAAAAAACCTTACAGAATTCAAGAAATGGGTCTGCCTGTCGTTTGCAGCAGCTGGCTGCTTCCAAGGTGGGAATGGTTCCAGTTTGGGGTGGTCTGGAGTGGAGGTTTGGGTTTGAAATCTCTGTTCTCCGTCGGTCATTGGCTGAACCTGGAGCAGGCGTGTGGAACGCTGGGGTGGGGTGGGTGACAGGGGATGTGTGGGGTGGATGGAAGGGAGGGCAGTGGAGTTATGGGAGAGAGGGGATGCACAGCCTCTGGGGCTGGGAGAGTAACACGGAGATGAAAAAAATGACCTTTGGTGATGCCATTAAATCATCCTTTATACTAAACATAAATTATCAACACAGTTTTAAAAAAATAATTTTCTGTTTCATTTCAAGGCTGGGGAGAGAGGAAGGGGCAAAGCAGGGCAGGAAGGAAGGGAAGGTCTGGGGAGGGTAAATACCTCAGCACTTTAACAGGTCCCTGGACCTCACTGCAAATTCTTAATTTAAAACTGTTTGTGTGAGTGTGACTAACGCTGTATCAGTCATCCCCTTCCAGGGTAGCACCATGCTCAGTGTCATGATGCTCAATGTCCCACAGGTAGGGGACAAGCAGGGACCCTACCTTGGCCAAAACTCAGATCAGAGTTCCTCATCATCTGAGTTGGAGCCAGTGGAGGTGGGGTGGGCAGGCAGAGATCACAACCTCCTTGCTCTCACCAGATTCTCCCTTAAGGGGTAACCTGGCTTGTTCTCAGCAGGAGAAAATGGTGAATTTTGGTTTGGAGAAGGGGAGACTGTGGTTTGGAGAAGGTTGAGAACCATCAATTCACTTGCAAAATGGCAAATAAGATTCAAAAGTTTCAAAACAAGCCCCAGACTAAGAAAACATGGATTGGTGCATAGTGTAAAAAAAATCTGCCAAAAAAATAGAATTCAATTCAGCATAGATCACCAGAGGATTTGTTTTCTGCTCGTGCAGGCTTTCTGTAATATTAGCAGAGATTAAAATAAGCTGTTTTAAATAATAGTAACAACACAAATGCCATCAAAATGTCTTTCCTCTGAGCTGTAGCCCCGTTCTCCTCTCAGTACCAGCATGAGCTGTGGAGCAGCACCTTCTGGGGCCAAGCCTGCCTGCACTGCTGAAGGGCAGTTCAGCTGGGGGGAGGAGTAGTTTCCTGGAAATTAGGTCTACCCCTGCAGATTTACAGGGTACATGGGGGTTTTTGAGGCCAGCACAGGAGATCAAGCAATTTTTCTGCCACACAAACCACTGATAGACAGCACTGCTTCAATACACAAACCTTGGAGAAATTATCAGAGGCAAGTGCACTGTGCAGCCCCTAAAAACATTCCCAAACACAGCCTGAAGACCCCAAGATATCCTTCACCCAAGAAGGTTGTGTATCCTCAATCCCTACTTGGGGAAACCTTGCCTTCTTGCCTGACCCAGAAGATTCAGAGAGATTGCAACACTCTTGCAAACCTAAATAATGTTAATCACTCGCCTGCCCAAAAATACTTCATTTCTCTTGAAATAACTTATGTAAAACAGTGCTTCATTAAGACATGGTGGGGGGAGGGGAGGTAATTTAGTATAGTTATTTATTTATTTTTGTTCTGCTTTAAACCTATCTCTGTAAAGCTCTCATGCAAAAAATTGCCTTCCAGTTTAGCTGAAAATTTAATGGACATTTCTGGGAAAAAAATAATAGAAAACTTTAAAAAAGCCAATTCTCCTTCACACAAGGAATTATCTTGTTGTGGGGATTGAACGGGAGGATTGAGGGGAAATAAAACAATTTAGACTGTTAGTACTGAAACCAGAGCTGTCAGAGAGCAAAATAACTGCAGTTAAAGTTATGGTATTTGTTGAGTTTGAAGCAGATAATATGGGCCTGAAGGAAGCCCAGCAGAACTGAAGGTTTGGAGAAACCTTCAGGACTCCTTTGGATGAGCACCCATCATTCTGTGGGTGAGCACCCACCATTTCTTCACATCTATAGTTCTTCCCCAACCAGGGCTCTCTTCTGCTTCACCACCATTCCTACCTGACTTTCACCACCCTCTTGACCACTGACCCTTCCCTGGGAATCAAGTCCTTGTCCATTTCCTTCCTCTCCCTGTGTCCCAGAAGGCTTCTTTGATCTCTCTTCTTAGCATCATTTGTTCTCTAAGCCCCCTGTTAAGTTATCTTCGCCATCCCCTGCAAGTCCATCCTTCCTGACTTCCAGATAACCCAAAGCAGCAGAAGCCTGGCCTTAAACCCTCATTTTCAGTATTGCTACTTACAAGTTTTGAAGTTTTTTGTCCCAGGCCCTTCCCAGTCCTCTCTGTTTCTGTCTCCATCCACATGTCCCATTGTAGTAGCTTCCAGTCACAGCTGGAGAGTGTGTGGGAGGTGGGATACAGAGGAAAATGCTTCTGGAAAGCAGCATATGTTGAGTGGGGGGAAGAGCCCAACTTTCTGGCCTACTTTTCTGGCTCTTCTTCTTCACACTAAATTTTTACAGGCATGTAATGAGCTTGCATGCTCCTGCCCAACAGCTTCTCACCATGATGAATAGGTCCAGGAGACGTTCAACCCTAATAACTTCCCTAGTATGGTCCAGTAATACCTGTGGGATGAATATGCAAAATATGCAAATATGCAGGCTGAGCAAGATGAATGCTGAGACACTTGTCTTTTTTTTCTCTGTGAGATAAGACTGCTTCTCCATTTGGGGCCCTGCCTGTTGGTTCCTGCATGGCTCTTCATCTTTGTCTGACTCTTCAAGGCCAGGATGGACAGGGCTTTGTGCAACCTGGTCAGATGGAAAATGTCCCTGACCATGGCAGGAGAGTTGAAACTATGTGATTTTTAAGGTTTCTTCCAACCCAAACCATTCTATGATTCTGACAACCCTCCACTACACAGTAATGTGTCTTCTTTTTTTTCGTGAAAATAACTTTCAGTGTCCACAGTGTCATTTATGTCCCTTACTTGCAATTTTCCAAGAGATTTGTCTGTTTACCCTTTACCAACAGTAAATGTAATTGATGGCTGAAATCTGTATCACATGATGCTTCCAATAAAATAAGGATTCTGTTCCTAAAGGGCCACCAGTGTAATATCTCTCCATTTGTCAAACTGTCTCAATGGATGAGAAGATAAGAACCTTTCACAATCCAAATTAGAGATGGAGCTTTCATAGGTAGAACACCAGTGCAGGAAAAAGTGGGGCAGAGAGTTCAACTCTGAAGGAAAAAATTGTTCTATCTTGCATCGGAATGATTGGTTTGCGGTTTAAACCATCCCTACTCCATCACTTGAAAACAAGATAACAGATAATGATTTCACACTAGGAAAAAAAATTTAAAAAAAAAATTAAAAATGAGAGAAACGAAGGAGGGGTGAGACAGCAGTTCCCTGGGCAGTGTGGGCACAATTCCTCCATCAAAGGCAGGGTTTCTCCTCCGGCGGCGGCAGCAGCGCCGGGCCGGGCCGGGTGCCGCTGTCCGCGGTGCTGATTCGCAGGGACGTGGCTCACGATGTCTGTTCGTGTGCTGAAATCTCCATCTCACCAAGAGACAGCGGACTGAACTGTTTTAGGGTCTTTGTGAACACTACTTGCGGTAATTAGGGGTTATTAAAAAAAAAAA
>VWYP01036846.1:1678150-1892339 GCA_013400435.1 Pycnonotus jocosus
AAAGCCAGCACACCAGGCACTGGTTACTGAAAAGTACTGGGCTATAAAGCCATTGTATCATCCTTCAGGATCTGGTCTCTCTCATCCTCTCCCAAACCTGCTTCCTGCTTCTTAATTTCGGTTTCCAGGAAGGCCATAAGCCAGGATTTGTTCTATATTAACAGGAGAAGGAGAAAAAGGAAATTATAAGTGAGAGGAGGTTGTAGGATATAGAGCTGCTCTTGTCCTGGTGGCCAAAGTTCTTGGTTACCAGAGTGAATATTCTGTGTCTTTTCTCATGCACAGGAGTGGGTTTTCTTTTATTCTGAACCAACCACTGTCTTTTCTGATGTAATGTTTGTTGGTTTGTTTTTGTTTTTTCCTCTTGTAGCACTGCTCTTTCTCCTGCTGATCTATTCCTAACATCTGTTCAGTGCCTCTCACTATCTACAGCCTTTACTGACTTCAAAGCTGTGGGTCATCAACACCTTCTACATTTAGCCTGGAGTTGCACAAGAAGGTTCAGTTACAAAAGAACAACAACTCTCAGTCTCTTGCTGATTTCTATTGTTTCAATCTAGCTACATAAGAATGAGGCTGGACTGGAACAGGTCACAGCCGGATTCAATCCCAACCATCTCTCCAGCAATCAGAACAACCTGCTGGGAGCTGAGTAACGGCTGAATTCTTGGTGAGAGAAATTATAGGCATAAAAACAAAATCAAATATACTCTTGTGCTCATTCAACATCTCAAGGCATATTTATAGGTACTGTTGTATGGCATCTTAAATATCAGAGTTTAAAAAGAAACTGGATCACTGCTGTTGGGGGAAATAATTTTTCTGTTCTGTCACTTTCACTATCTCTGCCCCAATGAAAAAGGGAGAGAAAGACACTGAATTACACACCCATTCAGCCCCTGTCATCACTTCTTTGGGGTGTTTGGATAGCCCTGGGAAGGATCTGTGAAGATAAGGAGATCTGAAGGTCCTTTGAAGGTCATCTGAAGATCATTCCTCAGAAGTGGAGCAGGAACAAGCGAGCTGGGCAGGAATCTGAAGCTCAAGAAAAGCTGGGGATTTTTCCCAGTATGAAGCTGGCGATGGCTCAGTAGGTGAACAGATGACTTTGCAGTCTAGGTCCTTGCTGAGTCCCTTCCTTACACTGCTCCACTGTATTCTTCTCCCGCTGCACCCAAGTCTTGCTGTCACTGGGAGGAAAAGCTGAAATTGTACCACTGATAAATATCTACACAGGAGAGATATTTCCACCTTATTTCTTCACTTTTATCTTCAAGAAGACAGAACACTTAAGAATTTCTTAAATTTTAGGAGGGAGAATATCCTTCAAAAAAAATCCCAGGAACACTGAAAAATGGATCCACATTCATTATAGAGAGGTGAGGCAGAGAGCTACAGCCGCCAAGGCCTGTACTTGTAATGGTCTGTGGGAAAAAGCACTGAGCAGCTAAGAGTATTTGTCTTGGGAACTGTAGTCAGTGAACCTTGGGTGGGAACCAAGCTAAATCAGCAAACTTGCTGTTGGTCCAGGATCAGAATGAGCTAAAACTCCTCTATCGCATGCCTGAGACTCAATTACTGTGTAATCTCTGTGGCACAGACATCTAGGAACCTCAGTGGATAGCAGATGGCTGCTGAATGGTGAGAGCAGATGACAGATTCTGGGCAGTGCTAAACCAGAAGACCTCGAATCCTGATTACAAAAGTCAATTCTTGAGGTTAAATCCAACCAGGCACCTGAGCAGGAGGGATTCATGCAGCATTGCACAAAGCCAACACACTACCAGACACGGGAGGGCTCTTGCAAAAAGCTCCACCTCCCCTCCTCTTCCCAACACACATTTACACACGCTGCCACATAGAGCAAAAAATATCAAGGTTATGTGTCTCCTGAAATATGGTTGGCTGAATAAATACACTTACAGAGAACTCTTTGTAAAACAATAGCAGAATGAGTAACAGTGCATCGCTGCCATGGGAAATAAAAAGGAAAGTAACCCAACTGCAATTCAGCCAGAATCATTCCAAACCCCAAAGGTTGGCCTCTTTTTTTTTTTTTTTTTTCTTTCTTTAATGTGTCTGACATTTTATGGCATCAATAATGCAAACAAAGAGGAAATCATATTTGCAGAACACTAATGCACGGATGTCTAAAGCGAAATACAATACTGATTACTTTTTAAATGAAGCCACCAGGTTTTGATGGGCTGCGGTGGTTAAATTGGTCCATCAAATTCCTTCCAAAGCAAATTCCAGTCCAAAGCAAGAGCTTGACCTTTTGTATAACCTTGGGTAGCCTTTTCAGCTGTATTCTGATTGAGAGTAATAAATGTTAGTTTCAAGGAATCTTCCTGATGGGTCGAATTACAGAAATGTCACAATTCCTTCTGAAGATGAGGGGAAACTCAAGATATGTCACCTCTTCACAGGCTGTCCAAAACCTTTGGCAAATACAATGGCAAGCCTACTGTGAAGAGCTGTGTGTGAGAGGAGGGATGGGCTCTGAAAGAGATTTCTAGAAGCACTATTGGGATTTTGCCCTTAGGGTTAGTGGTTGATCTCTTCAGCAGCTGATAGCTTTTCTCTTGCCTAGAACCTCCTGCAGACGACTGCAGAGCAATATCTGAGTAGGAAAATAAGGGTATGAATAAGCAGGTGTGGCAAAAACACACAAAGAAACCTTCCCTTCCTTTTCTATATTTTTATAGGCTAGTGGGTTTCTTCACAAAGTGAATCGCAGAGACACATCTTAAGAATCACAGACAGAATTGTCTCTGCTAGCACAAAAGTGGAGGAGCTGTTGTTTTCCTGCCTGGGAAATCCCACTGCTCAATCTCCTCTGACAGCAAAAGAGAGAAGGACTTGAGGTCAGGCCTATGCTTTCAACTTATCAGCAGGAGCATTCATTTCCAGAGCCAAGGGGCTTCTTTTGCAATGTCCTCTGACTTGCACTGAGTTAATTGTGTGAATTTCTTTAATTCATGCAGTTTTAGTTTGGTAGGCAGCATTCATTGTGTGCCTGTATGCTGGTGAGTAGGATTGGATGCCACCATCTCACATCAGCTGGGAGTTTGTCTGCCATTTAGATCACATCTGATCAGAGCTTTGTGTTTGGGGATTGTATGTCTTGGAGTTAATCAGTGCAAGCAGCTAATTGCTGCTAGTTAACTAGTGCCTTTTAATTAGGACTGTACTGCTGGCTGGATACATGAAGGGAGCTGTTTGTCACTGGCAAAAATTTCAGCCTTGTGATGTAAACCTCTTTGGGGAATTAGAAGGAAAAAAATCCAGGCTGGAGCTATTGTCAGTTTAGCACAGCAGATAATCAGTTTCAGCAGAACTGGCCTGGATGAGGCTGGAGTCACGCTTTGCTGGGGTCAGAAATGATAGCGGCTGCTCCCCGACCCTTCCTCCTGTGCAGGAGGGTGGGACACTGTGGGCTTCAGCTGGGATTTACAGGAGATACCCCACATGCATTACAATGAGCTTTGCTGTAAAATTCACTGCACAGAGGTTAATCTAGATGTCAACACTGCCTGACAGCAGTGAAATTACTCCGGGGCAGTGCTCCTTCTGAAGTCTTAATATAACAGTCAATTCCATCCTGCCTGCAGGAAATGAAAGTTTTCTGCTTTGTGTGCGGAATCATCCGGCGCCAATTTTCTCACTGTTTGAAGTCCAAACTGTTTGTGGTCTTGGGATTCACCTCACATTAAGACTTTCACTTCATTTAAAAACTCTGCTAGTCAAGTCCTGAGAACTGCAAGGACAGGAGCTGCACAGTGAGGAAAAGAAGAGGGCATGGAGGGAGAAATCTGATCTCACCTACCACATTGAAATCAAACAGCTTCACCGGTCCTCTGCGCTCAGTAGCGGGAGGGAATGCAGAAACTCACTTATCTGAGTATCAAGCAGCAAAGACTGGAGAGGCTGGAAGCCAGCAGAGAGCAAGAGAAAGCATGCACGAAGACATTTGGACCTCCCAGAGCTATGATTTTCTTTAGAGGTATTTCAGCCCTTTCCTGCTGGGACCTTGTCCTAAGCAGCCAGTAGTTCAGCAGTTAAACTCCCCCTCAGAACAACTGCTCCAGTTTTCAGCAGTGGGATCAGTCACTTGTGCTGGGAGGGAGAGCAGTTCCTGTGGAGGACTCCTGACAGTGTGGGGAAGTGATGGTTAGATTTGTGATGCCTTTTTTTCCCCTTGCAGAGATGCTAAAATTGTGGGACTAGCAGAAGGGAGGAGGAGCTAATGGTGATTCCTTTAGTTTGAAAAGAGCTGTCAGATTGTGTCCATGAGAAACCCAAGCCACCAACATGAAAACAACCTACTAGCTTAACTGTTGGGGAAAGCTGGAATATTTTGTCCCTCCTTTTCTTCAGTCTCTTATCTCTTTCCTCAGTTCAGTTTTTCAAAATTGCAAGCAATAGAACTCCAGTCACTCCTCTCAGGGAGTGGTTTCATGGCTCAGTGTTGCATTGGAAAGGAAAAAGAGGCACAGGAAAGATGGAATGCTCCTCCATTCCTCCCAGAGCAGCCACTGACGTCTCTGCCTGTGTCATTTATGACACTGCCAGCCAGAACAGATGTTTTGAAAACACCTACTTCCTCCAGGCTTGAAACTCAATATCTCTACTTTCAAGAACAGCAGCAAAGGAAAAAGAATTTTTAGGATTTAGGAGCTATGTAAACATTAGATGAGTACTGATGTAAGAGATGCCTTGATGCAGGAGTGGAGAAGGTACCTTGGAGTTAAGCAAGTCTATCCACTCCTGAAAAGCAGTGCTGAGAAGGGAATTTTCTTCTATTATTGGTCCTCATTTGGAGATAAAACCGTTTTGCCAAAGCTCCATGAGCCCACCATCCATCAGAAAGTCACGGAACGTGAATGGAGAACAAAACTTTTGGGTTGCACCAAGACACACCTGTGCCTGTGAGTCTCATAGCTGAGGAGCCCTGTTGATGTCCAGAGCCTTCCATCTATCAGAGGAGCCACCACAGCGTGGTATCACAGCCAAGATCTCCTTTATTCCCCTTGCTTATTCTCATCATTGTGTTACAACCAGAGAACACACCTAGAGCTGTTTAAAAACACTGGGTACAAGCTATGGCTGTAGTGCTTCAGCTGATTCCTGGGCAGATCAGCAAAGGATGTAGATACTCCCTGGGGAGGGAGGAAATTAGAAAGATTTAAAAAAAACTTCTTAAGATGACATGCTGAAGAAAATACTGTCTTCACACAGACTGGCACATGAATGAATGCTGATCAAGTGCTCCAAACTACCTTTGGGTCTGGGGCCTTGTGGTGACCATGTCTGCATTCTTCAACCCATATCCTGAACTAAGGAAACCTATACACTTCAGTTCTGGGAAATAAGAGCCCTTCACATAAAAAGAGACAGCCTGTATAGTATTATACTTCTGTCTGTGCCCCTGAAACAGCATAACTTTTCAGACCTTCTTTTAGTTGCATTTTCTTACAGGAAAAAAAAAATCACAGAAAAGCACAAATCCTGGCGATTTTGTTTCCTACTTGCATAAATGGTCCCTTGATTTTATTGGTTTCTGTCTCCTTTTTAAACCAATATTTGCCCAGCTTCACAGCTAACTTTTCCTGGAGTTGCAGTACATTGCTATTTCCTTTTGTTCTTGCTTGTATCCATTGTGCAACTTAAACTTCTACACCACACTCCCCAAATCTGTCTTGATTTCCCAACCCAAGATACTCAGTTGCTTTCTAAAACCAGCCTTTCCCTTTCCTTAGCTCTTTTATTCCTCCATATATTTTCTTACCTAGTTCCACCCGCTCCTGGGGACAAGCAAACAGCTCAAAGCTAACGATGTCTCTCAAGCAAGCAACCTCTTTAAAGGCACTTCACAGTTTCCACATTTGTCTGGGCAGACAGCTCCCAGAGTCACCTGTCTGCAATTCAACACCCTGCAGACCCAAGGATAGGCAGTTCAGACTTTTTCAGCCCCTAAAATCCATGCACTGAGGGACATCTAGAAAGGCCAGATGGGCAAGTTATGCAGGAGACAGAATGGACTTTCAGTCTGGCAGATCTCTGCATCTCTGCCCTTTGCTACATTTGAGCTTCTGTCTTGCAACCTGACAGACTGGGGTGAAAGGAAAAAATAACGGCAGGAGAAAACAAGCCAAGTCACTGATGAGACCCTGAGGCTGGAGCCACATTCACTGCCTGCAGTTTGCAGCCCTGGCACAAAATTTCCACCTGTACCATGCACCAAAATAGCACCTTCACTTCCAAGAAAGCATCACTTCAGTGACACTCTTGGGTGACTGAGTTGGTGCAAACAATTTTAACTTTTAGGGAGCAGCATGCAGCTTGGACAGGGAAGACCCTATGGCCTCTTCTCAGCTGTGCTCAGTCTGGTGGTCCTTCTACCTCCCTTTCACAAGTTCCTCCAGAAAACTGCAGATGGAAGAGGCTGGGTGCTGGGAAGGTCTGCCTGGATGTGCTGGGAATCTGGCCTGGCTTGCCCCAGAGCTGGGTGAGACATGTCAGGGTTCCCAGGCAGCAGGGATAGCTCTGCTCTGAGTAGAGGCAGGGCATAGGGAAGTGTCTCTCTGAGAAATAAAGAAGCATGAACCCATTTTTCTTTGACTCCAAACACCCAGATGTTGATACTCTGAGAATTTCCCCCAAAATCTGCTTTTCTTCCCCTCATGCATAGCCCCATCACAGAGCCCCTCTTCCTACAGGGAAGATCACCAGTCCATGCTGATGGGAAGCTCTCTTCTGCTCCAGGAAAGGTGCTTCTGGAAATGAGGTCTCAGGGTGTTCATCAGGAATGCAGCACAGCTGCTTTCCCTCTTCCCCTCCAAAACTGTCACGCCAAAAAGGGAAGCAGCAGTTTCTATCATGTCTTTGAGCACAAAGCAATCTTCTCCTTGCTCCAAACAAATCTCCATCCAACAATGACAGGCCAAGGGGGCCAGAGCAGCAACAGAGCAGATGTCACAGCACAGAACTGCAGCTTATCCAGCTCTTCTGAGCAACAGTTCACAATTAACTCTGACAAAAGGACCTTTCTCCAAGGCAGTTGCTGCAGGTGGTGGGGCTAAGAGCAAAGCAGCCAGAGCCTGAGCATTGGTCTCAGCCATTTACCATCTTCTGGGGACCCATAAGCTCCCCTCACAGGCCACCTAATCCTAAAAATGCAGTGTCAAGGCTTGGTGTCACACTCAGCTCCTGAGCTCACCTCGCTGTTGTGACAGTACAAAGAGGCGGTGAAAGGGACAGGGTGGTGGTGTGGGGAGGAGGAGAAGGAGGAAAGAAGTGAGGAAGGGAGGATGTAGCTGCTGTGATGAGGGAATCTCATCAGTGTCTGTAGGTGACTTCATAGTGTAAAAGCCCATGACATTGGCCAAAAAAGGAATGAGAGCATGGGAGTGAGAGAGAGGGGTGGACAAAATTGTGGCCTTGCACAACCTGGCACAGTGCCTGAGAGCCACAAGAGCAATAAACCACTTGGGGTAAGAGACAAGCCACACCAGGAAAGGGTTTTCTTCTGGAGATGCTGGACAATTAAGAGCCATTGCTTGTTCCCTCCCTGTGCTGAATCTCCAATCCTTTCAGCCAAGGCAGCCTGCACAAAAAGGGAGCCAGGCTGGGGCCAGCAGCCTTTTAACCAGTATTTACCCCTTTCAAACCTGGACCTCAGTAGGCAGGATATCCTCTCCCAAAAGAGCAAGATCCTGCTATGGAGAGGTGGCACGGTACAGAGTTCCTGTGTGTGGATTCCTGGTGCTGGCCCACACCCTTGTCTGTGACCATGCCACATTGGTGATACTGTGAGCACCTGGTGCCTGTTCACTGGCAGTCTGTCCAGGCCCCACAGGCAGGAGTCTGTCCCACTAGCCCAGATCTCTCTAACAGGCAGAGGAAAGTTGTGTCCTTACTCTGACGTGGTTACTGCCACCCATCATCTCCCACCCCAGGCTCTCACTGCTGCTGCTGCCACCACAGTCCTCCTTTAGCAGTGTCCCCTGCCTCTATCTGAAGCCATCAGACAGGTCCTGCCAGTGCCATGACTGAGACATGTTGACAGTCAGGAGACATGGGGGATGGGGAGAGGATGCAAGATCTTCCCTTTCAGTGCAAGCCATAACCAGTCACCTAGTTCCCCTTGCATCCTGGACATGAATGTTACTCTTGCCACGGGGAAGGAGCCATTCTCTGTCCCCTCTTCCCTCATCTGCATAGCCTTCCACAAGTGCCACATCCGAGCAGGCTATTTTTGTGCTGGCAGTTGTTGCCTTCTCAAAACTGCCTTGACAATGCCTGTGCCGCCCGTTCCCTGCCTCCTGAGAGCAGCTGCCAAACTGAGGTTCCCCCTCATCCTCCATTATCCATATGAAAAAAAGGCCCAGAAAGGTTTTGTATTCTCAGCCCGGTCCGTTCAGGGAGGATTCAGCAGCCGAGTGAGTGTTTCCCCAGGTCGGGATGATTTTCTGCTCCGGGGAGATGGGCCGTGGTGAGGATGCTGCTGTCTCTCCCTGCCTGTCCCCAGCACCCCCTGTTGCTGCCTGTCAGGCCTTTCTGCTCATTGAGATGCAAGGCTGGCCGCTGTGGCCATCCGCTGAGCCGTCTGCTCCTGGAGGCACCTTCCCCTCCTTCCCCCCTCCTCCCGGGGCTGCCTGTGGAGCTATTCTTCAGCCTCTGCATTTCACAACAGCTCAAAGGCAGATGCATCAATCCTTTCAGGGGATGACGACGTGAGGAGAATGGCAAGGGAGCTGCAGGCAGGTGTTGGTAGGTTCCCAGCCATCTCACAAGCCTGGTCCCCCTCCCCGTCCCCCGCTGGCTTGTGCCTGAGGCTTGGGCTGAGGCATGGGGCAGGAATGGGGAAGGGGAGAGGGTGGGGGGGAAGAGCGCTGGGATGTGCTGACCCCACAGACATGCCCAGCAGAGATGCAGGCGTGTTCCCAGCTGTCGGCACCCTGTACAGGGTGCAAGGATCCAACCCTGCTCACTGCAAGTTTACACCGGGGGCCAATTTGGCCCTGGTGCAGACAGCTGAGGGCGGGGGAACAGCCCCATGGCCACCCACAGCCAGAGGGACAGGGAGGAGTGGGGTTGTTCCTCCCAAAGTGACGCCTGCACTGACCCCCTGGGCGAGCAGCGCTCCTGTCCCACACCCTGGAATGGGTCGGGGATGATTCCCCAGGATCCCCCCTCGAGTCCCGCTTTGTCCCCGCTGCTGTCCCAGCCCTGGCAGCAGCCGTGGCGGGGCAGGGGAGGGCTGGGGCAGGAGCCGGCAGCCTGCGGGAGGGCGGCTGCTTCCCGGGGTGTGTTTTACCCGTAGGTGCCACAATCCTTTGACTGTGTGTTCGAAAGCCTTGAGTCTATACATTTAAGAATCAGCAAATTAGAAAAATTGTCCTGAAATGGTGGTGGGGGGGGGGAGAGGAGGGGAAGGCAGGAAGGCAGAAAGGGATGAGGAAGGGACTAAAGAGGAAGGGGTTGGTAAAAGAGAGTTCATCCAGGGGCACTGCCCTGGCTTTGTGCCCATCACCTGCGGGCTGGCAAGGAGGGAGAGAGGCAAGGACGAAAAGGGAGGACTGATTTCACACATTCAGTGCATATCATACAACCAGGGCAAGGCTTTCTTCCTGGGGCTCCTACCCAGGATGGCATCGCTGCCGTAGCCAGTCTAGAGCCCTGCCCAGCAGCCCGAACCATTCTCACAGTAGGGTGACATTTCACTGTTTGATTGCTCGGGGGAAAGATACCTTCTCCTTTCCTTCTCTTTCTTTTTTTTTTTTTTTCCTTTTTCTTTTTAATTATATATATTTTTAAGTACTTTTTTCTCCCTTTTTTGTTTCTTTTTTTTTTTTCATATATAGTCTCACAATTTTCTGTAACAGCAGCTTCTTTCTGTATTGGTGTGGAAGTTATATAGAGAGAGATATCTATAAATATATATAAGCCAAACTGCCTTACAGGTTGTTGTTCCGTGGGATTTTTTTTGTTGGTTTGCTTTTTGTTTTGCTTTTCGTTTTCAGTGTTGTATGTGTAGCAGGCACTTGAGTTTATATGAAGATGTTTGCTTGGGAGCTGGGGCAAAGGGTTTGGGAGGGGGAGAGGGAAGGAAGGACGGGAGGAAGGAGCAGGGATTTCCAACAAATGGCCACTGCTAGCCAAGGATGTCCAGGTAGATTGGTGTGGCCTTGCCCAGAGCATGGAGGATCTTGTAGATCTCCTTGATGTTGAGCCTTTGCTGAGGTTCTCTCTGCCAGCAGCCCAACATGATGTCATAAACCTCCTTGGGGCAGACTCGGGGCCTTTCCAAAACTCGGCCTTGGGTAATGCACTCAATGACCTAAAAGAAAGAAAGAAAGAAAAGAAACACTGAACACCAGCTGGGCAGTTTATGGAGGATGTCCTGTCCCATCCCTGATGCTGTTTGGCTGATGTGGCACCATTCAGTGAATGCACTGAGAAGCCAAATCTCAGACCTGCACATTCTCAATGCTCACCTGTTTGTTGCTAATGATAATTTTACTATGAAAAGTTTGTCTCCAGCTGCAGTTTTTCAGATCCCAAAAACCTTCCCTGTTTGACACCTACCTACCTCAATGCACTCTCCAAAGAGGAGGTCACAAGCAAATGAAATAGGTTTTAATTTATGATGTCAGTTTTTTCCTGCTAGATGAAGAAAGAAAAAAAGTCTTAAAATCCCCAAAGTATAATAATATTTTGCACAGCTGAAATTATATTTTTCTTGTCTGAAAACCAAGAGTCCTTTCCATTGCAAAGCCCAGGAGAGGTTTATAAGGAAGAGTTCAGAGCATCTTTTCCTATGTACTTCTCCTCTTTCTGACATAGAAAAGCAACTAAAAAAATGAAACTTCATGTCAAATCACATCTGTGAAGGAGAAAAAAAAATTACAATGCTATCACTCTGTTTTGGGTCAGATAGATGTTGCTAATGAGAAAAATGTGAGGTCCTGGATAACAGTAAAGTCTCTTCAGAGGGATGCCATTGGAAAGGACTCCCCTAAGGGTCTCTTTTTGTATTGTTTACTGAAGGAATGAATGAAAAGAAAAAGGAAATATGAGTTTCCAGAGAGCTGCTGTTACTGCCTGGCCTCCTTGGTTGGGGTTGATGAGTCCCAGCATTGCGGCGTGCGAGCAGCCTGCCACGCTCTGCAGATAAACACCAGTCCCAGGCAGCATGCTGAGGGAAGCCACCCAGCAAGAGGTGTTTGGAGTTTATCATTTATGAATAGTAATGGTCCCACCACTCAGCTCAAGGGACACTTATCACTGTGCTGTTTGCATATAAATACAGAGGGGAGAGATTAGGACCCGCTGAAAGTGAGGAGAGTGAGACACAGCATGAAGAGAAGCCTGCATTGCCACAGAGCTGCTGGCTGCTCACTGTGGGCAGGAGGTGAGTTATAGTTCCTGTCAAGACATCCTGGACATGCACAGGAGCCCTGTGCTGGGCTCTTTCTCTCCAGGGCAAAGGAAAGGTGAAGAAAGAAGCTAATGGACCGGCTGAGTGCTGCCATGCTTTTTTCCTCTGCTCAGAGAGGATTCCTCCCAGCCTTGGAAAAACTTCCTGAAAATGCTGTGGGGGTATGAGGCCATGCAGGTGGCACAGGAGGGAGTGGGCATCCCAGTCTTGCCAATGCCAACACCCAACAGGGGTGATGCTAAGCCAGCCTGGTGCTTGCTCCTGGCCCAGTCCTGGCAGCCAGGAGATTGGCACAGCCTCATCGACCTGTCCCTCCACGGGCTCTGCCTCTCCACAGGGCTCTGGCACTGCATCTGGACTGCCACAGGGACTTGCTCTGATGCCACACCACCCAGGAGCTGGTGGAGTGTTGGTGTACAGTGGAGGTGTCAGTTCTCTGCAGCCACATAGGTTCTGCCCATCCCTCCACGAATTGTGAAAAATGAGACTGATGAGAGATAATGTGGCTCCTTCCCATCAGGATATTGTGGTCAGCAGGCAGAAAGAAATGGATACATCAACAGGTAAGGGAAGGATGATACTTTGTCCCAGGGATGGTAGCAAACCAATACACCCTCAAGATTAAGGGTGGTATTTTCAGCTCTACAGCCCTGAAAAGGAAACTGAGGCAGAATGCAAAGGCAAAGCTGAGCTGTCACACTCCAGCATGCCTACTGGCCATGTTCAAGCTCCACGTGCTCATTTGTGTGTGTTTGTATTTACCCTCACTGGGAAATGCAAGAGCAGCTCATTAAATAGCGTGACAAATAACTTCTGTCTCTGTCAATTCCATTGTTTGTGCCTCTAAAATGTTTGCGTGTGCTACTTTGGGATATACAGTCAGGCCCCATTGAGCACACGGATGGGCAAGTATTAGAGCTGTAAAGCAACACCTTGGATTTGCCATCTCTGCAACTCACTTAATTAAGGGATCTGTATCCAGAAAGCAGAAAATGCACATTTTTCATTACAAAAGGTGAAATTTCTGAAATCCATTAGATACACAGTAGGATAAAAATGTTCAAGGTTCCCACACACTGCTATGTCAATGCATCTTTTTCCTCTTCTATAATACCTCCTGCTATTCCAAGCAAAATCTTCCAATGCATTTCTGCTGATGTGCCTCAAACCTCAGCAGTGACACCCTGCTAATCCCAGCCAGCCTTCCCTCAACATTTTTACAGTGCAGCCCTGTCCTGGTGGGCTCCAACTTTTGCTGGTCAAAGAAATAATAAGGGCAAACAAGCTCTATGTGTTCCACCCTCAGTGAACTGGGGGAAACTATATTATAGATATGCCAGTGGCAAAAACCCCAAGGAAAAGTGCCACATACAATATATCAGGCTTAAAACAATTTCTCACAAACTGGAGCCTGCAGTAAGAGCTTTAGCTACAAAAGGAAATTTTCCAGGGGAAATTCAAGGCATGACTTAGATCCCAGCAGTAATTTGGGTATCCCCAGTTCTGGCAGCACCCTGAGAGTTTATGAGATATGACAGATACATCAGGAACTTAGCAGCGAGGGGCTGAGGATTAGCCAGTACGTGACTTTGGCAGAGCTCTTTGATTCCTGCAGGTCTCAGTTTTCTCAGCTCTTAAACTGAGATAATGACACTTATCCTATGGCTTCACCATGGGAGTGCCAAGGAGGGGACCATCCACACATGAATTTCTTTGCAAACAACCTGGAAAGGAGAGATGGCAAAAAATACAGTTTTCAGCTGAGGTGTCTCATCCCTGTTTTACCTCAGTGTTTGAGAGCTGGAACCAGGGCTGCTTCCCATATGTGAAAATCTCCCAGAGGATCACCCCGAAGCTCCAGACGTCGCTCTCTGTTGTGAATTTCCTGTACATGATGCTCTCCGGAGGCATCCAGCGGATAGGCAGCATGGTGTGTCCTCCAACCTGGGTGACAACAAAGGCACAGGGAAATCTGAGTGGTGACAGTCCTGAGGAAGGGGTCACAGAGTTAGATCAGTGAGTCAAGCTCCTGACCCTATGCAGGACACCCCAATAATCACACCACGTGCCTGAGAGCATTGTCCAAATGCTCCTGGAGCTCTGCCAGGCTCGGAGCTGTGAGCACTTTCCTGTGGAGCCTGTTCCAGTACCTGAGCACCCCACACCAAGTCAGCTCTGACGTGATGTGCACAAACTCAGGGCCTCTCTGTGAGCTCCAGCAACAAGGAGCTGTTCCAAAAAGCTGGGCTGGCTCCTGCCTCCCCTACCATTCACAGGTTTACCCACCCATCCCACCTGGTTAATGAGATGCATAGGGAGTGAAACTCATCAAGATAAATTACATCCTCTCCACCCAAAATGGGCTGGTAAGGCAATCAAATGCAAAATGCCAAGAACATGCTCCAGCCCTACAGTCTGGTGAACCTGGACACAGAGCAAGAGTGGTCAGCAAAGCTTTTCAGGACCTCAATACTCCAAGGCGCCCACCAGAGATACAGCATGGGGGCTGTCCCTCTTCAGAAAGGTTCTCTAAAAGCCATGCTCAGGATTCTGTGCATCACCTAATTGCATGAAAGGTTTTGCTCTCACAAAACTGTGCTGCAGACCTTTCCAGAGAGTGCTTTTCATATGAGCTGACTGCAGGAACACACTGCAAAAGGTGGTCTGTAGGTGAAGAACAGACTCTTACAGGCAGGAATATGCCCATCACTTAATGGAGGAGGGAAGGCCAGCCCCTTTGGAGAGCTTGGAATTGGAAGAGCCCAGAGGTGTATAAAATTGGGGTATGCCAGGCCAGGGAAAGGCTCTTCCTCAGGTAAGAGTCAGCCCTTCTGTAAGGCACATGAATCCAGCAGGTACAAAGGAGGCTTGCAGGATACACACAAACAGTTCCAAAGCAGATGGATTTACCTTTGGATTCACTAGAGATTCCTAAACAAGCTTCTCTGAGCAGGACAAGCTTTTTCTGCTCTGTCCTTCTGCACAAGAAGCTCCATCTGTGAGGAGACAGCTAATTGCTATGACCAACCCGTGCTGGAAGCAGCAGGGCTGCAAGTCTCCACACTCCTTTCTGCTGAGGGTAAAGTGTCCAAGGCTTAGCAGTGATGAGAAAAGTGCTTTTGTGGAGCTGCTTGGAAGACTGCTTGTCTCATTAGGGGCACCAAAAAAGCAGTGCTAATAACTTTGTAGCACTGCAGCTGAATCAAACGGGCAGAAATCTTTCTGGTCCTACAAAGGATGAGGGGAGAAGGTGTCTGCTATCCAGGATTCCAGCGTGTGTGTGCCTATTCCAAGTAATGAGATTGTTGTGCTCGCTCGGATGAAAACATTTATTTGCAAACATAAAGCTCTCCTCTGAGCTGCCAGTTTTTCCACAGGTTTCTTTGACTGATTAAAGCAGAAGTAGTGTGGGGGAGCATCAGTACAGGGACACTGCAGTGCCTGGAAGCGAGAGGGAGGTGTGTTGGAATAGGGTGTGAAAGGGGTAGGATGCTCAGCTGGCTTTCTGCATGGAGGGGCTCAGATTTCTGTGGGGTTTGACAGAATTTAGACTCAGGTTTGCAGTGGTGTACTCAAAGGACTGCAGACCAGCCCTTTCCCTTACTCTGAAACAGACCCTCCCTCAAAAAAGAGGATTTTAAAAAGTCTCAGGAAGATCTTTCTTTCCTGAGTGCAGAGGCTTGAAGATAAAAAGCTCATTGCAGCTCCACACCTCCTGTTTAGAGGCGGCTTGGCTGGCGTCTTCTCAGCTTGCTGCTCTGAGCTCCCAAAAATGTTCTGCTTTAATGGAAATGGAAATATGCTTTTCTTTGTTTCTTCCTTCAAAACCCTGGCTGCAAATTTAGCTCTTCCCTACATTCCCATCTTTTACAAGTTGCTTCTCCTTCTTGCAGAGGGCTCTGAGGAAACATTAGAAGCAGAACAGGACATACATCAAACTTGCTTGTTGCAAAAACTCTTTTGTGCTAATGCTTATTTTATTCTCCTTTTAGTAGCACTAACTCTTCAGTTTTCCAGCAATCTCAAAATGATTACTCGTTGAAAAGCTCTCTACATTTGCAATATCCTGAATCTTGCAGGATCATTTGGGATTACAGGTAGTACAACGTACTGAGCACAGTTAACTCCCTTTTGAACAGGTTTTAGAGCAGTTGAGAATGTGTGAACCAGGCCCTCAGCTTACACAGACAGTATCACAGCAGCACTGCTCAAATTGGGAGAGTCCTGATTTACACCACTCTAGGATCTGGCCCTGAAAGCAGAACAGAGTAGCCAGTGGTGCCATCTCAGTTCTAACAAGCTAAAATAAAGTCAAGATCTTTGATCTCCAGACACACCCTGGTGAAGGTCTGCCAGCAAAATGACATACACAGTCAAGAGTTGTCCCAAGGATGTGACAACACAACCTTGGCTTAGCTCATAGGTTGAAGTTCAGGAGCAGACAAAGCATTCCTCCCAGTCATATGAGACACAGCTTTTACTACAAAATAATGTGGTAATAATTAATAATCAAATTAATTTGGTGAAGAAAATTTGAACAATCAATGCTCAGAAATTTGTGGATCCTAAAACATCTCCCAGCTATGCTCAGAGGTGAGGTGTTCCTTGCAGAGGCATCCTTTTCATCTCAAACAGAGTGCCACATTTTTGAGAGCAAAGATTTAGCCTTGCACTTACCAGCCACAAGCAGAACAGGCATCAATTAAACTCTGCCATAAACCCACTCCAATGTCTAACCCAGCACGTAAGGCTGACTATTACACTTTAAAGGATTGCCTTTGACTATCCCTTACTGCTTCCCTTGCAAACTGATTAGGATTAAAATTCCCATTTCACAGATGAGAAAACTGATGCAGGAAGGCAGGGAAAGGCCCTGCTCTGAAGCTGTGCAGTAAGTGAACACCAAGTCCTCCTGGTCTGCAGTCAGCCATACCCAGTTATTTGATGAGGTAGCAAAATGATTTAGAGCTGAGCACAGAGGGATTGTACTAGTGGTGCCACAGGAAGCAGAGTGTGTCCAGGGTGACAGAAATCCTTTGCATAACGTGTAGTGACTGTGAGCTGTGTTCTGCCACTGTAGACTGGCACGTGATTCCCACAGCTACATACTTGTTTTACAGGACCAGCCATTGCCAGAAGCATAAAAGCCAAATGATGCTATTAAATCAGGCTGAAAAATAGGGTGCTGTTTTCTTCTTTTGCAAAGCCAGCTTACAAGGCATATCCTTGGCTTTGGAAAGAATCATTATCATGCCCTTAGGGAGAAGGTGAAAGTTTATTTCAGCCTCTGCTTGCTCAGAGCTGGGTCTAGCAGGTTTCAGAAATAAGTGACCATGCAGGATTGGTGTTTGTTAACAGCATGCTACTTCTGAGACTTCTCTGAAGCAGCCATGTCACCTTCCCACACCATCTTCTCCATCTCTATTGGGAGCTAGGGATGGGAGAGCCCTGCTAACGGGGAGGCTCACCTTCCCCAAGGGTAAAATATCCTGAAAGAGTGGCATTACAACATCTCTCCTGGAGACACTCCATGGCTTGGAAGAGGGCTCTGCTTGCAAGCAAATAAGACAAGTAAATCCTCTTCTGCTCCTCTCTTTAAATCCTATGATGCTGCCAAGCTTGCCCTTTCGCCTTGTTATTTTAATGCTTCACAGACCTGCAGACTGGCCTCTTTATCCCATTGCCATGGCTGTCTAGCTTTGTTTGACATTTTTAGCTAACTTTCTCTCCCTAGATCAACTCCCTATGCCCACACTGACACATTAGTCCCTCTGCTATGCTCTTTCCATTCACAATGCTATCCTGGTAATAAATAGAGCAATCAGCGCACATCCTCTGAGCAGTCAAAGTTTTCTTCCTCTCCATTTCAAGATTGCAGTATCACCTACTCTATTCCATCCCTTTCTAGTGGATGCTCCCAAGGGCATGATCTGATCCACAGCCCTGTGTTTCTGATACTCCAGGGCACCTGGCCCCTGCTCTGCAGCCTCATTACACATCCAAGCCCATGGACTTGCAGGATAGCCAGCCACTCCCTCTGAGCAGCTTATTGCTGGATTAGATATGAACCTCAGGGAGCTGGGGGAGGTTCATGAAAGGCCAGCATTAATGGCCATTAGGGAGAGAGATAATTACTTAATGCTAGTACAGCACTTTGAGGATGTAAAGCTATATAAGTGCTATGTACAAGTAGTATTATAAGGCTTGAGGTTTGTCTGCTACCAAGGAAAGCTGGTGTCTGGGGGAAAAGTTCTCCTTGTCCCAGCTTTCTGAATGACATCCAGCTGATTAGGAAAGGAAAAGATGACATGTTATCCCCTGGTGAGTCTGACAGTACAGCAGCAGGTAGTGGAGCAGCACTGTTCAGCACAGACTGTAAAATAAATCCACACTTTGGGCCACCAGCAGAGATAGCCTGGAAATCAAAACCAGAGTATGGCTGAAAATTCATGCAAATTCAGGACTGGGGGGAATATAGATACTATCTTGTGAAAGGCAGCTTTTGGTGGGAAGCACTGTTTTCCTCTTCCCAGCTCACACACCAGCACAGGGCTGTAGCCCAAAGCAGCATTCAAAGGAGAACTACTGAGCCATCTTTTCTACATCCACAGCTGGAAGGCACCTCCATGGATCTCAGCTCAGAATGGGATTTGGTCTCCAGCATACCCTTAGTCTGTGTCTTATTTTAATTTTGTGCAATTTCCTTTGCAATGTTGAAATAAAAAACAAAACAAAGAAACCCAACCCAAAACAAACCCAGAAACAACAACAACAAAACCAAAAAAACCCCAGTATTTTTGTTTTCCTTGGTCATTTGACATTTGCTTTCCAAGGTCATTTGACACTTTTTCTCTTGCTTCTGGCAGACTTGATGGGGCCTCTGCTCCAGCTCCTGCCTTGGGAAGATCACAAGAACCACTGTAGGTGTCTTTGCATAGTGCAGCATTATCTGAACTTCTGCACTTATTTTTGTGCAGAAAGCAGTGACATTTGAGTTTGTAGAGAATCCCATAGCAGTAGTGGAGACCTTGGCACCATTCCTCTCCAGGAAATTCCACTCAACGCTCAATCCACTCAACCTAGTGATAGGACACCCATTCTCTGATTGCCATCTCTGTTCCTGCTGCTGTAGGTACGGGTGACCTGGGACCTTCTTTCACTGCAGACCTGGATGCCATCCCAGGCTGGACCACACCACATCATTTGTCCTTTAGAGCTCAGCACTAGGAGCTGGGTGATCCAGCCCTGAGCCTTCCCCCAGCAGCCAGCTGTAAGTCCCCATCAGGACACGCTGATTCCTGCTGCAGGCAGGATGTGTTGTTAATTCAGCAGCTCTGGACAGCCTTGTGTGAATAAGAGCCACAGGTGGCTCTCAGGGTCATCTGAGAGGATGTAAGGACAGGGAAAAAAAAATGGCAATGAAAGCAAAAAGGAGGAAAAGCTGCTCTGTTTGGCTAAGTTGAGCTCTTGGAGAACAACAAACAAAACTGCTGTAGATTGTGAGTCAATGTTTGTCAGTTCAGGTTGGGGCACAAGGAGGTGACTTCTCAGGGTGATGCAAAGAGCAGCACATGCTCCTGGCTGGGGATCCAGGAGGAGACACTCCTTCCTTGCCTTCAGCCTGGATCCAGCTGCGCTGCACTGAGAAATTTTTCAGATGTATCAGTATTTTGCCTCTGTGAGTCCTGACAGATTCCTGGGCCCCTTTTACAAAGCAGAGGGATTAACTCTGACATGCCAGACAGAGCTGAGCTTTGCTGCACCTTAGCTGTCCCCACTTCACGGTTTCAACTGTCACCTTAGTAGGCTCTTAAGTACCCAAGTAGTTTAGATCAGAGGTTGCCGAATTTAACTGCAAATTATGACTGGATGTGATTCCCAAGCGCTTTATCTGTAATTTCCTTTCAGCTTATCCAGGAGGAAAGGTCCTAGCTATATCTGAGACTGCACCATTGCCAGAATTACCCTGGCCTCCAAAAATCCCCAAGGTGTTTTCCTGATGGAAAGGCATTGTGAGTTATGGCTGCACCAGCCCACGGGCTGAGCCTCTTCTGAGTGATTCAAAAGCCATCACAGCCCTGTCCTTGCCTTCACCTCTGATGCCTTTGCAGTCACTGCTGTCATAGCCAGTGCTGAATGTGAGATTTAACAGTCAGCAAACAACAGAAAGTCTCCATCAAACTTTTCACATTATGTGGCTGTGTCCTCCCCATGCTCCACTCTCCAAGAAGAGCAGACGTGATCCTCTCACAATTCTCCCTGGCTACACCAACCATCTCCTCCATTGCAGGCTCTGGCAGTGCCACAGCAAAAGGCTGGCTGCCTGCCTCCCTGCATGCCAGCAACTAAAGTCATCTCACAGCAGTTTTCTAGGGATTTTTGAGATTTATAGAGTGCACAAAGCAACCTGGAGCTGTTTCTCCTACTTGCATGGAGCTGTGCTGGGTGTCCCAGTGTGCCCAAGGAAAGGGACATGCTCCCTGCCTGCTGCTAGAGGGGAGAAGATTGGATTTACCCAGAGAGAACATGGGAAAAGGAACCAAATGTCCCTGCCATGAGGTGATGTAAGGAGCCAGATGGACTTGTTCAGGAGCAGGAAACACTGACCAGGCAGGGTTAATGTGAAACCGAGAAAGGGGTGAGAGCTTCCTGCTGTCAGTAGGACTGTTTGGCAAGGGACTGTTTGTTCCCCCTAGATGCACATACTGTGTTTAAACATGAGTCTAAAAATAAAACCTGTCATTGACATTGTTTTTCCTTACTTCATTTAACAATCTAGTTGCTTTATGACCTGTAATTCTGAATCACGTTGAATCAAGCAGTGCAATTTGCAAGCAGGGCCAGCAGCCTTTCCCCCCATACCCCTCATCTCTGCTCCACTGAGTGTGTTTTAATCCCACGGTTTTCAGCATTCTTAATGAGCCATTAACAAGCTGCCAATTACTTATGCAAATGAGGGAGGGCAGGCATGGAGGGGTGGCTGTAGCTAGAGGTAAATTCTGCTACCTCAAAATGGTCTGAGATAAATCACTGCTGCTCTAAGAGCTGCCTGTGCCCAAGAGTCCTCTCAGCCATATTATCTACTGTCTAAAAATGCCAGAGGTAGTGCAGAGGATGGTTAAGACAAGGGAAACAGAGAAGAAATTGCACATATATTTTTAATTATGTTTGCCAATAATCTGCTTGGTGTGCACCTTACTACAACTCACTCATCACCTTTTCTTCCCAAAACTCAAAGCAGCTGCACTCACTCCATGGAAACAGCTGCACAGTCAGCCTGCAGAGGAATGGCCAGTTCCATGTTCATTTGAGTAAAAGCTCCAGAAGCCACGATCTCTAAAACCAGGATATAAACTGTGAGAAATGCCACCCATGCCTTATTCAGCTGGGGGGCTGTGGGAGCAGAGGAACTGTAGTTTGTAAAACATGTACTAAAGAGGTCAGCGAGGGCACCACCAGCTCCTGCAGGTCCTAAACCTTTGTCCTAAAGGTTGCTGCCAGATCCTTCCCAGATGGAGGAGAGGTGACCAACCTGATTCCCTGGGCCACCTACTGAGAGCTTCTTGTGGCCCAGAATGACTCAGCCCCACACTAGGAGCTGAGGGGGCAAAGTGGAAGTGCTGGGGAAGGGTTCTCTGATCAGCTTCCCAGGAGAGCCTGGAGCTCCCTGATCAGCCATGGGTGGGCACTGGGCAGATGTGGATCTGTGTGTGCAGGTGGTGGCCTCCAAAATCCTCTGCATCACAGGCACAACATGCTGGGCACACATCACAGCCAGTCAAAAGCTACCTTTCTCATGGTCATATTCCCAGCAGAGGTTGGGAATGCCACTAAATCTATTCAAATACAGCCTCAGACCGTTTGTCAGGCACCTTACAGATTTACCAGTTGTCTCCACAAGGCTAGAGACCCTTCCATCAGAACACAATTTAGTCTGCAAAGACTGCTTGTGCCAACAGAAACTGTCCATGAATGAGCTGCATTATCATTTTTCTGGTAATGCTACAAAAAGCATTTAATAGCTCAAAGGCTAATCAGATAGAAGTTAAACCATCATGATGCAAGAAACATGTCCATCAGGATTCTGTTCTTTTGGCAATGCAGAGAATGAAAATCAACCCAGTTTCTGGCTTTGGGAAGGAGGAAAAATATTTGCCCAATAAATCTTAACCTGGTGGTATAAAAGCCAAGTCTGAAAATGGCCTGAGAAATGTAGCTTAGGAAATAGCAGCAATAAAGAACCTGCATGTGTGATCACTCCATACTGAAATGCTTTCAGATGGGTATCTCATCATCTCCCTTTCCATCATGTCTCTCTCTCTGTCCTGCCAGTGCCACCCCTCTGGGTTACCAACAACACTCATCTTTGTCTGCAGCCAAAGCCATTCCTGACTGAGGGCTACACAAGATGTAGATAAGGCTCCATTACTTCTGGATACTGGATAATCAGTTCAACTGCCTTAGCATTAATCATGATAATATTCAAAATTCATTAGGCTAGATTGTTTGGAAATCTATTTCTTGTTAATGTCAGATTCGCTGAGCATCGTCCTGGCAGCATACAGACAGAAAACTGATACAAGCCAGGGCATGCCACCTCTCTATGGAAGCATTCCCTTTTCTTGTGGGTAGCTAGGCTGTGATGTGGCAGCTCCTGCCTGGTTTGTGTTTTGTGAATCTTGTCAAGAGCAGTAGAACACCATGAGCACACCATGCTGCCAGTTTGTTGATCAAGGGACAGCTACAAAAATATACAGTGCATATAAATTATACAGTTAATAATATATACAACATATACCATGGAGTTTTTAAGGGGGAAGGCTAGACACTCAGATCTGCACCCACAAATCTTAATGATTTTGTATCTAAAACCTGGATAATCAACACAGAAATGTCTATGTACAAGCATGGTATGGAGGTACAAAAATAGAAAGTATTTTATAAATTAAAAACTGCTCCTTGCTTTCCTGAAAACTTACAGCATTTTAGATAAAGCATGGGGCCTTATTGCTTTACCAAGATGAAAATCTCTCAGGAATAAAATAGCTGGATCATTTCTTGTAGCCAGTTTCACGTACCAGTTGGAGATTCCTCCAAACAGTGCACTTCCTAATGGTCTATTTGGCCTGTTTAAGTGGTTTGGGTATTGTTACTTTCCTTTAGGTGTGGGCTTTCACCCTCTAGTTGAACAGTCGTTTCTCAGCAGGGAAACATCACAGAAATATAGACCAACATCAGAAGATACACAGGCTTTCTGTCCTAATGAAGGCAGTGCAGCCACAGATGGCATCTCAGAAAAACACGCTGAAAGCCGTGTTAGAATAAAGAGCTCATCATCAGAGGCTGCAGTGTCACACCTACTAATGATGTGATTAAACTCATCTGTGCCAGTGGGAAAGCTCTGCCAGCTCTGGCACTGCTGAATGAAACGCTGCATTTCATGGCAGGGCAAACCCCAACCTGCACCCTCACCCTCCATCATTCAGAACACTGTAGAGACACACTGGGGATGGTGATGTTCATGGCTAAACTTCCTGAGACCTAAACTAGGGGTAGCTGCCATGGATATCTCCTTTCTGTGCCTGCCTCAAGCATCCCTGCACAAAGCTGGTGTGGCAAGCAGGGGAGAGGCTGCAGATGGTGACAACAGCCCAAAAGGAACAGGCACAGGAGAGGACAGTGACAGCATCTGTCTGGGCCTCGCTGCCATAGGAGAGCAGCAGTGGCACCAGGAAGAGGAAGAAATAAAACCTGCAATAGCCAAAATGGTGATGTGTGCAGATGGTGAGGCTGGGGTTGGGCTGCAGGATTCTGCTGGAAAACAAGCTAAATATTAAAAATTTGAAGGAATCAAACTTTGCACTCTCTTCTCTATTTTTCCAGCTAAGACTTTCTGTGCATTGAAGTTCCCTCCGTTCTCTATCAAGTTGTCCAGATGCCCTTGAGTAGGACAGAGCTGCTGCAGTCCCACGCATTTCAACCACTGCGTTAAAATTCTTCCTCCCTACTTTATTTAGCCAGGAGCGTAAATAAATGAGCAAACCCACAAACACAGGAACCTGCTTCCCAGATGCCATTAGAGCCCTTGAGCACTAAGTGGCCATCACAGATATCACCAGTTGCCTTCTGCTCCCCTTCCTGCAGCCAGTCAGAGCCTCCACCCCAACCAGCCCCACCGGGGCCATTGCACAAACCCAGCACGCGGTAGGACACATCTGACTGGCTTTGCCCTAATGTTATAGGACTGCTCCAAGATAGTCAGCTCTCCAAACAGGCCAATTTTCCTGGGAGAGTCTCTAGCCACCAGCTCTCCATTAGGGTTAGCCACAAGCGGAAGGACGGAAGGAGAAAGTGAGTCTGAAAAACCACTAATGTTCTGCAGTGTCAGAAAGGATGAATGACCCCTGCAGACATATGCTGAGCAGACAGGACAATCCTCAATTATGTCACTGCTGGAGCATTTACTTCAAGGATAAACGTGACTACAGATGCTGGGCTTAAAGCCGTGGCTGCTTTCCCTCCTCTGGATAAGCCACTCTAGACCAGGAGCGTTAGGGGTGTGCGTGCACCGCGCCCCCACAATGACACGCGTCTGCCTGGGAAAACGCTTCACAGGGGAGAGTAGAGCTGAAAAAAAACCCCATTAAATTTCATTCTTCTGCTTTCCCTTTGTGAGAGCAGGCCCTAAAGGATTTGCTAAGGTATTGATGGGTGTCAATCCATATATCCCAGTGAACAACCCACAGCCTCCCTCAGGAAATCACAAACAAATCTTGCCTACACGATGGAAATTTCCTGCTTGCCACACTGATTTTCCCCACTCTCATCCTCACTGCATTATCCCTGTGCTAACTTCTACATACTTCTCTCAACATTTTTTAACCTTCAAGCTCACAACTTTGTAAATATTTGCAATCAGGTAGCACATCTCCACACTCTGGTCATTCTTTAGACAAATTATTTACATACAGCCCTTTCTGTCCTCATTAATCAATGGGTTCACACTGTCTTTGTTCCTGCCTCACCTCCTCAGAAGCTGTTGACCGTATGCATGCTCTTTGTGGAGCTGAACTGGGGACATGTGACTATGTGATAAAAGAGTATTTAAACTAATGATTGCTGTAGAGATGCACACTTTGCTCTTTAACTTGGGGTCTTTACATGGAGGGCTTCAGGACAGCATTTGTTTCACTGGCTCACTGAAAGACAGAAATTCTAGTGAGCTGCCCCCGAAAAGAGACTGTGCCTGCCTTGAAGAGGACATGGTTTATAGAAAACAAAATTCAACGTGGCCTGGGGCTGGCACAATCTCACTTTACAGCACTACTTGCTGTATATTGATCAGAATGGGCTTGGTGCTTTATTAGCCACTCAAGAGATGCAATGAGCTGCCACTGGAATTTGTGCTTGATAATCAAAGGCATTTGTCATTCTTCCAAATGCTTTGTGAGTAGGTATTTGATTTGGGTGCATGTGAGAAATGGAGGAGAGAAATCTGGAGCCAGAGGCATTTTCCTGATCCACTGCAGCATCCTCCATGGCTCCATGGACAGCATCCCACAGGATGGTCAGGGACATGGACAGGGTCTCTGGCTCAATAGAGTCCTTCATCACTAGCAAAGCTGTCCCTGCTGACACTTGAAGAGCAAAAGTCTTTTGCCTTTCAGCTGCCTGGCACACAGAGCTCCCTCACAGCCCTCCTTTCTGTTTTGGCTTTCCTGCATTTCCTAGACAAACTGCTCAGGGGTTTTCTTTCGCTCCCTTTCTCTGACAGGTACAGAAGGCCTTGCTACCCTCTCCTTGCACCTCCTCCAGCTTGAATTTTAAACTATTTAACAGCTTTAAATGCACCTAATGAGGCTTCAGCCTGCACTTTGCTGCCATCCCCCTTCTTCTCTGGCACCAGGAGGAAGAGAGGTTTGGAAGCCTATCACAGACTTCCCTGCGTTGGAGGTCTAATTACACAGTAACTGGTGACCTCGTAAGTGCAGGGTAATCTGCTGTGTAATGCCAGGGTAAACGATCCCAGTACTCCTGTCTTTTCCACTGCAGCCTTCTGCAGAGATGGAAATACAGCCAGCTAAATGGTAATTAATCTTTGAACCATCTGACACTCACCCAAGGCAGTGAGGAACACCCAGCAGAAGCCCACTGGCTCTGTGCAGGACAAGGGACTCAGGAGCCACTGCTCTGGGAGTGTCCAGTGTCACCTGGCCAAAGCAGGGACCTGGCCTCTCTGGGATCCAGCTTCCAGGGACACGGGGAATGGGCTTTCCTAGAGCTGGATGCTCTCTCCTGCCTGTTAGGCAGCAGCTATTTGGAGAGACAAATCCAGAATCATCTGCAGGAGGAAGGGGCACCAGGGGCACGTGGATGCCCGAGGGGAACAGGCACCTGTGCTGTCAGTGGAAGCAGGATGGGGACAGAGGTCCCAAGCAGCTCAGCCATGATGGGGATGAGCTGCCTGCACCACTCACTTACCCTCACTGCAAGGGAGGTGGGTGGGAAGAGCACCAATGCTTTCCTCTGAAATCACCCCAAGCAGCCAGGCACAGACCCAGCCATTCACCCTGCAAAACTCCAGGAAAATCAGCCAAGAGATCAATTTTCTGCCTCCCCACTGTGAGATGCATTTCATTCCCTTCCATGCTAACAGCCTGCTGCCCTGGGGCTGGGGGTTGTCTGTCTGACCCCTGCTTCTCTTCATGGCAACAAAATATATTTGCATTCATTTCAGACCCACTGACATCATTCCCTCTGAAGACCTGCAGTTTTTTATGGTAAGCACAGTAATGATTTTCAGATTATAGACTAATAAAATATTTTAATTTGCCCAGCACATTAAGGTGGGCACTATATGATTATTATGACATTTAAATAGTGCTTTATAAAAAAAAAGAAAAAAGAGGGTGAGAGGGTCTGCTTGCATTTTTTTTCCAAGCATGAGCACTGAAATAGAAACTTAAAATCCCACACGTGGGTACCGAGATCAGCTCTGATACCTCCCCTCTGTGCCTGTTTCACTTGAATACCTGCCAAGTTAAATAAACAAACATGGGATTGCAATGTCCTAGTTCCAAACCTGGATTTGGCAAAGGAGTCCTCCTCCTTAGTCACTCTGGCCATGCTGTGCAGCAGTGGCCTGAGCTAAGCATCACCTCCATGTGCCATTGGGTCAGAGCTGGGCTGGATCCTCACACCTGATGGGTGACACTGAGCTTTTACCCTTGCACTCACCAATTTCTCCCCTCTGTCCATTCATTCTGTATTAAGATGAACTAATTGGACAGATCATGGGTTTAGAGCATCCCATCATTTTCATGGCATGCAATGAACTCTGCAGAATGCTGCACCAGCCACCTTCCTCTGCCTGGGTAGCATTAGCATGGTTTGGAGTCAGTCACACTGCACTGGATAATGCAGGGGCATTTTGGAGGGGGAAAGATGCCCTTGAAGCACCTTGGGTTGATATTGCTGATAGCTCTGGGATTCCTTTCCTAATCTGCAAAATAGGACAATGAAGGTCTACCCTTGGAAGTGTTCAAACCAGGCTGGATGAGGCTTTGAGCAACCTGGTCCATCTTTTGGTGAAAGATGTCCCTGCCCATGGCAGGGAAGGAGAATTGGATGTCTTTAATGTCCCTTTCAGTCCAAACAATTCCATGATTCTGTGAATGCACTGACTTCTCAAAAATGCTGCTCAGGTAATGGCTTGTACAGTGGAGCTATAAATGGCAGGGAAAAGCCTGTCAGCAAAAGGGAAAAAACCTGGCCAAATGTTTAGCTCAGCATTAGTTATACCTGGCAAGAGAGACAGAGGGTTACACAATGAACATGATGGTGAGGAATAGCAAAAAGGTTCCTTTGTTCTGTGAGTGCTTTTGCCTTGTTCCTCACCTGGATCACCCAGGCTGAATGGCAGGTGATTAGTGAAGTCTGTTCTACAAGGCAGGGGCAGGAGTGAGCCCAGGCCTCCCCATCATCATCATCATCATCATCATCATCATCATCTGACCTTGCACAGTTCTCTTTGGCAACTTCAGCTCTTTTTTTATGCCCTTTTTTTTGTTTTGTTTTGTTTTTTGTTTTTTGGGGTTTTTTTGTTTTGGTTTGGTTTTTTGTTGTTGTTTTTTTGTTTGTTTGTTTGTTTGGTTTTTTGTGAGGATTTCTGGGTGGTTATTTTAATAAAACTGTGTTAAATTTCTTGCTTCCATGCCAGGTACCTGCTGTTTAACAAATGGGCCATGACTAAGCATAGACTGGAAATCAGGGGCAGCTACAATTTAAAGCAATGAGATTCTGGGACTGTCTTCTTCCCCTTAGGAGCACATTTGATAGTGGTGCTTGATTATGAAAAGGATAAATCTGATGTGATTGATGCAACAGGGGATTGGATTTGATGATCCAGGGAATCCCTTCCAGATCTCTTTACTCCTAATGAAGTAATTTTTCAAAGGAGTTTTGAAGGGTGTGGTGGGGATGCAGTGCTCTGCTGTTGGCAAACAGTGGTGAAGTCTGTAGGTACCTGGTGATGGTCAGTGGGTCTCCACCCCCAGATTTAAACAATTCTCATCAAGAGGGTGGAGCACTTCTCTTTCCTGGTTCTACCAATCTTGAGCAAATCAAGCAGAGGTGGGTGCAAGCATCCTACCTGCTTCCTTCTTTTCATTTTCCAGCCACTGAGAACTCCCAAAATTCACTCTCTGTGAACCAATACCTCAAATGTCTCAGCTCATAGACTCTCAACATATTCCTAAGGCACTTACCTGTTTCCCAACACTGTAATGACTTTCTCCCTTGCAATCTTATTTTCATGTGAATCTCCTTGGTGAGCACGAACAGGAATCACTCTTTAACAATGGCAAACTGAGGCACAGGAGAACTTATGGAGTTTCCTATGGTGCTAGAGGACATCAGTAGCAGGGAAGGGACCTGCAGCACAGTCCAGGTCTGGGATCTCACTGCTGGACTCTTCTCCCTGCACTTGGCTCTGCTCTCCCATTCAAAACAGGCATAGCAGAGCACAAAGCAGTCTTCAGTCCAAGCATTCACTGATTTGAGATTCCCATCCTTTATCAAACCCTGGAGGCTGAGCTTGGGGTTTTTGAAGGTACAGGGCAAGGTCTTTTCAGAAGCGATGCCCAGGGAAAGTGATACTGTTCTTTTTTCCCCTCTGAGTAGTTTTAATTCTTTAATTCTTACTTTCTAATAAGATAAAATGCTGTGATTTCTGCAGGATCAAATGGCACAGGATAAGCTAAAGGAGTTTGTTAATTAACAGGTTTTTAGAGCTGGGAAAAAAATAACAAAAAAAAGCAACAGGGTGGTAGATAATAGCTACGAATACTGCCCCAGCATCACCTGCCATGACACTGTAGCCAAGGGGAGGCTGTCATGTTAGTGCTGGGCATGGCAGTCTGACAGCGAATAAAAATGATAAATGAGAGGGTAAGGCTTTCTCTCTCCAAAATGTGGTTATTCACACATATTATACATTTCTCCAGGGCCTGATCCTGCAAGTAATATCAGGTGTAGCACTTCTGTGCTCCTCTGGCTTCCCCAGGGATGGCTTGGAGCAGTGAGTGCTAGGCCCAGTGGCAAGTGATTGCAAGATCAGATTCATAGTGTACCAAGCATTTTGAATGAAAAGAGCTATAAAGAAGTCACATATTATTATGTCACATTGCAAAGGTCAACCTCAGTATCTGTTCTGTCATAAGGACATGATTCAAAGGCAACAAAATAGTGTCAGGGCACAGAGGAAAATAATTTTTTAAAACTGCCTTCAGGGCCAAGGATAGAAAATTACATCAGTGCTTAGAACTAAATTCCCATCCACACCCCACAATTCAATTTTGGCTCAGAAAGGCATAAGCGTAACAAAATCACCTTCCAGTGGCAAATCTTATCTGCTGACATATCCCCTGCAAAATCAGCAATATCTAAACTCACACTCCCATTTGGTTCTGGCAACAGTCAGGAAGTGCCAGAGCCTTGCTCTGTGACAGACCCCAGGAAGGATTTGCAAGATCTCCTCAGCTGCTGTAGGCATTGCCCAGAGCAGGTGGAGTGTGGGACACTCAGTGTGGGACAGCTCATCCTGCATCGCCTGGCCAGGAGCAAACAGCTCCCTCACAGTGCCACAGGGAGCTTGGGGTAACTGGACCAAGGTGATTTATCCCAGTCGTGCCTACTTTGCAAATATTTATGCCCATCTCTGGGACTGCTGGCACAGGGAAGCTGTTGGGAAATAAAGTGTGGAAGCCATCATTTTCCTGCCTCAAACTGTGAGGGGTCATAACAGCTCTGTGCAGTGTCTTAGGGTGGATTAGCTCTATCCACTTCCAAAACAGACTCAAGCAAAGACTCCCTAACTGCCTGGATCAACAGAGCATTTCCTTGTGTGCCAGCAGAAAATCCCACAGGATAACCAAGTTGAGTGTTTGCTGCTCCCTCAGACTCCTGCAGCTCAGCCTCAGCAGCTCTGCACCTTCCTGGAGGAGGCTTGTGACAGCTGGGGACACTGAGCTGAGGATCCTGCAGTGAGCACCACGGGATGCTGGCTCTGCTCTGTGGGAGGGAGGACAGGGTGAACAGAGGTGTCACCAACCCCCAGCAGGATCACACAGCCACACCCTCGGCAGAACCAAACTCCTCTGCTCTGCCAGAGCTTCAAACTCACAGCAACCCCTCACTGCCTCTCCTCTGGCCAAGGGATGGGAGCAGCAGTGGGACGTGTCGGGTGACATCCACTCAATCCCAGCTGCAGACACTCAGTCAGACACCCAGAGTGTGTCCAGACCAGCACACAAAAGGCATCAGGGCTGGCATGTGACAATCCAATCACTCAAATGGTCTGGCTCATGCCAGTTTGGCTGTCCCAGCAGCTCTTGAGAGGACAACACAGGTCAGGGACAGTCCCAGTGAGGAGTGCAAATGCCACCCGGCTTGGAGGCATGGGGTAATTTAGCTGCACAGAGACAAACCATGCTGTACTTGGTGCCATCAGAGGCCAAGGACAGCCCACACTGTCCACTAGTGCAGACACAGCCTGGACACCCTCAGAGGAAGGTGGCACTGAGGGTTTCTGCAGTCATCCCATGTTATCTCACCATCCAGAGAAGCCCCAGAGAGTGGCTGTAGTAGAAACGTGTTCAGTTCCCTTCACAGACAAGAGCCCCTTCACTGCCAAAAGCACAAGACCCGACCTATTCCCAAATCCACACAACCCCAGGTGTCATTTCATGCCCAAGCAGCACCAGTCCCCCGTTCCAGCTGCCCCAGGCTGGGATCCACTCACTGTTGCAGCTGCCGACGGTGCCAGTCTGTGTCGCTGCCACGCTGCGCTGAGCTGGCCCTTCAGACGCGGCCCTTCCTGACAGTGAATGGGTCAAAACAAGGGAAGGAGACAAACAAAAGAGAAGGGGAGGGTGAGAGAGGGAGGGAGGGATGGGGGGGATGAAGCAAGGGGACAAGAAGGGAAAGGGTGTGTCTTTAACTGAACCAAAAGTCTTTCTCTGGCTGCAACATCCTAACACTGCACAACCTTTGCTGTGAGGGCATGGCAGAGGTGAGACCCTCTGGACCCTGTGACCACCACCTCAAACCCCACACGGTCACCTGCACCAGTGCAGAGAGAGGGTGAGCTGGGCAAGAGTCAAGGGGCACTCAGCCTCCTGAAACTTCTCCTTGCACTGTGAGGCCACAGAGAATGGTCACACTGAACGTCATCCCTTGAGGAATGCAGAATTCTTCTCCAGACAAGAGAAATTTCAGGATGCTTCAGCATTTCCCTTATATCTGGTACTTCAGCATCCTGCTTCTTGCCCATTGCCAGCCCTCCTGGGCACGGTGCAGGGACTCATCTGCCTCTGCCAGCAGAATACAACCCAGGCCTGATGTCCTCACTGAACAAGCTCAGGCCAGCCAGAGTGAAGGGTATTTTTGGCCAAATGTCCCAGTGAAGCACCTCACACATCACCCTACACTGGCCCAAAAGTCTTTGTCCCATCAGTACTGTTGAATGTTGGGGAAGAAAATACCTGATCTCACAGCTTCAAATCACCCACAAACCTGCCAGCACTCAAAGTTTAGAAAGGGACAGGGGAAGCAAAATTCTGGGGCAGGAAATACAGCACTACATTTTCCTCTGCATCAAAGTAGGAAAGATTTGAGGAATGGGAGAGAGGAAAAGGGATAGGGATCTCAGTGAGCACACTAAGAGTGAATGACAGGCATGAAATCTGCTGACTTTCCAATGAGATGTGTGTGTTCCCACTGGGATAAAGCCCCAAGATGGAAAGGCAGTTGGCAAACACAAGTTGGTTTGGGGATACACTTCTGGCTGTGCTACTGAGGAGCTCAGGCTGAGAGCTGCCTGGGGAATACCCAAAATATGGCTTCAGGGTGTGTCCATCTGATCATTGCCCTGGGCACTTGCTCACCCTGCACCAGCAGTGGAAACTGAGCTGCTGAATGTAGCTGGCAGCTCATTCTGATTGGGGAATTGCCCATTGGATGACTGACTCACCTCCCTTCTCAAAAAGCTGAGGTAGGAATTGTGGGGGGAAAGGCTTAGAAAACTGTTTTATGCTGTTTGTTTAAATTGCCTCTGTGTTACAGTTGGGGGAAAACAAAAGAGAAATCTATGCATAAAACTGCATCCTAAAGCCAGCTGTGGCAGAGGCACGGATGTTGGAAAGAAGGAGAGCAAATGAAGTCATCCAGCAGTGGGGAAAAAACATCAATATAATATAGTGCAGAACAAAGCAAATTCTACCTCAAACACAGAGCTGAAAGGGAAACATCTCCCTCTGTCAGATCTATTACCATGCATTTATTCCAATAACAAATAACTAACCTGGAGAGTAACCCAAACCTGATTTATTTCTCCATCTAAGTAAATATGTAGAGGCAGCCGAATTTGAGAGTAAAAACCACTGATCTCATATGTTTTTTTAATATATGTTGAAAAAAATAAGAGTGAAGTTTCTGCCTTGCTGCCAGGGGATGCTGGCAAAGCATTTCAGCTATAGATATTGTATCTTGTCACTAATGACTGCAGGGAACTAAAAGGGATTTGGATTTTTTAATGCTTCACATTAATTGATAATTTGGTCTCAGAATCCACAGTGGAACGGAGGATTTGCTATATTGGATCTGTCTAGCGGCCCATAAAATCTGGCATCTTTCCTCAGTGATGCTCAGAAAAATTATCATCCAGCGTCTTTGCTTATAAGGTTTTTGGCCATCCCTGTAAGGACCTTACAGCAGAAAGGAGCAGAAGGTCCCTCTGGCCTACACAGCAAACATCTCCAAAACCCTGAAATGTGAGTTTGGCAGAGTTCTCTCTATGTATTTGTTTTGGGGTCTCTTTGTGTGTTTTGGTTTGGGGGTTTTTTGGGTTTTTTTTGTTTTTTTTTTTTTTTTTTGTTTGGGTTTTTTTAAGCAAGAAAGAAATTAACTACAACTGTTCTCAACAGATACACTGCTGCTTTAACTGCTGGTCTCCACAGTCTAAATAGAGAGGAGGAGAACTTGTATTTTCAGAAGGCAGCCAGGAGCATGGCTGAGGCCAGAGCAGGGAGATGCCTTCTGCTGAGCAGAACACTATTGATTAGGCAGAATAAAGATTTCCCTCACTAATTCCTTTAGCAATCTTATCATGTGTCGCCCACGTAATTGGATGGGGAAGAGAGAGGTGGAATCACTTAAGCGTTCAAAGCTCAACACACACTGAGAAAAGATTCCCATTTCGTGTGTGTGTGCAATTTTGTGCATCGTTGCCCCTTGATTGTACATTGAACACTCTCTCTTTGACAGCAGAGCCCTAAACAGCCTGGGGATTAAAGCTGCTTGCAAATAGGGGCTTTCTCCATCCAGCTGGGGGGAGAAGGAGCTCACTGGGGCTGTGAGAGAGGCAGGACTATGAAACTGGGAGGGATCAGGAGGGGAAAGCCTGGAAAAACTCTGACCATGCAGTAATCAGCAGGAAAAAAGAAAAGTAGTGGTTTCCTTCCATGCAATCTTGATTAGGGATGTTGTTGAAGATACTTGCATTTTAATTTTTTTAGGGAGGCCTTCAGTTTGTCATGAAGCAAAGCATAATTTATCCATGATCTCACTAAGCTGGCTTATAACATCTCTACCTCCAGTTCCTTTTCTGATCATACCGAGGTTTGGGGGTGCTCCCCACCTATCCTGGTCAATGTGTCACCACACAAATGATCTCCTGGCTGCACCCATGGTAAAGGAGAGCTGAGATCATGGTCCTGCAGGTGATGAGGCAGGAGGAGGCCAGTGGCCAGCTGGGCTACAGTGAGGAAATGGGTTTAACAACCTAGACACGATGAGAGGGGAGGGTTTTACATTTGCACATTCCAGTCTCACTGGACTGTGAGTGGCAGTGCTCCTCCCAAAGCATGAACAGTTCACGATCCACACCCCCTCTGGTCCACCTGTGCTGGAATAATGAAGTTGGAATAATATGCTGGCATAAGGTTCTCTGCCTTCTCCTGCTCTAGCTGCAGTTTTAATCAGTTTAAATTAAATTCCAGTTTAAATTTTTACCCACCTTGGTAAATCTCAGAACCACCAGTGCCTCTGACCTACCGTATACAAAATCCTCCCTTGTTTCTGGTGACACCACAGTGAAACACATTTTGGATGGATCTCCACCAAGGGAGAGTCTATCTTGCTCAAAATGAGGCATGGAGCTCTTTTCCCTGTCTGTCACAGCTTTCAGGCTAATGGGATGTTCCAAGTGGGGACAGCAGGAGGAAGCGAGCACAATGCATGCAGGCAGCCTCTAGCAGGTGTTGGGAACCACACTTGGACAAAACAAATTAAAACAGGGAAAGAAAAACAGTTCCACAGTCAGGGGGAGGGGGAAAACTGCTCAAGCATGGATGGGGATCACAAGTAGCTTCTCTTGCCTCTCTAGATCTATTGGCTACAGCCAGGGAACACTGAAAATAGAAAAGAGTCCTGCCCTCCATAGTAAAGTTTTATGTAAAGGGAATTGCTTTGAAGGAAAGGGTTCCTGAACTTCCCTGCAGGAAATTGCTATTTCAAGTTTTTACAGCAGAGGTGACTTGGGTAGTTTGTCTGCATTGAGAAACAACCCCAGCTTTCTGAACTGAGCTGACTCTGACTTCTGGGGATGGTGTCACTATGCCAGTGATGGCTCCAGCATCTGACTGGTTACTCCCAGGACTCTCCCCAGATCCCAGGAAAGCAGAGATCAGCCTGGACAGCTTTTAAGAGCAGCCAAAGTCCAGTCAGCATGGACAAGGACTGGAAGAATCATCTCTGTTGAATCCAAACTTGTCATATACATCCTCTGGTGTTTTAGGTCAGGAAATACTGAACAACAAACAATTCCTCTCTGTTTGGCTGCATCTTTGGCCTCTGCAAATGGAAGGTTAAAAACCATCAGGAAGCTAAAATGAAAGGCTTTGAACTCCCAGCCCTCTGGATCTCAGCCTGATGTTTGGGAGAAATCAAAAGCCTCAATTCAAATGCCTGGGAAAGGGGCTGAGCTTTGACTGAAACATCCTAAGTTTGATAAGCTCTCAGTAGGTATGTGAGGGTTTGGGGGGAACACAGGGATTCAGCTGGAGGTCAGTGTTTAGGTGAATACTGAGACTGTATTAAACAAAAATTCTGAGCCAAATGACTTGCAATGACAGCAGCAACATACCCCGAGCAGGAGAAGAGGTGAGTGTGGAGGTCAAGTACCAGAACAGGGAGTTTTTATTTCCCAAAAACAAACCGCTCTTTTGTGCCTGTGCTTCAAAGAAGATGTCACCAGATTGTGAGAGCTCTTCACCTGCCACATCCCTCTCATTACTGGAATGAAATAAATGGCAACAGCATGAAAACAGCAACTCAAGCAGGAGAACAACAGGTAGACATTGAGAAAAAGGGGAGGGAGAAAACAGGGCGCGGATGCAGGTCTTGACAGGGTGGAGAATTAGGGCAATTACTGTTTCTGAGTAAATGCCAGGAATATAGAACAACCTAATTTCCCCAATTAATTCTTCTGCACTTGAGCTGCTTTGTGTGAAGGGCTCTTAAGGTTTCAAACAGGAGAAAAAAAAAGACTCAACATTTGTTTTTCCCTTAGTGTAGAAATGGGAAAGTGTTGAGGCAACGTGTCTGGCTAAAACACAAGATGATGCTGTTACATCTTCCTTTCAGGAGATAAGGAGCTGTGCCACAAATTCAATTTGCAGAGGTTTTTATAGAGCCACAGAGATATCAAAGACCAGCACATTCAATATCACACTGACTTTTCCTGCACACAGAGCACACCAGGACAGGCACAGAGACACTTCACCCACACACCCACATTGAGCCATTCCCTCACCTCCCCTCTTTCCAACCCTACTGCAGCCTAGGAGGAACCTGGTTCCTCTGCCCCTAAAACCCCAGTCAGGGGTGAGGCACCGTGGCATGAGCCATCCACACCTAAAGAGGCACACAGATGTCACCTAGGGGGGATGATGGCAATAAATACAAGGAAAAAAATAACAAATCGGGGCTGGGGTGATGGGATACTTGGGATAAACATGTTGAGAAGGGTATGTAGTACTTTCAAACACAAGCTCTTGCACATAGGAAAACTGGCTCTGCTTGACTGGCATGTCTGTATCAGCCACATCCCCAGGTCACTATGAGACTTTTTTGCCCCTACTCTTATAGGTCTGATAAAGCGAGATATATTTCCAGAATCCAAGCTAAGAAGGAGAAAATTAAAACACTTTTCACTTCTAAGTCCTCTTCTTAATAGAACATACATTTATAGATGTGAAACCTTCCCAAAATCTGAGCAGAAAGGAGGGAGAGAGAGCAGCACATCACATTTTCCACCTCAGAGAAGGGCTAGAAGAGGAAAAGTCTGTGCACAGATGCATCTGCACAGCACTGAGATGCTGGAAGCTGAGATGTTGGAAGCTAAATGTGACACACACATTGTACCTTCTATAAGAGGTGCCCCACAACAGCCGCTGTGGCATGGGGCTGAGCTTGCTCTGCCCCACCCATCAGCACTGAAATGAGCCTGAGGACACTGTCTGGGTGCACAGCCTGGCTCATTCTCTGTCCAGAGCTGATTTACAGCCAGTGTACACTGGGTCTGCCATAAAACATGAAAGTGGCAGCTTGTTTTCTCTCCCAAAGTGAGGCAGTACCAATCCCAGCTAGAAATTCAGAGGGAATTTTCCTCCCCTGTGCCTGTCGGCATTTCCCTTAGCAGGTGATGGTTCAGAGCCCCAGCACTCTCCCCCCAGGCTCCATCCTGGTGCTGGCAGGGCTGGGCAGCAGTTCCCCTGTGTGAGGATCCCCCTCTGATGCTGCACACAGCAAAACCACACAGAAAGCACCAGGGGGCTGACAGTGGGTGTTGTGCAGCTGATGGATCCACATGAGATCTGAGGGGCTCTGTCAAGTCTGCACAAAAAGGCAGCTGGGAGAGAGAGTACAGCTGACTGTCTGCAGAGAGTTCAGAGCTGGTGGGAACAGAGCACCAGTGATGGTGTGATTATTTTGGAGCCTTGTATCGAGGAGATTGTGGGTCTGACTAAATCCAGTTTCAGTGCAAGGCTTGTCTGTTAGTCTTATCTACCATGCTGGAGAATCCTGCAAAGGAGCACAACCCAGGCAGCTGCTAAAGCTCAGTGATCTATTGCACACACCCAAATTCACTGGAAAAATAACTGGCTGTATCCATGAG
The DNA here is from genome assembly GCA_013400435.1 of Pycnonotus jocosus. Taxonomy (NCBI): domain Eukaryota; kingdom Metazoa; phylum Chordata; class Aves; order Passeriformes; family Pycnonotidae; genus Pycnonotus; species Pycnonotus jocosus. The sequence continues at coordinate 1,715,332 of VWYP01036846.1, forward strand.
AAAGAAGGCAATCTTGAATGGCAGAGGAAAAGAAAAAAAAGTAAGAGGTGGTCTAGATGGGAGATTGTCATCAGAAAGCAACCTTAAATGGGTACTGAAAATTATCAAGCATATGGGGATTTTGCTGGCCATTTTAAAGAAAGAGAAGAAATAAAATGTTTACACAGTAAACCTTCATGCTTCAGAGGAGGAGGGATCCCAGACTTTTTAAAGAACACAGACCTAAGGCCAAAGTCACAGCAGAAATGTTTTGGTTCTGATGGTCTAAGGGTGTGAAAGTCAAGGTTCATGGGAAGAGATATTAATCTTTTATTAAACCAACTGATACAACAGAAAATAACAATGAAAAAGGAGAACCCAGAGAGGGTTTGTGCACCTAAAATTAATTCTTTCTCCCTTTCCAACAATATCATGTGTTCTATTAAAAGATATTACTTCTTCTTGCAAACCCTTTTTCTCCCAAATCCAAACAATGCTCCAGAGTGGTGAGGACACAGAAACAGGGAGCATTTTTGATATGTTTATCTCTATATTGCTAAAAATTAAAAAAAAAATTTCTAGAGCCCTTTCCAAGTCCTGCATATGCCTCTTTTTTTTTGACAAGCAGGTGTGCTCTGCATGATGAAATGACCAGGAGAACACTCAGGACTGACCTCCTGAAAGGATGGAGCTAAATCCCTGAAAGGTTTCAAGCCCAGCCCAGGATTTGGAGCACAATGCCAGAAGATTAGGACAAGGGAAATATGGACAGAGGGATGTCTTCATGAGATTTAATGTCTGGATAAATCCTTCCTCTGTTTGGCTTGTGTCTTCACTGCTGATGTCCCACCCATGTCAGGACATCACCTCAGGAGTTATTAAGGAGTCCTCACTACAATTTAAGACTGTGTTCTCATCTAAAGATGAAGAAATGCTGCCCTTTCCCTGGACAGCAGCCATGTGATTTTGTTTTGGAACTGAATTACACATTTTGAGGGGGGAAATGGAAGATTATCTGGGTATCACTGGAGCTTGGGTGGGTCCAGAAGGCCACAGAAGGGCTCTTGGAGCATCCAAACCCCAGTGTGCAGGGTGAAAGAGCAGCTGGGGATCCTGATCCCAGCCCTGGTGATGCCCCCAGCTCTGGCAGTCCCCCACAGCCACCGTGGCATCCTCCAGGACAGCACTGGGCAGGCACCCTGTGCCTCACTTGCTGCAGTCTCCGTGCCACCCTCAGCTTGGCTGAGGCACAACGCCCCTGACCTGCAGCGTCCCACCACCTGCTGTCACAGTCCTGACTCATACCTAAAAAAAATCGCCCACTCACGCGGGTTTTTTAGAGAAAACAACAGGGAAAATGAAATCCGCCCAAACCTTTCCTCTCCAGCATGGATATATTCCGTCCCGCCTTCCCACGGAGACCCACACCAAAGATTGCACAGCACGTTACACAACACAGCACAGAAATGCTTCTTCAGCAGCGCTGCCCTCCCTCCTCACACAGAGGCTGGGCTCCTTCTCCATCTCCCCAGGTCCTCCACTTTCCACTTAGATGCTGTTCCACCTCTCCCCACCCTTCCACCTCCACAGCCATTTTTCTGTCCATCCTGTCTTCAGGAAAGCAGGTTAAAAGGCAACAGCTGATGGGATCCCTCTGTGATGCAGGAGGGAAAGGATGCATCTGTCTCCAGGCAGAGCTCGAAGAGAGGGGGAACAAGCCTCTCTGCTGTTTTTGTTACGCAAATGTTTGTTTTCTGTATCCAAATGTGTTAACAGAAAATTAAGCAGTTCACCTTTGTTCAAGCAATTTTGCATCCCACAAATGCAGGAGCCAGATGGTGTGTAGTTTCTTTGTCTTAAAAGATTAAAAAATGGGAAAGAAAGGAAATGGCTAGGAACTAATCCTGAGCCTGGAACACAGTAATATATCCACAAACCCAGCTATCCAGCCTTGCAGGGCCTGGGCAGCAGCAAACACCGAGACCCAGCAGACTGAAGCCAGTCTGCATGTAGAGCTCCAGTCCTGTCACTTTGTGTCAGCTTGGGGGTGGGATTTCTGCCTGTTTCCAGAAGATGACAAATTACAGTTTCTCCCAGGGATGCAGCTCGGACACACCAAGCAATATTTTCTAGAACCAACTGAAGCAGAACTTTTCTCCAGGTCCCACTGCTGGCAGTGGCAGGCTGCCTAAAGGGGAAAGCTGCCATGCACAAACACTGGGAAACAGACTGGGAAACTTCACCAGGCAGATCACAGATGTGACCAGGGATGGCACTGAAGGCTTTGAAAGTTCAACTCCTCAGCCAAATCTCCAGCTTTCATAGCTGAGACCAAGGAGAAATTTGGTTCTGCCACTTCAGCTTCCTTGCTTATGTTCTGGGAGGAGTGTGTTGGACTGTGGCTGGAGGAGGGATGAAGGACACCTGGCTCCTGGAATTCTGCTTTTTGCTGGCCTGGAGAGGCTTCCCAGCTCTGTCACCAATTCCTGCTTTGGCCTTGGGCAAGTGGTGTAAACTCTGCCCCTCATGCCACCAGTGTAAATACAGGCAACCGGAACCTTATTTTGTTAGAAAAAAAATCCCAATTTATTTTGCTAGAAACCTTCTTTGGACTTTACCAGAGATAAGGCCTCCATGGATTAACTTCAGTGACCAGAAGTTTTAAACCCGCTGAGTATAAAGGAAAACAAAAAAAGGAAAATCAACTAAGAACAAAAGGCTGTGATGGCCTGAAACTCAGGCCTTGCTCTGGTAAGAAGGTGATAACTGCTTACATACTTTAGTCAATTTGTGTATGCAGAGAAAAGTCCATTAAAGAGCCTTACAACACTGCAGGAGACAGCACGGAGCAGTCCTCAGCAAAGCACTTTGCACAGACAGGATGAGGGCTACAGGACACCACCACAGAGAAGACGAAAAATCCCACGACAATAAACTGGCCTGTGGAGATCCTCTCAGCCCTCCCAGCTGTGTGGAGCAACCTCTCCCCTTGCACAGAGGGCTGCTGGTGCTGCAGGAGCACAAACTCGGCTGGGATTGTCTCCAGCAGTGTGACACTGCCTGTGGTTGGGGCAGGATTAACAGGGCTGAAGGGCAAAAGGCAGGCAAGAACTTGGGTAATCACATGTGCTGCTTCTCATCCTCCCTGGGTTCTTCTCTTTCCTACTCATTCCTTCCTGAAGTTTCAGCAGTTATGGGACCACATCCCCTCTCTTTCCTCATCACTGCCTGGTAACTGCACCGAGATCTTTTCCCAGCCTGGGCTTTTCTGCTGCACAGTGAAGATTGGTTCCCTCACTGGTAATTAAAGCCAGTGGCAGTCCAGTGTTCTGGCCTGGGAGAGGTGACATGTCTCAGCACAAATCTGATCCCATTTTCCCTCCTCCCCAACACAGTCACTGCACTGGGCAGCTATCACACAATGAAAACTTCCTGAATCAGATCAGGACAATAGGCCACCCCTTTCTGGGTAGCTGGGAGAAATCATCCTCAAAGCCAAACATATGTGTTGTAAGCAGAAATAAATCAGCCCCAGTGCAGGCATCAGGCTAAAAACCATGGCTCCCTAGCCTGAGAAGCTCTTCCTTGCTGGTGGATGGTCCAGAGACAAACTCCTACTCCAGTTTGCTTCAAACACTTCTCACATCACATTTCTCCTGTAGCTGGGAAGGGAAACACTCTGTTCCCCCAGGGATGCTGCCATCAGGCAGGCAGGACAGTGCAGACAGGTACAGAGGGAGTGTGCAAGACAAGGGAACAGTGTGAGCACAAATCACAGGAGAAGAGGCTGGAAAGGCATTCCTGGCTCATTGAATCTCTCCCCAGAGACGAGTACAGGATTAGCCTCTACACTAAACCCATGTGCTTTTATCTAGTTGCTTCCTGAACTTCTTTAATGACAGGCTCTCAGCAACCTACCCCTGGCAAATTATTCCATTGTTTAAATTATGACCCTGCTGGGGAAAAAAATGTTCTGAGGTCAAACCTAAATTGACTATTATTTCCTCTTCCATATTTTATGCACTTATCAGTCAATCTTTCTGTTGTCTTCTCTCTAGGTCCCTGTATTAAGTTTCTTTAATCTAACACCAGAGGTCACAGACTATAGTATTTATCATCTCTCTGGATTACCTTTAATTTGTCAATGTCTTCAAAAAAACAAGGAATAAAAATAGGCAGTAAGGATGGAATGATTTCAGAGCCATTCAAAAGCATGTGACTGTCTGCTGGGGTATCACAGAGTCTGTGTGTAGGCATCTGCATGGGTGTCTGAACTACAAACATGGCCAGGACTGAACAAGCTTAAGGACAGTGGTTTAGGGATGCCTGATCAACTTCTGTGCACACTTTCAATGAGGTAATAACAGTGCAAGTGAGCCCAAAGGCTCCAAAAACTGATTTACTGTAACATTTCCTATCTCCCTTTGCTCTGAGCATCAGAGTGCCACTGCAGCTGCCTTACCCTGTAGTAATCAGTGCTGTAGACATCTCTTGACATCCCAAAGTCTCCAATCTTCACCAGCAGGTTGGCTCCAACCAAGCAGTTCCTGGTGGCCAGGTCTCTGTGGACAAAGTGCTGGGAGGCAAGGTACACCATTCCAGAGGCAATCTGGCTGGCAATGTGGAGCATCTGGGACAGCCCCAGCTCCCCTTTGGCTTGTCGAGGCTGCCCATCCACGAGGATCATAGCATCTGGGCCGTGTGCCCTAGAGGGAGGAAAAGGCAAAAAAAAGCACAGAGTTGGGTCTCAGGAGTGGCCAGGAGACAGGAATGTCACACAGGCACTGTTCTTGCTGGATGGGGACCAGCTCCCAGCTCTGCACTGTGAGGACAGACACACAGCTGCAGTGGGAAGGAAGAGAGAAAGGCTTAAGAAACAACAGGAGGTGGAGGGAACATTTGCTGGGTGAGTGGGTGTCATATATCCTTATCCTATCCTGTCTACTGCACACAACCTGTTATGGCCACAGATGGAGACAGACTGCCAGGACAGAGGGACCACTGGCTTGAGGCAGCCTGGACACTCTTCTCTGGCCAGACCTCTGCAAAACTAATGAGCTCCCAGATATTTTTGTTTGCTCCAGTTAATTCTTATACCGTTGTAAACACCCCAAAGGCAGAGATATCACCCCCTTTTCTTCCAAGGCTGTCATATTTCTGCTACCTAATCTCTTTATCAATCCCACACAGTCTCCTCTCTTTTCCCCATATCACCATCAAACCACCCCCTGATCAATACCAATACAGCCAGAGATCACAGAAAATGTTTCAGAGGAACATTAGCAGCTTCATCCCTGTAAAACCCTTTTTATGTCCTGAGCTGTCCCAGAGGTAACACAGGCACTGTGAGCTGTGGCAGCACAAGCACAGGTGCAAAGTTTAGCCCTGAGTGTCAGCAGGGGCAGAGAACATCCTGGGCAACAAAAGGAAATATTTTGCTGAACCAGGTGCATCATAAATGTAGGACTTTAGGTCAGTCTTATTCCTGTTCTGTCCTTTTTTAGTCCCTTTCTTCACTGTGTGACAAGATTTTCTGTCGTGCTCCCTCTGTGATGCTTCTTCCCTGGCAGAGCTCACCCTGTGGTGAAGGTGGAATAACAAAACCTCTCATATTTAGGGAAATGCAGGAGATGTTGCTGTGACCTTCTTCCTTGTGACTAACACACGGCACAGCAAATCCTCTGAGGCTTTCATACTGTTCTCTTTGAGATGATGCTCGGTGTGTTCTATATAGTACATGTCTTTCTCTCCCTTCTTGTCTCCTTTTCTCCATCCCAAATGGTTATAATCCAGAAGAAAGAAGAATCGGCACATTTATGAGATGAACATAGGATATTAGTACATTTAGTTGTGTCAAGAAGGCTATAGAGAATATGAGAAGGGTATGCCTTTCCTTGGGGAAAGGAGTTTAAAAAGAGATGCCATAACATTGGGTGGATTCCCCGTTAAAGAACAGTTGGAGTTTTTCTCCATTATGAATTGATGGAGGCTTTGGAGGGGAAAAAAATCACTATTCTGTCTTCCTCTTCTGAAATTCCTCTCCTGTCCCACAGCAGTTTAACTGTGGTACTGCTTCACAGGAAGGTGAACACCAGAACTCTGCAAGTTTTCTAACAAAGCCTGTTGCCTGGCTGAGCTAACAGCAAATGGTAAAGACTTACTACAGACTGCAGAGTGGGTCTGTAATGGCAACGTGCTGCTGTCCCTTCTTCAAAACTGCTGCTGACCCAGACAGGAGATAAAAGCTGGAAAAGCAGTAACCAAAGGGAAAGGGGGAAATGGTGGACATCCTTAGTGAGCAGAGAGGGATGTGGTAACTGCAGACCCTGAGGCAGTGGGAGGTTGTGCCAGGGACACCCAGCCTTGCCCCCCACCCAACCTGCAGGCAGATTCCCGTGCACACCATTCCTAGGATGCTCCCTGGAAGGCCATGCCTGTGTTTCTCCATGCCAAGACCTTTTCTATCAGTATTTTCTGAGGCAGGACACCACCACTGCAGCCTGCCCTGGTGCAGACAGCAGGATCTGTTGTGGCACCACCAGTGTGGTGGCCCTGGGAGGCACCAGGAGCCGTTCCAGCACATGCCACCACGAACTCAGACTGTATGTGCTGATCCTGGGGCTTCCCCTTGCCACACCAGCTAATGTTTCAAGCCACTAAAACTCTCTGTTCTCTGGGAAGCACACAAAGGTCTAATAACACTGAGGGGAATTTATTTATTGTGCTTTTCTCTAGGAAACTGGGTCTAAAGTGAGCCTCTTCCATTTTACTGCTTTTCCAATTTCTGCAGTTAAACTAGGAAAAGTCTATCTGAGTGTCTTAGAGACTCCCAGTGTCCCTGGCCCCCAATGTCTGGGAGTCACTGTCTCCTGCTGTGGGCTGGGTAAATTATTCCACAATAAAAACTGCTGCTTGCTGAGGGATTCCAAGCAGCTCTACCCCACCAACCCTTCCTGACCCCTTGCAGCCCCAATTCCCCACCAGCAGACACCTTACCTGACAAAGCCCAAATTCTCTTTCCATATGAACCCTTAGGCATTTTGAGTGCCTCTTTGCAGGGCCAAAGCTCCCTTGTCCCCAAAGCCATTTTCCTGTGGGACACAAAGGGTTTTTTCACTGCCTACCACATTCCAGCATGCAGGGAAAGGAGCATATAGCTGCTTTTTCCAAGGCTGCACAGGAAGGAGAAGTTGGCAGCTAAACAGAGCTGGAAGATGAGAAGCTGCAATCCCAGGGACCACACACCTGGAAAAGTTTCTTTTCCTTCCCAAAGGCCAAAGATAATACAAGAAGCTTTCTTTTCCAGTGAGACTAGAGAGTAATTTCATCAAGCATGAGCGTTTCTCAGACACGTCCCAATAAAGGGTTGGGACATGGGAGTGAGGTGTCCATGGCTCCAGCATGATTTCAGGAACACATTGCTGAGAGAAGCAATTCCATCAGGCAGTGGCAATGGGCACAAGGCATCTTTCTGAGACACTGAGAGAGTCTTTTTTTCCCACTATACTCTTTGGGAGGTTGACTAGAGCAGCGAGAGAGGTTGTTCCTCAGCTGTAATATGTGACTCCTCTAAGGGAATAAAGTTGCTGGTTGTGCCAGGAAAAAGGATAGGTCAATTTTGAGTTTTTCTTTGTGAAGCACTTGAAGAACAGCATCTCTCACCCTTTTTTTCAGACTGCCTGGCTTCCATCACAAGGCTGAGGTGCTGTCCTTAACACTGCATCACCAATCTGGGCTAAAACACCCTTTCAGCCCAGCTTGTGGTTTCATGCTGGAGGCAGAGTTCAATCTGCTGCTGCTGGGAGGTTGCTGAGCCCTTCAGGTACCACAAAAGAGGCTCCCAAATAACCGAGGCTGCTCCCTCTTGAATGTGGGTCTGAGGAGCTCTGTAAAGCCAACAGCCTTCACTCCTCATACCTTGACAGAGATGTCTTGGATCTATCCAGAGCTTGAGACAGGGACTGAACTAGAAAATCCTGTTCAATCTACCCACAACTATACCAAAATGAGGACAAAAATCAATGCAGGAATGTTCCCAGCTCACTCACTGCCCTGTGAATACCCCCCAAAAACTGGAGATAGGTTGGCACTACTTGCCAGAGAGAAGAAATCTCTAAGATCCTTCCTTATATTCTTCTGGTGTGGGTGATAGCTTTGAAGTGAAAACCTCAGGGAAAAACTTGTGTTTCCTGGGCAGAAACTGTGTTTGTAAAAAAAAGTACTCAGTGAGTGTATTCCAACCCCAGATCTAGACCTGCCATGCACAAGATTCTTGTTCTTCCTGTAATCATATTCACACTTAGCAGTCAAAACAGGAAAATATCAAGGGTCCAATTTTCTAAATATTGGGAAATAAAACTACTAATTATTTCAAGAGGTAAGTACCACTCCACTTGCACGTAGGTTTCAGAGTGGAATTTCTGTTTGGTGGCAGAAGAGCACCATAAACATCCTCCCACAGGTGCTCCCTGGCCCTTGCTGCTGGTGGATACAGAGCACACAAATGATCTGCCTCAGGCTGATGAAATGGTTGAACGGTGATGGGAGGCACTGGGGGCTCTGGCAATTTGCATCTCTCTAGAGACAGAGAAGGTAATTACAGCACTTCTTTAGGCCTTGCCTGACTTCATGAATAGCCTGGTGCCACAGGTTAGAGACCAGAGATCAGGGATGCACCCCACAGGCACTGCCTGAGACTCCTCCAGCATTTCTCAGGTCTCTTTGGAATGCAGGAATGAGAGCCAGTGACCAGTTCACAAATCCAATCAAGGACACCAACAAATTTCTCAAAGGAATATTTTGGTTCTTGTGCTGTTGAAGCAGGAGCTCAGTGGCTGAGGGAGTGATGGCAAGTGGCCTTTCTGCTTTGCTGGGTGTGCAGGACTCAGAGCTGCTGACAGCTGTGGCTTCATGTCCTTCCATCCCCACAGGGCAGAGAAGGATCACAGCCATGCTTCCTGAAGCTTCAGACTTGCTGAGGTGGGAGAAGAAACCCTGGTTTCCACAGCTCCCGAGATTATCAAAGAGAAAATGTTTAGATAGGGTTGCTAAAGCCCTAAATCTAGTGAGAACCATCATCTCCTCCAAGGTGCCCTTGGAACAACCATCTCTTGTTGGATTATGCCCTTTTCTGGCTTAAAGACAGAGTAACTGAGAGGTGTTTTAAAAACTTATTTCATTTTTAGTCTCATGTGAAGGGTGAGACAATACAGGTGTTATAATTCACGTCATCACAATCAGAATCCAAACTATTTCTTAATTACAATACATTATAAGCATTTCCTGGCCTATCAGCTTTTGCTACACAACACTGTAGATGCCTTAAAGCCAATCATCCAAAATCACCCCTCACGGGTCCTACTGCCATGCACCTCTTGTAGTTCTTTCTACAAATCCATTTCTTACAACTCTCACTACTCACTGAACAATGACACCATTGGTGCACCACTGAGCCAGAACAAGTTCCACCGAGGCTGTGGGGCAGCCCCAGAGCGCCTCCATTCCCCCATTCCCCCATACCTGAGGAATTTGTTGAGGTCACCGTGCTTCATGTACTCGAAGACCATGATGAGCGGGTCGCCGTCGCCGCACACGCCGTAGAACTTGACGATGTGCTCGTGCTGCAGGTTGGTGAGCAGCTCTGCCTCCCGCTGGAAATCCTTCCGTGCTGCCAGCGTGGGGTCCTTCAGAGCCTGCAGCGAGGCACACAGACACACACAGAGTGGGCTCAGGTGGGGGGAAAACCAGAACAAAGCATCTGTGAGGAGCTGACGAGGAGGGGAGCAGAGAGGAACCACTGCCCAGTTGTGCTGGGAGGGCTGGTGGCACCATGTCAGTGTGTCACTGCTGTAGTTACTGTCCCACTGGGTTCCCCAACTCATTTCCTAGGCAGCAGCAAACAGGCCTCAGAGGGTAATAGCTTCCAATTATTCCCAGCTTGGGCAGAATTTATACTGGTGACCTAGGGGTGAATGGCTTCATATCTCATTATTATTAAATTCCTGAGCCAGCCAGTCCTTGCTATCTGTCTTTTATTTTGAAATAGCTGACTACGCTGCCTTTATTCAGAAGATGGATTTGCCTGGCTGTGCAGTTATTGTGTGGATTTTTCAAACTGCCTCTGAAGAAGGACACTGTCAAGTCTTTTCTCATAATTTTTAAAATCAGGTTTTTATACCTTGCTGTTTATAACAGCTCCCCTGGCAGACTGATGCTGAAATCAGTGTCGTTATTGAGAATATCTCATCTTGCACAATTTGAGAATGCCATTTTGCCATTTCAAGGCAGCTTGCAGGCTTCAGGTGGCATGGACCAGCCCAACATTGCAGAATTGCCATGAAGATGTTGCTGTGGATGTAGCTGATGATAAGGGAGGATTCTCCAGGGTTAGGTTCTGGCTTGTCTGTGCATTATAGTGCAGTTGCATTGGAGAGTTAGTTTGAAAGCAGCTTGTTGTCATCTCAGAGTTTCAAGGGAGGGAACTTGACAAAAAAGTTTAAATCCAGAGCATTTGACAAGATGAAATGGCCACAAGAATCAGCACAGTCTTTGCAAACATTTCAGAAAATGAAGAGGCTGGTTTGGAGTTGCTGTTCTGCATCGTATTCTCTGCATCCTCCACATGCCAGGGCTGTTTAGGACCAGCTCTGGCTTTAACTGTGCAGCCTAACAGGAGCTGAAAAGGACTCAAGGAAACTTGTTCCACTTATCCTGTATCAGTCTGAAGTGCACCAGTTCCCCTTTAGTGGTGGGGACACTGGGCAGCTCTCCCCTTACCTACACACAAATACACCTGCCCCCTTTCCCTGTGCCTTGAATCTCCCCAGGCAGACAGCAGAGGTGGCTGAGCAGCTGCAGGCTGCAATTTATGTGCAAAAAGGGATGCTAAATATGAAAAAGCTGTGCATGGAGGATGGGGCCCAGCATTGTTACTGCACAGCCCATGGTGCTGCTGCCTCTAGAGACTCCTGCAGAGAAGGTGCTTTTCCCCTTGGAGCAGACCTGCTGTGAGGCTTTTCCCCCAGCCTTAGGACATGCCTCATCTGATTCTGCCCCCAAACTGCTATTCACATGGCATAAATCTATTTTAATTCTTTGCCCTTTGGGATAGCTTGACGAGAGATATTTAGATGAATGTTAGTTACATGGTGCAGATGGCAAAGCATTCATCCTTATCTCAGGCACCCAATTACTTTTAGTTATTTAATATCTTCATAATGTTGATGCCACCCTATTTTTCAGCAGGAAAATAGTCCCTTCCCCCATTACTCTTTTCTCTTCCTTTTTCCTGTGGTTGCACATAATATTTTAAGCTGCAGTGACTTTAGGTTTCATCTCCTTCACACACAATCCTTTTTATAAGGTGTTAAGATTGTAAGCTTGTTGATATCACACACCAAAAAAGTTAATAACTCCCTCCCCATTACTAGTGTTGCACAGCCAAGCATTTAGAAATGAAGGAGCTGGAAGGGATAGAACAGGGAAAGAAGGCCAAAGAAAGAGAAAGGATGTCTCAGTAAAATCAGTGGAATGCCTCTCCAAGGAAGGTTTGGGGTGTTTTTTTTTGTGACTCCATCACACAATTCCTCCATAACTTCTGGCAAGTCCCTGAGCATCTGCAGGTTGCAGCTGTCATCATGAAGTGCCAGTTGTTTCAATATTACCTGGAAAATCCCCTCTCATGCAGCAGCAGGGCCAGGTCTCCACAAGCACCATGTGTTTATTGCTGCAGCAGGGCTCACTCTGAGTCAGGTACCTGCTGTCCATGGGGCTGGAAAGAGAGGCTGGTAACTCCATCCTTCACTTAAAGCAGATCTCTTCAGCTCAGTTTTCCTGCTTCTGCATCTGCTCTCTGCAAAAGGGGGTGATACAACCCCAGAAACTTGCTGGGAGGCTGTGAAAATGGGTACACTCACATCTAGGGGGGCCCCAGCACAGGAGAGATCCCCACAATGGAGCAGCCACAGAGAAATGGAAAATAAGGTGTTCAGAGGACATGGCCTGAACACAGCCCCTCCAGCATTTCTAGTACTTGACTTTGTCACCTTAACACTCTGCTGGATACAGTGTTTGTGCATTTCTTAGGATGCTTTTAGAAGCAAGCTGAATAAAACAGGAAGCTTGTCCATGCCTTCACATCAAAACTCGGTTTTTCTGCAGGGCTGCAACCTTTGGATCTGCTAAAAATCTGAGTCCATTTAAGTGAGCACAGCCCCTTCCTTTGGCCCTGGGAGAGTCCCTGAGAGCAGGGCAGAGGCAGGCTCTGGGCTGTGGACTCAGTTGCCCTTAACCAGTGTGTCCTGCTGCTGCCTTGAGCTCCAGTGACTGGGGAGGGAGTTCTCAGCCTCAGCTAGGGGCATGAGATCTTCAGGAATTGCAGCCAAATCTCAACTTAATATGTAAAGCCTTTATTCCTGTCTTTTTTTTTTTTCTTTTTTTTTTTTTTTTCCCTTTAGACTTATAATGTGGCCCAAATTAGAGGGATTTTTTTCCCCTGCCACTCCCAGAGCTGGCAAGAAGCCAGATTCCAGGGCCCTGCTCCAGAGCTGGAGCTGTATGATCTTGCAGGATGAAAGGCACTCTGGAGATGTAAGCTCATAGTAGCAATTAACAGAAACAAGTTCAGATGCTGTTTCTGCCTACATGCAAATGAAACTCTGAAGAGAGTCGGGAGCCAGGCTCGCTGAGGGATAGCTGACACTGATAGGAAGGTACCAACCCTATAATCAAACAATTAATCAGGTGGGTGTCTTCATGTCCTCGACTTTAACCAGTCTCAGAGGTGAAAGGTGCAATCTTGCACTTAACTGCAGGAGCAAAAGGGGACGTGAGCTAAAAGGAAAAAAAAAAAAGAGGCTTGAGCTGCCAATGATTAGAACAAGTCACAAGTAACTGGATGCCTCCAGCACTTTGGAGAGAGTGCTGGAACCTTTTTCCCTGTAGAGCATCGGTTCAAATGCAGACCTTGTTCCAAGGAGTTAGGAAGCATTGGTTAAATCCAAGGGATTAAACTGTGTCTCTGCCAACTGGTGCCACTTGAGAGGAGAGCACAGTTCTGCATTGAGAGTTCTCCTCTGCCCAGAGCCACACTGATGGGGCACAGCTCCCACGAGGAATATCACAAGGATGCAAGCAGCACAGCACAAGCCAAGCTAAACTCATGTTGGCTTAAAATATCCAAAACAGGAGCGACCTGTGGCTAGGCAAGCAGGAGCAGAGAGGAGCCGAGCCGAGTTGCTTTGCCCTTCTTGGAGCAAATTGATCCCAGAAAATTGGCTCATCATGCATTGCTTTCATTGCTCATTTTTGCTGAAGCCTTTTTATGTTTCAGCTTCTGCATGTTACACGAAAAGATAAAATCCAGGAGGAGCAGGGGGGCCGCAGTGCCTGCTGGAGGGAGGTGGGTCCACGCTGTGCTCTGCAGCTGCACAGGGAGCTCAGGGCTTCCAGAGCAGCCTCTCCTCCCTGTCTGTCTCCTGGCCATGTGTGTCAGCAGGAAGGGAGGCTTTGGCACTGGTGAGAACAGACAACCTTGAAGCGAAACACTGAAACTTTGTGTGTGACTAAGTGGATTTACCACAATCTCCGGCATCAGATAAATCCCCACCCCTGGCCCCCAGCCTTCCCTTGCTTCCCTTTCCCACACAGGCTCATCCAGTCTGGCTTCACTGGGCAGTCCCTGCCCTCTGCCACTCGCCCTTGGGATTTACCTTCACTGCCACCAGCATTTTGTCATTGGTGGGGCTGAGGTTGTAACACTCGGCCAAGAACACCTTCCCAAAGGCACCTTCTCCCAGCTCCCTCTTCAAAACGATGTCTCTCCTCTTAATATGCTGGACATCTGTTGGAGGGAGGGGAGGAAGAGGGAGAGGGTTGAGGGAAGAATGAATCAGGGTTAATTCAGTGAATGGAAAACAACTAATTCAATTTTCTTGCAATCTGCAAGGGAACTGAAATTGCTTCACTAAAATATCTACGGGGATCTTTTTACCCACCCACTGAACGCAGCCATCTCTGTGATGGAGTTGGTCTCATGCAAAACATCTGCCAGGAAAGTACTTGAGGTTTATCTGTTCCCATGACAAGCTCGTGGCAAGCTTGTCCTCAGGGAGAGAAATCTTTGGGGCAAATTCTGCTACAAAGACATGAATCTCTTTGGGGTGATCCTGGAAACAATCCATCTCCTGTGAGGTGCAGCAAAGGTCACATCCTTCCAATGAAAGCCCAGGTGAGATTAGAAGATCCTGTTGAGTTTTGCATTTCAGCTGGGATTAGTTTAAACTCAAACATGACAGATCTTTGAGGCTGAAGCTTGGCAAGTCAAAGCTTTCCCAGGAGGGGGAGGACCAGTGATCCCCCTGCTCCTTAGGGCATTAGCAGGAGCTGGCTGGAAGTGCTGAGCACTGCCCCTCAGCAGGACCCTGACCCTGCAGCCTTCCCCTGCACAACTGTTCCCTCAGAAAGAAGGTCATCCCAGGATACCATCAGTGGCACAAGAGATGAACTGAACCCATTCGTTTCAATGATCCTTTCCACTGACATTTAGGACAGCGAGGACTGACAGAGAATAGCAGCCGAGGATTCAGGAAGAATCACAAGAGCAGTAGATTTTAATTGACCAGAGGTACAGAGGCCAATGAAAATTGGTTTGCTCAGCTAACAGGTCATTCCTAAGGATTAAATTTGCCCAGATGCCAGGCACCTACAGGGGCAGGGAAGTGACTGTGGAATATCCATTGACTGTGTGTCATTATTAAATGCCACGGGTTGCTGGGAGAACTTGCTCTTTTCTGAGGAGAACACTAAGGCACTGAAAAGCTCTGAGCACCTTGCTGGCATCACAGCATCCCTAGAACTCCTCAGCAGTAAAAATGGGTTTTTTTTCATGCTTGGAATGAACTGTAGAAACAGTTAGAGAGGCACAGCTACTATAGCATTTTCTGGAGGCTAAAAATTCAGCTCTATAAACAATCCTTCAGTGGAAATTTCCATCACCCTTGAGAATTATGGCAGCACAGACCACTCCCAGCTTCAGCCTGATGGTCATGGCAGGCCAGTGGAGAGCTGTGCACCCTTCTCCAGTGCTCAGTGAGCAAAAGCTGAGGTATGAGAGGTCTCCTCAAGCAGAGGCATCATGTGGGACAGTGTCCTCTTTCCACTACTGTGGGATGTTCATAACCCTGGATCTGTTTGCTCATAAACTGGACCACTTTTGAGCCTTTTCCATCTCTTCCTTGTGCCACAGGAGCTGTAAAGGTTCATGTCCCTTAGATTAGGTACATTTCCCTTAGAGCATTGCAGATGAAGGAGGTGGAAGTGACTAACTCTGGGTTTCAGACTGGCTGCAGGACACATCACAATCTGCCACCAGCTCCTGCCACCCAGGCACCTGAGCAGGCATCTTTATCAACCTGAGGGGTCACATGCCCAAAAAAACCACAGGCACCACTTAATGCATCCAAAAGCCAGTGGAAGACAAGCATCCTAATGGCTTTTGTGCCATTAAGCTTTTTAATTAGGAGCTCAGAGGCAGGTTTATGGAGCTGCCATCTCTGGCCCCTTGGCTTGCTTGGGAAGATGGATGCTGGGAGATTGCACAAGCAATGGGCCTTGTAATGAGAGACACCTCTCTGGGAATTCCCATTGACCTTTCTTAATTGTTCAATAGGCTGAAAACTGTTTCATACCCATATTAATAATATTAGTAACATTAAGGTGCAGGTTGGTAGGCACATCCAAAATGACTTTGGTTTTAAACCTGCAGTGGCAGCTAGGGAGAACAAATCACACGTGGACTTTGCCTTCTTCACCTGGTTTAGCTGAGTGCTTAAGGAGTACCTTGAGAAATCTGAGACATAACGTGTTGAAATGTAAAGTGATGCACTCGGGTGAGGAAACTCCCAATATAAGAAAAGCCCAAATGGCACCAATTTACTTAATAGAGTAGAGGAAAAGGGGTTTATCCTCTTTGTCTTGGCAAGCATTTCTATAGCACTCATCACTACATTACCTTGGTCTTACTGTATTGACAAACCACATATTTGCATTCTTGGTCTTGCAAATAGCAGCAATCAAGAAAGCTGTGAGGAATGATCTTGTAGTAAGAGGTGCCCAAGGATATTTTTAAAAATTCAGAAATGTAGCAATTGCAATTAGATTGTCTCATTTGGTGTGAGATGAAGTCAAAAAAGAAACAGTCTCAGAAAAACCAGCAATACTATTTAAGAATTTTTACACTTCTGATGAGTAACAACATGAGAACTGAGGCAAACCTCTCTTTCTAAACTCTCCGGGGCCTTGCCCAAAACTTTCAGCTCCCAATTTGTCCTCCCAACAACATCTTAATAAATTACCAGACATTTATGAGAGCTGGCATCCAAACTGTGTAATTATGTCTACATTATTAAAATAATATCCCATCTGTCTTCGAGATCAGAATTTACAGCTAGCTGTTAAGAGTCACCTGAAAAGTTTCAGGAAAAAATTATATGAAGAATTAAATGTGGTATTGAGGCTGGCAGAGTTGAATTGAGGGAGAAGAAATCCTTTTGCAGTGGTGGACTTGTGCAGCACTGTTGGATTTAAAGCTAACTTGGGTGGTTATAAAAATAAAAGGGTCATGAAGTTAAGTAGTTTGACAGCAACCAGACAATCTTAATGTAAAATCAGAAAAGCACATTTGCTGATCACAATTTCCCTCAACCTCAAATAGCCATAAATTCTGCTCCATAGTATTGCAGGCACAAATGGAATAGTAAGTGAGTTATAATAAATTGCTTTTTCACATGCTAGAGGCCTAAAATAGCGAAGTTTACACCAAATACTTCCCTTCACGGCGAGATCAGCACTATGATTAATTCTAAGCCACTATAAAACACGGGCTTTAGCCATAAAGCAGTGACCAGCCCCCCTGGCATGGCGTGGCCAGCAGCGTTATTGTGCTCACCTCGCACCTCTGCGCTCGCCCGTCCCGGCCGTAACTCACGAGGAAGGCCAAAGAGCCATGAAAGATGCTGTGCTGCAAGGGCACCTCACAGGATCATCTGCATAAATCTGTTTACCTCCTCCTGGAGGAAGCCCAGCCCTGTCTGATAAACAGCTGGTGTTTATTTGTTTTAGGCAGGCAGTGCTGTGCTAATCTGTCTCGGCTGTGCTGCAGTCAGCCCTGTAGACAAGGTGTATGCAAACTGCCTCTCCCCAAGTACTATACTTTTTTTTTTTTTTCCATCCCTATGTACCATTAACTTATTAAAACAAGACAACAAGACAATTCATAAGAAGATCCTGTGCAGAAGCCACAGAAAGCCCTGACAGGAAAATAAGCAGAATTGACAGCATGATGTGAACTCATTCAAAGCCATGCTGTACCTACAGGAAGGATGTGAGTGCCTGACACTGAAGAAATTCCACTTTACAACAAAGCATCTTCCAGTCCTTGTTTTGGGATCATTGCATTTCTTCATGGCACAGAAGAAAAGTTGGGCAGATTCCCCTCCTTCCTTCTTGTCTTTCTTCTGTCTGAAACCAGAAACTTCTTCCTCCCCATCACTTGTTCCCATATGTCCTTAGTCATGTCTGTTCCTCCCCTTGAGACAAATACCTTCTAGTCTGCCAAACTGGTGAGCCCAACACAGCCATGGGATACCAGAGAAGAAGAAGAGGGAACAAGATTAATTCTGCTTTTCTCATACATCAATCTACCATGTCCTGATGGGTCACTTCTGCACTGGCCCTTGTGATAGAGCCTGGAAAAATCAGAACTTTTCCACTTACATCACTGATTCAATGATTCTTCTCCCATCTTTTACTCTCATATTGCAGAGTCTCTCTATCTTATGGCAAGGTCAAAGCAAAAAGACCCCGACTCGACATCCAAATTCCAGGTGGAGCATGTGGAGCTGGAAATAGACTGTGTGCAATGCAAACACCTTGTTTTGAATAACCACCACTTTTCAATCACATGAGCGGATGTCAGGAAGTTGTATGAGTACATTTCATGAATCTAATTTTCCAATTACTGTCTCATTTCTAAATCAGTCCTGGGCATCAGATGAAGAAGAGATGGGTTCAGTGACAGTGCAAATTCTGCATTTCAAATTCACATCACAACCAGCATCTTTAAAACCATGGTTTGCTAATACTCTTGAAACCTGGATGCACATGATTGTGTTTGGACACAGATAACAACAGTGAGAGGAAAATGGACAAATCAATTTCCAAACAGAGTAAACCATGAACAGTGACAGTACTTAACTTAGATCAAACTGCAAAACTACTAATGCTGGATCATTTACACCAGGTCAATTTCAATTCTTAAATTAATTAATTTCAATTAATTTTTCACATCTTCTTTCAAACTCCCAAACAGTGAGGAATCTGTCTTCTTGTATTTCTAGTGTGTTTCCTGACCCTGAACTATTAATTCACAAACAATCTGTTGCTTGCTGGTGGATTAGAGCAAAATTATAGACATTTCCCCTTTTACTTTTGCTGCCCTCTTTATCGGAAGATTCCTCTTCTCATCTAGAAAAGACTGATATCAATTTTCTATAATTTTTTCTTTTCCCCCAACATGTGACCCTGTTTTCCCTAAAGGTAGGTCCTTTCCTGCACCTCTCCATCACCAGCTCCTCCCTCCCTTTGCTTTTTCACAAAATGGCATTTCTTCTCTTTTTCTTCTCCTCTATTTTTTGCCCCTCTTGCTGTTCAAGCCCTGTTTTAAAACTGACTTATTTTAGATCTGTTTCTAGGGTATCCTGATTTGGGTCTAATCCTGGGCTCTTTGTAGATATGGTCTCGATTTTCATAAGCTTCTAAAGCCTCATTTGCATGAATAGCCCTTTATAAATAATAACAACAATGACATTTTTCAGCAGTGGCTGAGTCATTTGCTGTAACAACTAATTTATGCCAAAGAATTGTCTCTTTCCCTTCGACATAAGTTGTCCACAAAAAGGTAGCAAAGTTCTCACTTAGTCAATGTGATTCATTCATTTCTTCCTCGACGCTGCTGGAATAACTCTTGTGAATAAATGCTGCACAGCTCTGCTGCTCTGCCACAATTAAAATCAAATAAACAAAGCTTACAACTTACACTGGAAATCTTGTCACCACAACATGTAAGTACCAAGCAGAGAGCCCTTCATGTCAGGCAGTCAATTGCAGCCTGGATGGCAACCAAACATCTCAATGATGTTTACCTGATGCACCAGATCAGAGCAGAGCACAAGCAAGGGACAGGACCAGATCAAAAAGCCCTGCCACTGGAGGGCTGGCAAGGCATTCTTTCACAGATTTGTCTCATAGAGAGAGAAGATAACACATAGGCAGGCTGCACAGAGCCTGAGTCTCCCTCCTCACCCGGTGCAAATCCATCAAAGTCAATGGAGGAAATTGATTTCAATCATGGACTGCTGTGAAGCACACGTAAACAAAGGGAGAATCAGTCCCATGTCATTTTAAAAAATGGAGACATAAACAGCCTGTTTCTTCTCACTGCCTGGACTCCATGTAGGTAGCCCTTCACTTCTGGTGGCTTCTCTCCCAGCTCTGACATGAGCCACCTCTGGGAAAGGGCCCAGGTACACGTTCCAACAACTCGGCACGGTGCCCAGACACTGGTTCTTTGCCAAGTTCCTCTGTAAGGCACCCTTCAAGGACTTGGACTCAAAAAGCCATGATTATAAGCACCAAGCAGTTCTGACACAAATCATAGAGATTTATGTAAAGCATATCTGAATCTTTGGGAACTTGGTGGAGCGACCACAGCCTTCAGCTCAGCTAACGATCATACTCCTTCATAAAGGCTTTAAGAGAAGGCTGTTTTATGTTTCTGCAGTTCTTTTCATTTTCTTACCATCCGCTTCATTCCTTGGGAGCAGCACAAGGCATGAGTGCAGATCCCAGGTGGGAAGGAGGCTTTATTGCTCAGCTGACCCAGCAGACCCAGAGCTAATGCACTACATGCTGCTAAATGGACCTTGGTAAAAAATAACAGGCCTTGACGCATTTAGCTGGACAATCTTGGCTAAAAGAATTATCCAGTTATACCAATCTACACCAGGAGCCAAAGTTCAGTGCAATGGAGCTCAGAAAAACAGGAGAGGAGCAATCTCTGCATGCCAGATCTCTGATGCTTTGGAAACACCTGACACCCACCATTTCCAAGCATACTTCTGGCAATCAGGGCATCGTCAGCTCCTCTGGCTTTTGCTGCTACAAGAGCAGATGGAGAGGAAGCCCTGACCCAAAACACTGCCTTTCAGCTTCCAGCTGACTCCAGCCAGCCCTGATCTGAGGGAGAGATGCTGCAGAACAGCCCCCAAGCTCCACAGAGGGGTGTGATCTGCACCTCATCCAGGGACTGGATTAGCACCCTCTGAGCTGCAGCACCAGCTCCAAAGGCAGCCACACAGAGACCACTGATGACAGCAATGCACATGTACAGTGCTCTCGGAGCTGAAGGGAAATGGGAAGGGAGGTTTTGTGTGTGTGAGTGGTGTGTGTGCAAAAGAGCTGATAGAAAGGCAAAGCACAAGCACTCCTTTGAACCAAGTCATCAGAAGCAAGTCCAGAGCCCACCAGGCTCCCTCACCAAAACACCCTGACAACTGTGTGGAATCAAGTGACATTACCTGGTGTGACATACCTGTAAAGTTTAAACCCAAACCATAGCAAATTCTCATTTACTTCATGGAAAAAAATCTGAAAAATAGTAAAGTTAGAATGCACTTGGCACAATTCCACAATCATTTTTTAACAAAACCTTCTCTCTCACCTTAAACCACCTGACATTCCTATAAAAACAAAGCACAACTTCAAGCCCCTCACATCCATTTCAGTCCCATAAATCTGTGTACAAACCACTTAGCAATTATTTTGTGAAGAGAGCAATACAAAATGTCCCACAGCTACTGGGTGCTGAGCAGTCTCAGCCAGGGAGGACAACACTGCATAGTCCTGCAGAACAAGCAATTACCCTGGGGAAACCTAAACAAAAGGAGACGAAGCAAGAGGAAGGATCCTGAGCATCACCCCCAGCCTGACAATGACCACAGTAAATGAAAGAACCCTTCAGCACATCCATGCCTTGCACAGCAGCGGGCTCTTGCCTTTGAGTCAGAATCCACCTCCTTCTCTTCCTGCAGATTTATGACTTTCTGGAATTACCCAAGAAAGAGTTCATAGAACAGGATCTTCCCTTGATCCAACAAGGTAACTCTCTTCACTGGAGCTGTTGTCAAAGGTTAAAATGTCCTTTAGTATGGAGACCTTGAAGACTTTACCAAAGGAAACCCAGTGCTCCCAGGGCTCCCTGTGGCTGCCAGAGTTGGGGTTAGGCAGCAGGCAGCTGTCAATGGGTTCCCAGCTGTGCCCCAACCCAGTCTCTGTCCCTGCTTAATCTGCTTGTTCTCAACATGTCAAGATCTTCTCAGGTTAAGACAGTCACTCTGGTCCCCCTTGCTATTGTCACCTCTACAAAGCCTGGGGACAGGTTCACCCTGTGCTTGCCAATGTCTCTGCAGGAGCAAACTCCCCCTCAGTTGGCTCCCAGGGGAACACAAAACATTGCTGATGGGACCAAAACCTTACTACCATTCCAGGCAAAAGGCTTAAAAACCATCCAATGATTCCCAATATCATCTGCACCCTCTCAGTTTCTAGCTGACACAGGCTGGAAGGATAAACCACTTTTCCAGCTTCAGCAGCTTCTGTCTCCTCAGTTATCCAGCACCAACTTCTCATCCTGAGGAAACACTTAGGCTCTGCCTTTTGTATATAAGGGTTAGCAGCCAGCTGGCATCTTCTGAGGATGAAGATTAAGAATATCAAGGTATGGGTTGAGGGGGGAAAACAATGGGCTGCAGAGGTCATTGCACTGGGTGAAATGCCCAAGAGCCCCATGACAACACATCACAAAAGGGATCTTACACAAAGCACTGTCCTTACCAACTCACTGATACACTCCACCAGCTCTTGAAAACAGGGACTGGGATTCTTGGCAGGGTGGGAGGAAAAGGGAAAGAGAGAGGAGAAGGGAGTCTTTCTGGTGAGCATGTTTTCTTTCCACCAGCCAGGCCCCTAGGTCCCCTGCTGCCAAAGCACTCAGAATAAAACATTAATTCAATACCACACATTTAATTACACATTATTTGAAAGTGAATTTATTTAACAGAGGAAAATAGTCTTCAGAGATCATCTGCCTCCTTCAGACTCATGAGTCTGCAGGGAGGAGGGTTTGGAGAGGAGATAGGAGGCATAATGGTTTGTTTTACATCAGCAGCTATTGCTATGCAGTTCATCCCTTCAAAAGAGGAGATTTTAAGGAGATAGAGTTGTGTTTTGCAGCAACTTACCAGCTGATTTGATTTTCCAGCTAGTTTTCACTTGATTGGAAAGTGCTGCTGCAGACAGATACCACTTGTCTCTCCGTTTTACTATTTTTCCAAGGGAAAAGAAGGATTACTGGTGGAGGGTTGGAGGGATTGGCTGCCCCTCGAGGGACCATGTGATAGTCAGATTTCAGGCTTAAGGCTTTAATGACACAGTAATCAGACACTCAACAGCATCCTATTGCTGAGACGGATAATCACAAGAAGGAGGGAAGTGACCGGGCTCAGCAGCAGCCTGGCAGCTTGGAGAATGTCTCCCAGCAGGAGCACTGAGGCTTACCTCCCACCCCCGAGCCACAGGGGCTCAGGGCTATGGACTGCCCCAGTCTGGGAGCTGACTGCATGATCCTGCCTGCTGCAGCAGGGCCAGGAGCCCGGCAGAACCTGCTTTGAGCAGCCTCACGTTTCCCAGGCAGTGCTCCACTGGAGAATGGCAGCAGATTCCAGAGCCTCACATTTCCTTGGCAGTGCTCCACTGCAGGGATTGCAGCAGACTCCAGAGCCTCACATTTCCCAGGCAGTGCTCCACTGCAGGGATGGCAGCAGACTCCAGAGCCTCACATTTCCCAGGCAGTGCTCCACTGGAGAATGGCAGCAGACTCCAGAGCCTCACATTTCCCAGGCAGTGCTCCACTGCAGGGATTGCAGCAGATTCCAGAGCCTTGCATTTCCCAGGCAGTGCTCACTGCAGGGATGGCAGCAGGGCCAGAAATGAGTTCTTGTCCCCTTTGAAGAATGGAATTTGCTCACTGTGAACTCAGCCCAAGCTCTGGCCTTTGCTGTGCTCTGGCACCCCACCAGTGTCCCAGCAGGCAGATGCCACACAGGGCTGGCTTAGCTGGTGCCACATGAGCCTTTGTCCCAGCCCTCATCCCTGCACTGACTCTTCCTCATGCTCCTTAATTTGGGAGCAGCATTGAAACTCTCCCTCATCTATGCAGCAGCCTTGATTAAACTGCATTCCCCCTCACCCCAAGCAGACACAGAAGTGTGCCAAGCACCACCACTGCTCCCTCCAAAAGGTACCAGCAGAGCTCAGACCCCCCAGTACTGACTCCCACAGCAGGATGCCTCTGACAGACATCCCATGGTCAATCATTGCCCTTTTTGGCCTCAGCAGCCAGATCTTGCTGGTGTCATTCCTATCCCAGCCATCAAACCTCAGTGCCAATGCTGCAGCATCCTTGCACACCCATGCAGATTTTGCAGCACAGGGTTCAGGTCACAGTGTTAAGCCTTTCCTTGTAATTTTGAGTATTCAGGGGCTTTTGATACTACTGTTTCAGTATTGTTCACTCACTGCCCTGATTCACAGTTTGAAGGATCTAGCCTACACCATAACTGCTAAAAACCCCCAGATATATTGAATATGTTCTGGAAAATATGTGACTGTTAGAAGGGTGGCACTAAAGAAAGAGGTATGGCTTGGAAGTGGTTCAGACTAAAACTGTGATCCGCATTGCAAAGTCCAGAACAAGAACTGACCCCAAAGGTGTGTGTGAGATGAAAAAGTATTTTTAGAGAAAATGTAGTTTCTTGCAGATGTGGAAGTGCATAAGGACTTTCAGAAAAATCTGTTATGACTGAATTCCTGGACTGTCTCAAAGCAGAAAATTTGGTGAAATGGCCTTGTATTCTGCATTTTCCAGTTAGAGTTCCAGACAGGTTGGAAATGCTTCTGATTGTTGCCATCCTCACCATCCTCACAAAGAAGAAAAGGAAAAGGACAATTCTGAAAGAAAGGTAGCATCATCTCGGGGGTTTTTTGGTTTTTGGGTTTTTTTGTGTCTCTAAACTCCAGGTAGTAATATCATTTCTTGCCCCATGCCCAGTCATTTTTCCACCAACAACTTTGCTCGCTGGTCATTAAACCAGTGGCTGATGCAGCCAAACCCATGGAAGAAGAAAATTCCAGAAGTGAGGCCATATGGAGCAAAACCACGAGGTGTTGAAAGACAGATCTCAGGCTCAAGTCATGATTTTGTTATAGAAAGTCTCTCTCTAGTTTGCCCAGTTTCCATCTCTCCTTCCTTCCCACCTCCTCCTCTGGCTCCCTTTCTCGCAGGACTGACACAGGAGGTGTTCTTGTGCCTGTGGCTTGATGAGGTGTTCCCTCAGATTCACGTTTTCCTAAAACCCCAAATGGACTTTGCTCTGTCTTTTTTTCTGCCTGAGGTTTCCTTAGCTTTCTCCCTGCTTGTTCTGTCTGCACCTCCCTTTTTCCATCTCACCAACTTCTCCTGCAGAAGGAAACCCCTGAAGGAGGAGTAATGTGAGACAGCTCTGCCTGCTGGGCTCTAAAATTACTGTGGTTTGGGTGATTTAGGCTATTGTTAAGAGGCAGCAAATTATGCAGGGATGGATAAAGAGGAGGAGGATCATACAAAGGAATTACTAATCTGATGGGGAGAGCAGCTGGTCCTCATTTAACCCTCCAGGTCTGTGCAAGATTGTGCTCCTATGGCCTATGCCTGAGTCACAAAAAGGAATGAATTTTGTGCTGGAGCTCCTGTGAGGCTGCACACCAAGAGAAATCCACTTTTACTCTGAGATTCCCCTTGCTATAGAAAAACCAAAAAAGAGGGAGGTAACAGGAGAGCAGCTCTAGATGAGAGAAAGGAGAACATCAGCACCCTGGGTCTATCCTGCAGAGGAGCATCCCTAAAGGCAGCAACTCAGCCATGCATCGACTCCAAAGCTGTTCCATGGTGGGATCCAAGTTGTTTCCCAGGCACTGGCTGTGCAGAGGCTCTGGCCAGCCAGCACCACCTTCCTCTCCTTGGCAGAAACAAACCTCTTTGAGAGTGAGAGGTGAACCAGAAATAGATCTCCTTGGGTTAGGCTTTGAGAATCCCTCATCACCAGGAGGTCAGCACTGTTTAAGGAACCACACGCTCTTGTTAGAGCATCCTTCCCTGATGGCACCTCTTCACTGCCCTTACTGTGGTTATAAGGGAGAATCCATCTTGGGTTATTGTCTCTGATACTCCCAGCACAGGGAGAACACAGGGTGATTAAACAATATGTATTTGTCCATTTCTCTGTCTCTCATCCTTCAACAATGTCTCACACCATTACGAGGCAGATGGTTGGGGTGAATTTTCACAAATTCCAGCACAAATTTCAGTGAGTGCAAGAGGGGGAAAAAAACAAATAATCCTACAGTTTTCTCCTGGGGCCAAACATCAGTGTCTGCACCAGAGGAAATATAGCCAGTTAATTCTTCTTAAAGGCCCTGGTGAGACTCAAGAAAACATTCTGCAGTGCTGGTAGCCTCAGAAGACATGATTAATTGCAGATGGTGAAAAGGTGCAGGTTCAGTTTTAACTGAACTCTGTTTGAAGACTGGATGTTGGTATTCAAGGCACATGGGGAAGGCAACCTATTAGTTACAAAACCAAGATATTTTATATATATATATACTTTTTATATATATCATAATATATATATGATAACATGGCTTAACAGCTTAAATTTAAATGTGTATTATGAAGTTTTATGGCAAGAACATACTGCTAGTGGAAAGGACCAAAATCAGCAAGATTTCTGGGGAAGGTGGGAAAGAGTAATACTGATTTTCAATTACCTGAGGATGCAGAGGCATAAAAAGAATCTCCCAAAGCTGTCAACAGCAATTTGTAGATGAATATATGTGGGTGATGCTGCAGAGCACTGAGTGGGGTTTAATGGTGGAAAGATCTTCAATACCTTTAGCTGTTTCTCCTCTCTAGCACAGGAGAGGTTGCATTTCATACAAAAATACCTTGAACAAGACTATATATTTGTTGCTTTCCTGAACTGCCTTAATTGAAGGGCCAGCATCAGATGTTGGGATGGTAACATGGCAAAATGAGAAGCCACTAATCCAAGCCATCAATCTCCCTACAAATCCTGTCTCCTTATTGCAATCTGAGCTTGGAAAGTGACCCCAAATTCAGCTTGTATTGAAAAGGTCACCTTGAAGTCTTTTCTTTATCAATCAACAGTTTAAATCAAGTCTCTTAACCTTTTCCCAGGGCAGGGATTTTTTAAAGCAGGTAGTGGGAAAACCTACCCAGATCAATATCTGAGTGCATATGAGGACCCAGAGTTCAAAACTTCACTCAGACTTCTTGCATTTGCACAGCCAGGCTGCAATTCTCCTGCAAACAGAGCTCATATCAAGTCATCTGAGGTCTACAAACTAGAAACTGGAATTGTAGAGAGAGAAGAAAAAAAAAATAATGAAGGAATGAATAATTACTGAGCTGTTAAAAATACCATCTTCATTTCTGGAAGGAGTTCAATGAACAAAAAATTCCTATGCTGCCCAGTTTGCTTCATTTTTCTTTTCTTAATGTATAGTGCTGTTCCTCTTTGACATAACTTGCAGTGTCTCTCTGTCTGCTTCTCTTCTCTCTCTAGGGATTCCTCCCTCAAACATATCCCAAACAAATCCCAAATCAGGAGAGGCTCTGGGTGTGTTTGGGACCCAGCATAGTCAGTGCTGATGAAAAATCCCTCAGTCCATGAGGCTTCAGGAGGAAGGACTCTGGTTCCTGCCTTCAGCATTTTCTTCCAGATCATTAGCGGACATCAAGAAAAACACAGGTGATTAACAGTGACTTCCAGAACACATTACCTTCTACCTCTTTCCAATTGGAAACACTTTTAGCAACAACTCTTTTCTGTCTCCCGCTCTTAGGGCAGATTTCTACACAGGTTCTTTGTTTTGTCGATGCATTTGTCAATGCCTCTACCTCTAGTCATTAATTTCAGATGTTGGTCCTTGTCACATACTTGTGGAATATCTCAGTGTACCATATCCACTGAATTTCCCTCAGATATAGTGGCAGTGAGCTCCTCAGGAAATGACAACAGATGAGTTGAGTGTGACCTCCCACACTTCAAGCCGCATTACTTTGGCCTTCACAGAGTATTGCTTTCCAGGTGCTCTCCCACAACATCCTTTAAAGTTTAAGAAGACTCCCAAGAATTTCCCAGAGCAAACACTAAACTCACTGGTCTGTCTCTCATCCCCAGTGTGTCCCCCACTTTCCAACTGTCATCCATCTGCCCAATTTTAAACAGGCAAATTAAAATGTCAGCAAAGAGCTTGGCAAGTTGTGTGCATACCCCCAGGATGTGCTCTCCATCTGTAGAGGATGCTCACCTGGTCCCGTGCCCTTCAACAGCTGGTCACTGATATGAACTCTTCATCCTCCATAAAGCTGAATGCAATTTTGGCAGATGAAAAATATTTAATAGTCTTTCTCTCCTCTTATCACTGATTCAGGCTGGGTTTTGTTCTGTCATCAGTGTAAATTTTCCATATATCACTCTCAAGATAAGCACTTTTTCCTCCATATCCTCTGTATCAGCTCACTGTTTTTCCTAAGACTCCAAACCCCTCCTTGACGTGAGGCCAGTTTTGTTGTCTCTGAGGTGCTTATGTGTAAATGGACTTTCCTGCCTGAAATACACCCTCAGTATCTGTATGGCTGCTGCTTTCCATTCCTGTGTTTTCTCCTGCATTCTTCTTCCTCCCCACTCCTTTCATTGTGATACTTCAGCAGTGCCCATCATGGTCCCAGTCCTTTGCTTAGCCAGCCTGGTCTATGTCAGTCTCATCATCCTGCCTTTTATTATCTTTATTTTTACTAGAGTGAATGTTTAGGGCAGCCTTCCCAGCTGTGCCTGAAAGACCTGCATTAAAGCCCAGCCAGCTTTCTTCCACTCATTTCACATTCCCTGTAAGCCAGCTCTCCAAAAGGCCACTGGTTTTGTGTGGCTGCCCTTTCTGCAGACCCTCCTCAGCACTTCAGCTCCACGGGGAATATAATCACTTCCATTTCAAGTGTATTTATTGCAGTTGCTCAATTTCCTTTAATCTGTCATTTCTCCTTCACCTCCCCCCACGATTGCTTTCATTTCATTGAGCTGTGAGTGCACTGAGGAGGTTTTTACCTCTGACCCTCCCTGCCTGCTCCAGCCCATCCCTGCACTGGCTCACGCTGGGCAATTTTTGCGCTGATTATTGCTCGTTACCGTGTGGCTTAATGAATGTGCTGGGCCCTTTGCAAACAAATGCACGTGTCACAGACAGCAGCTCCCACTGCTGACCCCTCAGGACTAATTGAGGCAGAGAAGACAACACTTTCAGGCACAAATTGCCTGTATCATCATCACTGAGAAGCAAAGAGACTGAGAAACTCTCCAAGGCCTGTCTGAAAGAAGGAAACCTTAACAACAGAGTGCCCATGCCTGCCTGAGTCTTGTAAAACAACATATTTCTGGGCAGGAAGAACAATGTTTTCATGTAGGGGATGCATGTCCCTCCAGTGACAAGGCTGAGTGCAAAACCACAATCATCCCTTCAGAGCTGGAGCTGTAAGAGCCAGAGAAGCCCCAGCAGACATGAAAACCATCAACATCCCTCCCTGCACGTAAAGCTGTGTGAGCACACACACAGCCGAGGTTTAATTGGTGTGGTAATGTATTAAAGCACTGACACAAACAAACAGGGACTGCCTTCATAAGCTACAAAATCCTTGAGTACATTGTAATTAGCTGGGCTTGTTAAACCACTTAATAAGCAATAGATAGCATGTGTCTGATGCCCCTGCGTCTTGGCTCAGAGGGAAAGACAGGCAATTGCTTAAATCTGAAATGTGTTCAGTTCTCAGGTGAATCCTAAGAACTGTTCCCCCGACATAAAGAAGTTCTGCCCAGGGCAGACACAGCTGAGACCAACACCAGGGTCACTCAATACAGTCTCCACTCCTCCCCTTGTGTCCTGTTCCCACCAGGCAGCTCCCAGGCTGTGTCAAGGAAGGTGGGAAGGGCTGGCACAGGGAACCAGCAAGTCATCACCAGAATTCATGCAGTGATCACCCTTTTCCCACTCTGTAAAGAATCCCAGGAAAGGGAAAAAGTCAGCAGCGATACAGCCAAACCAGGCTAGACAACTGTAGAGTTACCCAGCATCCCTGAATGCAAATGGGCAGGCAGTGCTTTAATTTTATCCCAGATCCCAGCTTATTCCCACAGTGCCAGCATCCATCCATGTGCCCCTGTGCAGTCCAGCTGGCCATCCAGCTCCAAATTTAACTTTCCCCAGCACATCACCACACACAACTGCAGCTTTCCTGGAGCGGGCAGAGAAGCTCCCTTAAACACCGCCTCCACCCAAGCCCACCACGGGGATTTGCAGCTCTGCAGCTATTCCTAGATCCCAACTGGATTCTTCTTTTCATCTTTGTTCTGCCTCCTATTCTAGTGCTGAACCCCAGGCCTGCTGCCTTGGAGCTTCCTCCAAATGCTGCATTCATCCATTTTTAAAGGTGACCTTCCAACTTTAAAGGAAGCTAGCAAGCCTCACTGTCTTCATTTGCCCTCCCCTTCTTTTCAACCTGCTCTTTATTATGAATTAAAAAGAGGCCTGAGAGGTTTTCTCTATTAAAAAATAAAAGCTTTAGAAAGAGCACATGTTTCCAAATCATTTCTCTCCCACTTTTTGCAGCAGATATCTTTGCATGTCATGGTGCTTGCTTGCTGCAAACTATCAGCTGCCAGCCCTGATGCTCTGACTTGGTCACTTACCTGACCTTGTGGGGTGCCTGTCACCCTACCTGACCACTGGTCACTCTCTCCCTAGTTCTGTCACTGCTGCTTGGCAAAGCAGTGCCCTGAAATGTTCTGGGTGAAAAATAACTTTTGAGTGAGCAGAGTTAAAAATGAGGTTATTTTTAACTTGGGCAATACCAGATACCCAGGCTAGACTGTGGCCTCATAAGCTCATGTGCTGGCATGAATGAAGGGCAGCAAATAAATGAGGTTCTCTTACTTCACCTTTCTGCCAAAAGTGCATTTTACAAGCCCTGGGGCCATATAGCAGTGGGAAGGGAAGGTGTCTTGAGCCCTGAGCAATAAGATCACTCTTGCCAATGAATTAGTGACAGTAATTAAAAAGGAAATAGCAAAGCAACATGAGAGTTTCCTGCTGCTGTGGTACAACATTTTGCCATTTAATCAGGACAAGCAGAACATGAATTTTTACTGTAATACAACTGACATAGGAAAGAAAATCACGATCTTATAAAGTGAAAGCTGAACTTCCAGCCCTTCTTTTAGATTACAGAATCAAACAAACAACAACAGCAAAGCACAAAGAAAATAAACCTCTTCCTCCCTTTCCACTCTTTTGGCTGTGAGTTCTGCTGCTATCCAGACAGGTTATGTTGGTTATTTCTTTTTGCCAAGAGGTCAAATCACCGCCATACAGCCACACTCTGGATTTAATCATCGGCATTTGCTTCCATCCAAGAAACCAGAGACATTTTCTGAGCTAAGGATATCTGCCTGCCAGGCATGAGGCTCACACCCACAAACTCATTTCATGCTAACCACCAAGTGACCACAAGCAAGCAGGAGCCCTTATCCACAGCTGGCTTGTGCCACACCAAGCCTGGAAGTGCCTGGCTCAGTCAGAAAACACCCAGCCTCTCTTCCCAAACTGTTCAATAATCCCAACCTGACAATTTGCCAGACTAAGTGTTAATCCTTAAACCCTGATTGATCCCATAGCACCCCTCAGACTCTTTCATTCTCCTTCCAAGCCAACATGTCCATGCTTTTCCTGACAGCCCTGCTGTGCTCTCACATGCTCACTAGGACGTACACTTCAGCTCTTCAAAAGCCAACCATCAGGTTTCCAACAAGGGAAGGAGTTGATTATGCTCTTCCTACAATTATCTACTGAAAGTAGGTGAGTAGTTCAGATTTTTAGGAGAAAAGAGGGCTGTCCAAAGCAAAGGCAAGATTTCAAGGAGGTACTGCCAGGTCAAGTTTGAGTACAATACATAATGGAACGCTCCTTGCTTCGCCTCACAGCCTCAGCATTTCCTTGGCTCTGATGCTCAGTTTTATCTTTGGGCCATGAATGATTCATGGAGCCTTAAAATATATATAATCTATATCTCCTAGAACAAAGAGTCTTTTTTCAGGGGGTTTTAAGGGAGCGAGGAGCAGCCTGTGTTCTGCCTGCACTTGGGCTTGGAGTCCCTTGGGAAAGGACCCTTGTGCCTCCCTGCTTCTTCCCAAACCCAAGCAGCTGTACTGAGCTCGCAGCTGAGCTCTGTGGGAGACCCCAGCTCAGCCTCTGTGACACAGGGATGTGCTGCTGAGGGTCTCCAGAGTTGCTGTCTGGAATCACACCCAGCTCAGAGCCAGGCTATTCTCATCCATTGATGACAGTCCCAGTGCATGGACACTGTCAGTGGGACTGTGGGGCACTTAAATCATTTATACAGAACTGCAGATGAGGAAGCCGCAGCAAAATCTCACCTCCATGTCACAGCCTAATCCCCTCAAGGCTTTACCATCCCAACCTCCAGTCCTCTGCCTTGGGCTGTGGATTGCATTTAATGAATATGCTTCTTCCCCTGGAAATCCAGCACCACCTTTCCATCATGAATATTTGATTCCTGCTACACATACAAACACAAATACACACACCCCTGTGCATCACGATCAGTGAGCATCTACTTACTTCTCCAGACAAGGACACCACTTTGGACAACTGAAGGACATTATGTCAAAGGCATTTCCTTTCCAACAGAAGAGATGGTCATCCTCTGGTTTCCTGTTCAGGAACCTAAGCATGGGGCTGGGTGAGATCTGGTGAAAGCCCCAACCAGTGGGGACCTGTTCTTACTCCGAAGGAAGCACAGGGAAATGAAGGTGCAGAGGGTTCAGAGAGGGAGGGCTGGAGCCCTCAGTGTCCAGCAAGCTGTGGGATGCTTCCCTCCCTGTGCTGGCACACCAACAGCCCAGCTGGATGACAGACTGAGCACCACAGTGCTATAAACTAAAGGCACAGACATGCCCCAAAGGGTTGAACCAGCCCTTCAAGGCATCATCCAAATAGATTCCTGTGCAGCACTTTGACTTCAGTGGCCCTTTCAGATCAAAGAGCCAGGTTTCAATCTGTGCTGAATCTACAGATCATGATCACCACACTTCCTTATTCCTTGAGTTTTAGAGGTCTTCCTTAGAAGGACATTGTCAATCCTTACCTATTTGGGTGTACAAGACAATATATTTTATGCTCAGGAGTCTCCTTTGTTTTCTAAGGATGACTCTGTCTTTTTGGTGAGAGATATTTGCTTTCCCTTGTGATACTGCCCTGCATTTTTTTTTTTTGTTTTTTTTTGGTTTTTTTTAGGTTCATGCCAGCATCACTGAATCCAGAGAAGGAAATTTGGCAAAACATGAGATGCTTCACACATTACAGCCATGCAGGGAATCTTAAGAGCCTACAGAGAATGTTACCCAACTCCTAAGAGTCCACTGTGACGTTAACAGGATTAAACTGAACTCAGTCTAGTCACAGGATGATACTTTCATCCAAGATACACAGTCAGGGATTTTGTTACCTTCTTCTGAAGTCATGGCTATGAGATCTGTTGGGATTGAGTGGCAAGCATGTCATATGGCTGCAAAAGAGGCATTTTCTCTGTGTTGGATGTGCTGCTGGCCCTGGGCAGGAGGGTTAAGGCCCACCACAGCCTTTTTTTGCTGATTGCTAATGAAAATGAGAGACTGGCACTATCACCAAGTAGCCACCCTTGCAGTTCTGTGCTCTCAAGTTTTCTAAAGGAACCAGCAGCTCTGCCAAACACCTCCCACAGCTCTGCCATACCTGCTGGCATTCTGGCTGCCTCCTCTGCCACCACACCTGACCCGGGTGGTCAAACAGGGGCAGCTGTGGGCGTTAACCCCGGGCTCCAGCAGCACTTGGCTCTTCTGTTTTCCCCTCCCACACAGTGCCAGACCTGCAGCATTTCCAGCCAGAAGAGCCCCTGCTTTCTCCTGAGCAGGGATTGACAGTTTCCCACTGATACTGTCTAATACAGTCAGTTATCACTGATGCATTTAGAGCAGATCCATCAAAATAATTCCTGCTAGAGATCTGAATCCAGCACATCACACACAAAAGCTCCCTAGAAGGAGAAAAATGACACTTACCTGTCTTTAAGTGAGGCCCTTCTCAGTCTCCTGCAACGTCTCTGTGTGGCGAGATGTGGTGGCTTTGGGGGACTTGTACCTCTGGAGTTATTCCAGCAATGCTGAGTGTGTGACTGCAGCTTAACACTTGAAATTCCAAACCCTCTGGGACCACCCAATAAACAAACATGTCCAGGAAGCACAAAACAAACCTGCAGCCACCTTCAGAAGTCTACAGGGGGCTGGACCAGGCACTATCCAGGAAGAAGTGACCGTGCACAGCTGCTGCTATCATTGCCACATATTGCCTGACACTGACACAGCAAACCCAAAATGCTCTGTTGATCCAGAATATCTCCAAAATTGCCAGGCAACAAGGCCTCACGAAGGAACCTCAGCAGAAGTCTGACTCTTCAGCCTGGCAAGGCAGGCTCACATCAGTGATGTTTGAAATGTGCATTAGCATGATGTCACTGTACACGCCTGACAGTGGCACCAGGGACTGAATCCTGGCAGGAGCAGGCCTTGGATACATCAGCTTGCAAGACCAGGAGCTCCTTCTCTCTTGTATCAAGTGTTGCAATATACTCCACCACCTCACCAGTCCATGGACTGCAAGCATCCCTCCCTCTCTCTCCCAATTATCTTAATAAACAGCCTGGGCACATCTATGACTCACTTAAAATAATGATGACCTGGCCAAAATAATTTTATTCAGACATCTTGGCAGCTTACTGAGCCTAATGCAGCTCCAGTCTGGCTCTCCCTGACTCCTCATGAATGAGCCTGACCTCCAGCAGTGGCTGCTCTGTCATCAGTTATGGAAACCCACACAGAGGTCAGACACAGGCTGCTCCCAGAATTCAGACTGGAGCCAGGAAAGCCACTTGCTCTGAAAACAAGCTCTTAATTGTTCCAAAGGCCCAGGTAATGACAGTTTTTCTTGCCTGCAGAAAGACCTGTTGGGATGGTACTAGTCCCAACTTATGAAAAAGAAACATGGGGTAAGGAACAACCTCAAATAACAAATGATTTAATGGTATCTCTGCATGTTACATTTCTGACTACCTGTCTGAAACATTCATTCACCCAGCCCAAGAGCAAAACCAACACCCATCACACAACATGAATATTTGAAGCAAAATCTTGGAGGAAAAAGGCCAAATACTCTGAAATAATAAACAAATGCTCACAGAAAGTCAACTTCTCTGCAGGAATCAGGCACAGATCACAAATGAGTCACTAACAGCAGAGCAAATCACTTAACCAGCGCTTAGAACAAATCCCTCCACTCACAGCAACCAAAATTTATTCCTGCTGATTAGTCAGCAGTTACACTCACAAGTTCAAAATAATACCAAAATTCAAATGGAGCTGTCTTGCAGTTGCACTCTGCTTTACTGCTGGAGAAACTATCATTTCTCTTTGTGGAGGAATCCTCCTGCAGTTATTTACTGGTGTGTGGGTTGGGATTTATTCTAGCTCTGTGGCATCAGACCACATGCTGGCACCACCAAGGAGCCTGCCTGTCCTAAGGAAAGTAGTGGGGCAACATTGGAGAAACCACAGAAGATAAAGGCCAAGCAAAATGCACCACAACAGCAGAAGATGCATCATTGCTTCGCCAGGTAAAGCACCCTTTCCAGCTGTGAGTGGGCAGGTCTCCTATCAAACTACACCCACATATTCCCAGCAGCTTTATGCACTTCCCCACAGTTTGTTAAATTTTCTTCCAACTGCTCAGGCTCTGCAGGCACTGGTAAATGCATGGTTAATATGGACTCTTTGACTCATTGCACAAACAGCACCAGAAACACTTCCAAACGTTAAGGCAAAAAATGAAATCACTCAGCATTGATTTCTTGTGTGCTCTCTTGCTGCTGTTTCTCCAAACCCGTGGTTTTTAGGTTTACTACTGTGTCTAGGCCTCTTTATCCTCTGCTAATGCCAGGCTTAACCCTGAGGATCTGCAGCTTGTTCTGAGTACAAATCAGAGCAGAGCAGTGATGCACTGCTGCAGTTTGCTGAATCAGCAGGAACAGCCTCCTCTGACTCCCCACAGCTCCCAGGAATTCCCTGGACAGCAAGACACAGATATAGGGAAAGAACAAAGACCTGATTGTTCCACCACCTTCAAAACAAGCACAAGCCCCTTGGGAGAAAAGGCATGACTCCTCAAATGCACTTCTAAATAAACAAAAGAGCAGCAAAGAACATCAGGACTCAGTGCAATGTAGATAAACAGCTGTGGAAACTCAATATACCCCAGTCATGATCTACAGCATCCCACACACCAGACAGTGCCCTGCAGCAAGTCTGAGCCCAAGGTCCCACACAATGATTCCACCCTGGAGAGAGCTCCAGTGCCAGAAACACACTGTGCCCATCCTGCTCCCTCCAAGCAGGAACTAAAAGAAACATGACTCCATCTTTCTAGAGACAAAGTACAATGAGCCAAAACTTTGTTTCTCTGCTTATTCACACACAGGCTCCACACTCCACAAGACCTGAGGAGGCAAGGTTGTGATGTCCAGGAGGAGCTGATCATTCCTGCTAGAGGTCCACTGCCCTCACCCTACAAAACCAGCATCCCAAGCTCCTTCAGTAATAACTCTTTATTTGAAGAGTCATTTGAAGAGAGTGAGGATGAGAGAAGAACAGCATTATCAACTCATGGTCCAGCTGTACACATGGGTACATCAGACAGCAGAGACAACCAAGAAGGAAGAACAAGAAGAAACAAGTGCCCAACCCCTCTGTGATGCCTGTCAGAGCCCACAGCTAAACCAGCTCCTTTTGAACTGACAGTATCAAAAATATTGTGGGAACTCATATGAAAGGAGTCAGTTGTCCTGAAAAACAAAGCAAAGTGAACCAAAGCTGACCATAGCAGCAGCCTGAATAATTGGCTAATCAACCACTGTTTGCAATTGTGAATCAGATTGTGAAATCTGAAAACAGACCCTGCAGTAGTGGAGAAGAAAAGACAGAGCTTCCAAACCCCATGTTTGTTTCCCACACCTCAGAAAGAAAAAGGAAACAGGGATGGAATCCAATGCAGCTCAGCTGCTCATCCCTTGTGTAAGGTTATGTTAGGAGAAAAACATTTGTCTCGGGAACTGCAGACATTCCTGGAAAGGTTAAGGTCTCAGACATCACCTAATCCTGTGAACCACAGCACCACATCACTCCTAGAGACACACTCATTAGAAGGGAAGGTCATGCGGAAATTCACTCACAGCATCATTTTGAGACATTTGCTTGAAAGTCATGCCAGGAAGTTATAGGAACAGAAGGATGCTGGAAAACATGTTTTTAATTTGCTCATCAAAACTCTCACCAGGTTTTCTAAGAGGGTTCCAGCACCATCCACCAATATGTGCTCAAACACACCCCCGTCCTCATGCCCACTGTCACCTGCAGGTTGGCACAGCAGCTTTTAGTTACATCAGTGACATCTCCTGTTAACAATTCTAAGACACAACAACTACGACACACCCCCATGCCAAGTCCCACACACTGCAGAATGGTCCCTCTCTCCTCCTGGAACATCCAACCACCTGGACATGAATTTCTAATGAGGAACCTGAGTACAGCGCTCACCTGTACCTCACCCTTGAGAGTTTAACATGGGGTTAATTGTTCCTGCAGAGGGGACAACATTCCAACACCCAACAGCCAATTTTGCTGGGTTTTGTCAATTTGCACAGCCAAGTAAGGAGACCCAAAGCAACAGCATACCCTAAAACAAAAGCACTGCAGCCAGAACAATCTTTTATTGTCAAGTTTCTTGAGATATAAGGCTCCTAATAAAACTTTTTCCACTAACTATAGAAACTTGTCTTGGCAAATCCTGACACAATCTCCTGCAGTAACAGCTTGTCCCTGAGAATATGACCATTTTATGCTACAAAAACCAACAGGTTGTCAACTGAGATCATTAGCAGCTAAGCTCTTGTTTCAGGCAAGAAAACATCTTTGTTCCTGATGAGAGTGACAGAAACAAGAGCTACACCTGAGCAATGTTCCCATCACAACTGTAAATCCCACCCTCCACACCCACCAAAGAAGAAAACAAACCAAACTCCCCACATGTGGACCATCTCATGAAGAAGTAGACTATAGGACATGTCATTCTGAACATTTATTTATTTTGTCTTCAAAGAAGAGGCCTGGTGCAGCTGTTTCGTTAGAAAATAAAGTGTTTATTAAGAAACTAGACATTGAACACCCCTATAGTCTCTGTGAAAAGGGACCATCCCATTTCCCATTAGCACAGGATGATAGTTATGGCAAGATAAGAATGCTCGAAGATGGAGGAATCTCATTGACAGAAAATGAGGTAATGATTTACAATAATTAAAAATAAAATAAAATTTAAAAAAGAAACATCCTTAGGCTTGCTGCTTAAAGCCACCAATCGCAAACAGCCACGACTGGCTTTCGTTTTCAGCAGTGAGGAACCAGAGACTTTAATTGGTGTTAAACAAATTGAGACATCGATCACAGTGGGGAGAACTGCTTTTAATTATGTTGTAGCGTCCAGAGGATTTCTTCTAAGCAGAGATGGACCTGAGCTGCAAAATTCAACCCTTCCTCTGCTAGGGTGTTTGGATATAGGCTTCTGGTCCAGGCCCACAGATGCATCTCTACGACTGATACACGCAGTTGAGAGCAGAGTCCCCTGAACAGTGCTAGGGAGAGGAGACAGTTCAGACGGACAAGACATCCCCAGGTCAGGTGGGCGACTCCCAGGAGATGGGGAAATTCAGTTCAGACAAGCACCCAGTGATTCACACGCTTGGTGAAGCTCCTCCTCACTCTGTGAATCTGCAGAATTGAGGTGTCAGTGGCACACGGCCGCAGGTCCTCTCTGGCAGTGCCCCTCTGGCATTTCCAGCTCCGATGCGGGCAGGAAACATTGTTGGGAGATTTGGTCATGGTTTCTGAAGCCATCCAACCTGAGCCAGGTCTCCTCGTCCTAACGCAGATGCCCCCTCAGACACGTCCATTAACTTAAAGCAATCTGCCACCATCTCTCCAGTACTCTTCTATTGCACTTTACCTTTTTATGTAAACGAACCAGGAGAAGAAGCAAGAGAATGGAATATTCCCAGCGATATCCCTATGGGACAGCTGATAATAAAACCTCCTGGCAATCTCCAGGGTGGTTGGTGCAGGTCACCTGTAAAGGCAGGATGAAGCAGAACATCCATTCTGAGGCTTCTGCCCAGTTCTGGTGGAGAGGGACCGTAACTCTTTCCAGTGGCAGTGACCCTTGAGGGCTGGTGATTTAGAGACACCCCTGATGTGATAAGGTCATCTCGGGCCACCAAGAAGGCAAGAAAAGCTGAGTGGCTGGTGAGCAAGCTCCTGGTCCAATATTCCTCTCAAAAGGATCTGGCCACACCTGAAGCTTTTGAAATAAGTTTTTGTCCTCTAGAGAAAATCTGCTTTGCTTATAGGTTATCACTGATATGTGTGAGCAAATCTGTATTTCCCATACACGTGACATCACGAGAGTCCAAGGAAAGCCCTGCAAGTTGCCACGGGGGCAGCTGGCTTCTCTTGAGGACAGGATGAAAGGGTTTACTTTTCCATCTGAGAGGCTTTGGATGAAGTAAGACAAAAGTGGGATAGGAAAAGGGGAGAGAATACAAATATCGGCCAGAACAGGACCGATACTCCTGTTTTTGCCAGAGAAAAAGCAACAGAATACTTTTTTTTTTCCTCTCTTTCAGTCAGCCAGCCTCTAGCTGATGGTTCTGGGTACGCAACTGGGTTACAATCAATCTCTAGTGGGGTGGGAATACAGGGCAGAGCTAAAGGGGGCTGGAAAAGGCCCAGCAATGGGACCTGCGTGCGTCTGATATGCCTTTCCACTTTGCTTACTGCTCTAGTCCTGGCAAGGACACAGACCCTCCTGTGCTATGGATTCTCCATCCATGAGGGAAGTCCAGGCAACTCCTCAGATAAAGCTCATCATTTAAGCAGCAGGGAGAGACCAGAGTACGACAAGGATATGGTCAGATCCAATGAGCCGCTCTAACACATAGACAGACAGACAGACAAAAGAAGCCTCCTAGAATATGTGCACTTCAAAGATAACCACACTCTCTTCCTGTCAGAGAAGTAAGATACTTTTTTTTTTCTCTCTCTCTTTCCATCCTCATTCCTTCCAACATTATTTTCTGTGCAAGAACTGGGAGCGAGGCTGCCTTTGTTCTTACCAAAAGTCTTCATTCTGCTTTAGTTTCTTCCAGGCTCCCCGCCTCAGCTCGCTCTGGGAGACCTCCCATGGCAGGGCCCCGTGAGAGGTGATGGCAGCATTCACTGGGTGTTGCGAAGACACAAGCTTACAAGGAAAACTCCAAGCAGGGAGGACATGACTAAAGATGTCAGTTTGGTTGGCTTGGTTGGTTTGTTTGTTTGTTTGTTTTGTTTTATTATTTTTGTTTTGTTTTGTGTTTTATTTTAAAGCAAAAGTACAATTATTTACTGTGTTATTAGGATGACTCCTTTCAACTGGGTTTTAATTCTCTTTATTTGCTCTCATTGCTGCTGTTGTGCCTTGCAGGAATATTTAACGAACACAGCGACCATTGGAGGAAAAGAACAACCCTGTTATCTGGTGACAGAAAACCACAGTTTCAGTTGGCTTTAACGTGCGTACAGGCAGGGCTGTGGAGTCCTATTAGGAGGAGACCTCAATCCATACAGACCACGCTTACTGCTTCCCACCATTTTGAGGGCACAGCCTATAAACTTGACATCAGAACAGGGACTTTTAAGGAGTTTTTAAAAGCCATGACGTCCTTTGCTGAAATAAACACTGACATCCTCAACATAAATGCCTTGGTTAAGAGGTTTGGAATGTCCAGGGAGGCTTATTGGATTCAACATAATTTCTCTGAAACCTAAAGGGGAAAAAAAAACAGAAAAAAGAAAAAAGCAAAATAAAGTAAACGAAAAAACAAAAAAGAGCAAAACTAGAAAAAAAGAGAGAGATATCGACACACATGTGATTATATAAAAAAGAACCAAATGAATAACTAGCAAACGGCTGCCATTAAATTAAAGCCAAAATGTCCTCTCCAGGCAGGGCTACCTCACTCTGTCTTTCCATAAGGAA
The DNA here is from genome assembly GCA_013400435.1 of Pycnonotus jocosus. Classification (NCBI taxonomy): domain Eukaryota; kingdom Metazoa; phylum Chordata; class Aves; order Passeriformes; family Pycnonotidae; genus Pycnonotus; species Pycnonotus jocosus. The sequence goes on from VWYP01036846.1 coordinate 1,755,820, forward strand.
CAGGCAATCATTTCATGTGGAGCGTGCAGGCACAAGTGCTCTGAGGACAAGGGGCATGCAAGAGGTCTGGACAGACAACTGGGAACAACTCTTTTCCAGAGGTTCCCACTAGGTCCAAATTCCTACCTAGTTAGTCTTTTCTCTAGGGAGACAGTGAGGAACAGGGAGACTCCTTCCTGTGCCTACTTTTTTCTCATGATTTGTCTAATCTGGCATAACATTCTTGAAGCCAAGAAGTACCATTGCAAGGCTGGGGAGATCTGACTCTCATAACCCCACAGACCTTTCTTCATCCCAGCTGTCCCATCTACACCAAACCCTGCGTGCTGGAGGCATCTTCTCCTCACACAACCCTACCTCTCTAAAAGTGATCTGAAGGTTTAGGATTTGCCAGAAATGCTGGCCTGATGAGAAAGAAAAGTAAGAGGAGCAGAGATCATAGGCAAGCTCCTTCCTTCAGTCCAGCAAACTTACAGGGCAAATGTAATATTTTAAAGGGCTGTATCAAACATCTCTTCAGAATGTACCTGCCTTGGAATGCCCCAGCCAGGGAAATTCACTTGTCTGCCATGACCAAGATGTGCATGGTGGGATCTTGAGGATTGCTCTCATATATACCAAATTCTCATGGATCTAAAGAGTTCTTACAAGAAATTGCTGGGATGTCTTGTCTATGTAATTGCTCTAAGATTTAGAAAATACTCCTGCACCTCATACAGTCGCAGGATCCTGAACAAATCTCCAAGCTAACTCAAGTCTGGCATCACCAGAGCAGCATGGAGCAGCTTGGATACCATCAAGAGTTGATCTCAATAGGAAGAGTACTTTCAAACAAGATAGGAAATTTTCTCACACTAAAACTACACCAGCCAGAATATTTTTCTCTTCTTCTTTCTTCCTTCTATTTTGTATTTTATATCTATTTAGATTTCTCCACTGCATTGTCTTGCTCCATCTGCACATCAAACACATGTTTCTTTTGATGGACCTGAGGATGCAGACAAAAGCTGTTTGTTTGGTTTGGAACTGTTTAAACTTGTTTGGAGGAAACTATCTGTTATTCTCAGTGGCCCTTAAGGGCTGATCCACATGGGAGAGTAAGCCAGGCTCTGCTCTGGTTCATGTGTCATAAACAAGATTCATAGGCAAATTTCAAGTGTTGAAATATCATTAGTAAACTAAATGAGAGTGAGAAAGAACTCAGCTCAACTCTCATGGTTTAAAGTGATCAGAGTCACTGGGACACAAATAAACATGGCATCCCTGAACGTCACTATTTATCGTGTTTTGGTTTTCATAATATAAATATATTTTATGGCCGCCAAAGGACAGCTGGGAAAGTCTATCCTCAACAATACCAAATATCTCCAAGGAGAACTCCTGTCTGCTTTATTTTCTTAACATTCCTTAGCTCTTCTAAATTAAGGCAATTTCACTTCTGCCAGGCTACATCCAACAGACCTAAAAACCCACTGGGGACACACAGCCCCAGCAAAGGGACATGTGAAAGATCAGCAAGACTGAAGGCTGGGGACTCCAAGGGCTTTGCTCTGTGTCATCAGTGCTGTGCTGTGCACCCCAGCTGCAGGGATCTCCAGTGACAGCAGGGTCTCTGCAGAAATGGGGCTGCAGTGGGGGTGACCCCACCACTGACACGCAGGGGCTGCCAAGGGATGATGAGGAGCGTGGCAGGAGGACAGCCCATGTTCCTGGAGCTGAAGGGCTGAGCACACATCCCGCTGGCTTGGGAGAGCAATGCAGCACCGGTCCTTTTGGCATCCTCTCCTTCTGATTTATTAAAGTCCCCAAAGAATCTGAAAGAAAACATGCTTCTCTCCTGACTGGTTTTCTCTCTCTTCCTCACTGCTGTTTTTCCCCTATTGTATTGCTACCTTTAACCCCGTTCTCTTGTATGGAGCAGAAACCAACAAGGCTCTTGCTAGGTTTATGTCTTCACTGACAGATGTGAGATGGATGATGCTCACGGAGATGTCCAGGGTTAAAATGGGTGAATCTCAACAGGTTCAGAGTTTGGATGCTGCTATGACAAATGTCATCTACCATCACAGCTATTAGCTTCTGAAAAACTGGCTTGGAAATGTCTTAAAAAATGTGGGGGTTTTGCTTTATTTTTTTTTTCCCTCTCATTAAAAGGAAAAAAAAAGAGAAATAGAAGTGTTCAACTTCCTAGAAGGAGCTGGGGAGATTTTAAAAACAATAACTTTTGTGGAGTTTCACATTTGTCAGTGCCACCTGGAAAATGGGAGGAAAAATACTATCTTTGACATTGGTTGTAGATTTGTAGGGAAACTCCAACATGCAAGCCTGAAAATAGTAAGGAGGTAAAAATCCCCACCCTGTAGATTGAAATCAAAAACATCTCCAAAGACCTACAAAATGGGGAAGGGTCTGACAGGCTAAACTTTGTCCTTCTCCCAGTTCTTGTGATATCCCTTTTTAGATTCAAACATAATACTCTCTCTACTAATAGCCATCGTATGGTAGTGGAATAAATGTATGGAGAGTGTTGGAGAGCAGGGAAGGAGGGATGAGCTCAGATTTGCTGTGCAGCTCTAACAGCTTGAGATGGAGGGAGCAGATGGGACAATTCTCTAAGCAGGCTGGATGGATGTGGCAATGAAAGGACAAGAAAATTGAAGGCAACCAAACCATGCAATCAGTTTTTGTCCTCAACCCTGGCCATCCACTTAGTCCTCCAGAGCTGTCTTGTGTTTCCCAACATCCTGGCTTAGTGGGTTTTGGCCACTCAGCCCCATGCCCATACCAATCCAGCCTATGGACACTGCCCTGCCAGGAACACACTTCCTCCACTGAGAGAGCAAAACTAAGGAGAAAAACCAGATATTTTCACCTTGCCTCCCCTGTGTGCCTTCTGGTAAAATTGCCACTATTCAAATAGATCATGTTTCTAAGGTTTTGGAGACCTGAGGCTGCTCCACATCACCTGAGAGGAGCAGCAGGGATTGCGACATGGGGAGGCGAGGGAATGACGCAGAAAATGATGCACTACTCCTCACAGCATCCCTATCTGCCACAGCAGGAGTGGTGCAGACCAGTTTTGAAACCCAGGGATGGAAACTGCTTTTGAAACAGCAATATAAATTGCTGTGGGAACGGATGAGAAAAGCAACGGGATGCTACATAACGCCTGGCAAAAATGGGTTAAACAAAAATAGCAAATTAAGGGCAACAAGCTGGCCAAACATAACTCTGCTATCCACGCAGCTCACATTAGGCAACGGAGATTTGAGCTCTCTTCTCAGTTACAGCCGAATTTATGATATAAAGGAAAAACAGTGGGAGACTCCAACAACAGTGTACATTTTATCTTTCTCTATGCACAGATATGAAGCATGAATAGCATCAAAGAAAGCATGAAAACCATCAAGCCTGGCCCACATCCTGAGCAAAGGAAATAGCCATCCCTTTAGTCAAAGTCAGCACTGCTGTGTCTATATCTGAGGGGTAAGCAACACAACTCTGGTTTCCTGTCATGGATGGGTTCATCTGCCAGGCTAAGAAACAAACCCCTCTTTTTTTCCTTCCCCTCACAGCATGTAACAGGGTGAGATGCAAACCAGCCCAAGGCCTTGCTTGCCACAACAAAACAGGTCACAGAAGCTCAGCAGAAACACACTGTGAGGCTCTCCCTGATGGTCTCAGCTGCAGAAAACCATATCGTCTCCTCTACTGTCCAAGGTAAAGTCAGAGGCCAGATGTCACCTCATTTACACCAGCTCAAGAGTTGACCACAATGAAGAACCTCAAGAAAATTCAGTCCACAGACAAATTCCACACTGATACACAGACCTCAAGCAGATCTTCAAGCAGATTACACCTCTTCTTAGATTAGGAAGGTTCTGAGAGATACAGAAATTCTTATAATCCTTCATTCTCATGTAAACAGAATCCTTATTCTCCTCCATGGCAGCTCACCTTGTATCTGTTTTCATTTTCCATGGTTAAACCTCTGGCATAAGAGTCTCCCACTTTAATCAATGAGATTGGACATCACAGGAAACCTCTTGGGAATGTGCTAGATGGAGCTCTAGCTACAGCTTGTGCCATCTTCTTGTGCTTGTCCACAACCCAAAATCACAGACAGAAGATCCCAGCACCGGGAGTGTTTTGGAGGGCAGGGAAAGGAAAAAATGGGCTGAGAGCAAGAGAAAAGCGGAAGCAAATGGATCCAGAAGATCCTATTTCCACATAAATTTCTCTGATGTTTGGCTAGAGCTGAGGAAGGGGTCGGAGAATTCTGCAGGCACTCAATGGACAAACAGCTTTTCCTTGAGGAAAGGGCAGCATTCACAGCTTTCCATGGGGTGAGCTCTTGAAGACTTTGTAAGGTTCACTAAACCTTTGGTCGGAGGAATTCCAGTATCCATTGTGTTTCCACTCTTGCCACCACTAACGTAGGCCATGTCCATATTAGCCAGGATCACAAGTCTGTTTTCTCTGGAACTCTTTAATGGATGGAGTAGTTCCAAGATACTAAATGATGTAGCCTGATAGCTCAGGAGGCAAAGCTCCAAGATTCCCCACCAATCCCCCTTAGGAAAAGCCCCAAAGTAGGAAAGCACTTAACGGGGTATAAAATGAAAAATAAGAAGGGAAAAAAAATCTATTTTAGACCAAGGACAACAGAAAAAAAAAAAGGCTATTTTCAGGTCTGAGATGGCCTGTGATTTGAGCCAAAGCTACCCTTTTGTCCAGAAGCACAGCCAGTGCTTTTTCTCCAGCCTGCACGGAGGTGCAGCTATTTAAAGCCACTCAGAGGCCCACTGCATGATGGAAAGCAGCCAGATCAGTTGGGCCTCATCGGTTTTGTTTTTGTTAGATTGAAGCCAGAGTATGTGAAATGACTTGTAAGAGGACCAGGGAAGGGGGAAAGGCTGGGCACCCAGCAGTCTCACCCACGGCATGCAGAGCTTAGTCTCTGCCTCATTTAAGTGGTAGTGGGTCACAGAGAGGGTCCCTGAGCAAGGAGAATGGCTCTTTTGTCCCCTGAAATACGCATGGCCATGCAAACACACGTGGCAAAACTCTCAGGGGTTACAGGTCAGCCATGAGAACAAGCTAAGGGCAAGTGTTTGCAAAGCTGGTGGTGGCTGACATTGTGGGCATTGTCCAGCTGCTGCCCTGCCTCTGCCTCTCCTTGTGCTTGAACTGAAGCATCCAGGAGCCTTCTCCTCTACCATTCTCACTGCTGGAAGGAAAAAAAACCCTGTCTCCCTACCTCTTCAAGTCCCCTCTTCTCACCACTGTGCATTCTCACTGCCTCTGCGCTCCACAAAGCCCAAGGGACCTGGCATGAAAGATCCCATCCTAGCAAGTAATACATCATTTTCATCACTTTGGTTTTCAAATATATTCTTACGTCAATTTTTAATTTTTTTTTCAAGTCAGCCCTCAGAGTGCTGCCAATTTAAGCACAGTGCACAGTGCTACAAGAGCTTCTTATTTCCACTTTGCCTGACAGGTATCCCTGTCCCTGTGACACTACCTCTGTTCCCCAGCTGCTTCAGATAGCAATAGCTACCCTAAGCATTTTACAGAGTTATTGAAACCACTGACTAATGTGCCCAGAAATGAATATCAACTGGGAAAGAATCTGGTTGGGCTCCTATTCCTTAATTGCTGATTAATTCCAGTTATAGTCGAGCTGATCCACCAGCACCACAGATCACCACATCAAAGAGCCAACCAGTAAAGGAAGCCCCTGAGTTAGAACAGCAACAGCTCTGTTTCAAACTTCTTTTCAGCTGGAAAGTGCTTCATAAACATTAATTTGTTATGCCTGGCTCATTCCCTGGGGAGGAAGGAGCTGTTATATTTGTTACACAGGCAGCAAAATGGTGGCACAAAGCAGGACCACGTTTTCTCCAAGGTCTCCAAAGGAACAAGTGACAGTCCTGAACGTCCAACAGGGAACAGTCCCAGCTCCAAGGCTCCATCCTCTGCAGGAGCTTTGGGCTCTAGAAGGGACAGAAGTGCTTGGCAAAGCCAGAGGGCTGGGATATGACAGCAGACACCAAGAAGAGACACAGATGGTGGACAGGGTTGCACAAAACTGCTGCAGCCTGCAGCTGGGACCTTCCCAGCCCAGGCACTGCCAGCGATGCTCTCCTGCTCTTCAGAGGGTGGGAGGAGCAGATCAAGGCCCAGAATAAATCCTTGCTTGCTCAAGTCTCTTTACTCTGCCATCTGCTCCAGCAACACCTTATGTCATCTAGAAAGGCCAGAGCTGCCCTCCAGGAAGCCCAGGAGCTGTACAAGCCCCAGAGTCTGAAGTGTCAGGAAGAACATCCTGTGGGAAAACACGATTTTGTGGAGTTTACAAACTGAGGATGGAAACTGAGGAGCACAGGAGATCTCAGCAGGCAAGGAGGCACCGAGCACTACAGAGGAGCTGTAAATGGGAACAGGAAGAGCTGAGGGCTAAAACACAGTGAGAGCAGCAGGGAGTTTCGAAGAACAAGGATTTGTTGATCTTTTTCAGGCTGTTTGGATGCTGTGTTGTCCGGAATTATTGTTCTTCATCTGTGTCTCTCCAGTGCTCCTGCTCTGCTGATTGCTTTGGAAACGAAGCTGCCACTGCAGATCTTCAGCTCGTGATAATTGCCCCAGTAGATGGTTCTCAAAATAAGTTGTCTTCTGCACCAAAATATGTCAAAGGGTGTTATTACACTTCCCAAGGGAGAGCTCCCAGCTCCAGATTTTGTTTTGAGACCACATCTTGGTATCTTTCAGTATTTCACAAGCTCTAAAACACACACCCCGGGGCACAGGGAAGGCTGTGCTCTCCCAGGAGAAGACAGAAAAACACGGGTTTGTGCTGAGACTACAGAGCTCCTGTGGGACTGTTTGGATAGTGCCAACCAAACGGGTGTCAGGTATTTGTGGCAGCCTTCATTCTGCAGGAGAAGGGGCTTTGCTCCCACCAAACAAACATGAAACATGGTAGGTTTTTGCAAGAGAATGTATGAAATGCCTGGAAAGCTCCTTGCAGCCAGCAAAGCACCAATGAGGTGAGTGAGGAGCCCTGTGGGGGGCTGCTGCTGTGCAAGGAAACCCTCACTCCACCCCAGAGCAGAGGGTGAGCTTTGCAGAGTGGGGAAGGTCTGGTACAGCACAGCAGGGCAGCAACTCAAGATCTAAGCCCAAAATGTCTGTCTGCTGTTGATTAGAGGTCATCATTCAAAGGACAGAGGAAGGACCAGAGTCCTTTCTGACAACTTTTTCTGGCAAGTGGTCTAGCTGTGAATTTTTGCTCAAGCAATCAGCTCTGAGCTTAACAAACTACACATCTGCCAGACCCTTCTCTGCCCCAGTTTCATTCTGGGTCTGCAAATAAGTCTCCCTCTCTCCCTTCTCCCTCTCACATCGATTCACGTAAATGCACAAGGCATTTAAAGCACTTGAGCCCAATCTTATTTCACACCACGTCACTCTGTGTAAGCCTTTGTGTGTCTGCCCCACTTGAGCCATTGGCATGTGCTGATCAAACATCAGCAGAGATGAGGGGCAGTGAAGGGGCTGAGCTCACAGGCCTCCAGATGGGGAAGCACTGCAACATGGGAACACAGCTATCTCCAAAACCTGTTTTCCTCTCACTGGAGGCTTTTATGCTTGAGGAAGAGGAAAACAGTTTTACTTAAAAAAGAAAGAAAAAAAGTCTTTCTTCATCTCCATCATCTATCAACAAAAATCCTGCTTTCCACCACAGCTAGGACATTTCCCCCTCTGCTTTAGATGCTCCTTGAAGCAAGAACTCCCCACACCATGGCAAAAATATGCAAGAATATACACTTCTAATGGCACCTCCATATTTGCACATGCAACTAAATGTGGGAGATCAGAGTCCACAGCCCAGAATGCAACCTCACTGTCAAAACCAGCCTGTGCACAAAGGAAACCAAGCTGAGTGATGCCAAAAGTGCCAGCAGAAAGCAGGGAGAGCGTGCACACAAGCCTGCTGCTGCGTGTGGGACACGTGGGATGTCCAGGGGGAAAGCGTGAGAGGCAGGCAGAGAGTGATGCCACAGCAGGGAGCACGTGGCAGGGAGCAGAGGATGCAGGACAGGGGCTGAGAGCTCGAGCTCACACGTGTGGGGCTGAGAGCACCACGCTGCTGAACATTTACTCTCACATTACGGATTTAATGGCTTTTAACGGGAGACTTTGTAAGCGATCAGGAATTGGAACAAAAGGAGCTGGGGGAATAATTATCCTAACCAGGGGAGCTAAAGAACATGGCAAAATCTGAGCTGAGCAATCATGCTAATTAAAGGCACCCAGAAGAATCAGCATAGAAATGCCAAATGGTTTTCACTCTGCTGCCCTAATCCACTAACAGCCTCGGCACTTTGACTCCCAGCAGCTGTGGGAAGGACGGCTCTGGGTGAGTTGGTTTGTAGCAATAAATGACAGAGATAAACAAGTGACACGGGGGGGTCTGTCTCCTCTGCACTGGAGCCTGAAGCGATGCTTGGCCCGCCAAACTGAACAGTGGCTGCTTTGCACCAGCAGCCTGGGAGAGGACCAAGTGCTCCCACAGCCTCCAGCTGAGCAGGAAAGATCCCAACATCCTTCCCAGGATGCAGAACAGCTGCTGGCAACCACCAGCATGAGGCTGAACACAGCCCACAGCCACAAGCCTTGGTCCTTCAGGATCAGCCCTGCTGCGTGACTGCCTCTGCAGGGAGCTGTGTCACACAGCTCAGCACACTGGACTGTCCTGGGATGTGTTCCCAGTGCCACATCAGAGCTCTGGCAGCACTGAGTATGCTGCTTCTTTGTTTGCATAGCTTCAGTCATCACAGGCTTGGGTGTGCTCAGATTTGGCTATCAAAGGTAAGGACGTCTTCTGTGCAGGAGGCATCATCCTGATCTTCTAATGCTTAAAATTCCAGCTGGGGTTCTTGCCATGCTAGCATCAGAAATTTTGCCATGTTAGCGTGCAGCTAACACTGCAACATGGGCACATTTTCACCCAGAAATGTGGAGACTTGACAAATGTCCATGTTGTAGAGAAAAAAAATGAGCACTATTGCTCCAGCAGACTATGAGCTTTACAGACCCATAAAAAGTCCCATGCACTCAGCTAATGTAAAACCCAATCAGACTCCTCAAGGAGCTGCTGAGCCTTGGCCTGATGGGGATTTCAGGGGAATATCTTCTTCAGATATACCTGAAGTCCAACAGGACATCACAAACCAAGGTAGATGGGTGCAGAAACACAATTAACAGAACAAGACACAGAGTCGTGAAATAACCCACTGGGTACAGAAAAGTCTCTCTCTGCTCTTCCCAACCTCCAGGAGAAGATTCCCCTCAGATAATTGCTTGGGTGAGATGTGTCTCTTCTCCCCAGCAGTGCAGACCTGTGTTTTGTTGCAGTCACCTGCCTTGGCACAGGATGAGAGCTGTGCTGGGGAGGTGGGGATGCAGAAAAACCAATTCTAACACTTGCCATCAAGTAACAGCTTTCTGTTTTAAAAAGGGTAGGTTTTTTGTTAATCAACAGGTCCATTAACATGGAGCAAATACCTCTGTAATGGACACCCACAGGATCTCAGGCTGAACTATTTGTGTGCAGCATCTTTTGATTGATTCACCCTAAAGATCATCAAGTAAATGAGAGAGGATGTAATACTTCTGCAGGAAACATTCCACAGCGGATACATTGATTGCAACACTCAGCCAGCTGCCATGTGCCAGCTTCTTCTTAAAAAGACATCATATTTGATTCTCTGATTAAATATTTTGAAACTGAGAAAAAAAATCAGGCTTAGATTTGTGCTTCCTTCATGGAACCTGCTATTCCTCCAAGAAGGATCACATGAGTGACCAATGTCCTGTCTCCTTCCTCTCTTCCTGTTCTCAAGACTTACAATCCTATTCCCTTGGTCCTTGCCCAGCCACAGAGACCACTGCCCCTCCACTGCCTGGCCTCTTCCCACTAAATCCTCGGATCAAGACAAGAGAGCCTGTTTGGTGGCACACCTGGAGACCTGCTGATTTATTCATTCAACCCCTACGTACATTTTGGCTGCCAGTGCCTCTCTGACTCCTCCTCTCTCACCACAACAGATTCATTTTCAATCAAAAGCTCACTGAAAGCCCAACAGGACAAGAGAATGAGGAGGATGAATACAGAGAGTCCAGGACTCATGAGGAAATTAGCAATGAAACCATCAGCTGAATAATTTGCCCCAGCAGCAATCCCAGCTAGCAGGGATGGCCCTGGAGCCAGAGATGAGAGCTTGTGCACTCTGCAGCCTGCAAAAGCAGGTTCCTTTTCCACAGACCAAATCCCAGGCTGACACCTCCTTTATGAGCTGCTGAAAAACACCATTTTCTGGACGAGCTCTGCAAAAACACAGTGACACTTCCAGTTTATGAGCAAGCCCTGCCACCGCTCCCCGAGCCCCAGCCTTGGAGCTGTCAAAGCCTTGCTGAATGAGAGCAGCGGGGCCAGGAGGCTGCTGGCAGCTCTGCTGAAGGGACGTGCTTATTTCACATGCAAATGAGCCACACAAATTGAGACCAGACCCTCCTTCTCCCCTCTGAGCCACTCGTAAATTACAGAGGCGGGAGGCAGGTGAAGGGTCTTTGAGGCAGGTGAAACACAGGGGTACAAAGGACTGAGCATCTAATTGAGGATGAAAGGAGAGAGCTGAACACTCACCCAGGGCCCACAGAGAGACACAGCTAACCCTCCCCTCCTGAGATAAGCTCCATCAAGAGAGCCCCCAGCCTGCTGGATTAATGACTCCTTGAGGCTAATCAGTGCTGCCAGCACCTACAAATGAGGGCCCTTCTCTGCTGTAGCTTCCATCCTTTCTCCCCTTCAGCAACAACAAGAAAATAAATAAATAAAACAATTCTGCAGGTCCCATCCAAGCTGAACTACACTGGGACATTCCAGCCAGGCAACAAGGTAAGTGCTGCAGGTATAAGCTTGGCTGTGGATTCTGGGGTCCTGCCTCCTCTTCCCTTCTTCTCAAAGAAAATAAAATTGAGTTTGCATCGACTACTGAGAAAATGAGACAACATTATACAGGACACGACCCTCTGCAATCAAATTAGGTCATTGCAACACCATAGCCAGCATGGAGTATGTAGCCTTGATAGGGTATAGGATCAAGGAGGATGATTTTAGGCAGTAAACATTAAAAAACAAAATGAAAATTAATCATATCAGGACATCCATCATAACTAGAGTAAGAAATAGGTTTGGAGTGGCACAACAAGCAGCATTCCTGTCTCAGGGCTTCCCTCCAAAGTCTTTCCTGTGTCCCTGCTCAAACTGGCCTGACACTTCTCAGAGCTGCTCATTATATACATGGCAGAAGTTGGGAAATGTTTTTACCACTTGCTGCACAGCTTCCTTTCACCCAGAAGCTCTGACAGTTTTCAAAAGAGTAAAGTCACTGTTCACAGAGTTTCCAGCTGTGGCCCAAGAACAACATACCCGAGGGTGCTGATTTCAGGGGTGCTCAGATCTGTACAGATACAGGACCAGGTACAGCAGCAGTGCTGTTCCTCACTGTACCAGGACTGTGGGGATGTAGATGTGGAGCCTGGGCTCTGTGCAACCTGGCAGGGGAGTTCTGCCACCCCAGGCTGGACCCAGTTCAGCCGAACTCCCTTCATGCCTGTTTCACCACACCAGGCAGAGGAATATACACCCAGTATATTCATCCTGCAACATGTGGGAAGGAGGACACAAACCTTCCTAAACTCTTGATTTACATAGCAGTCTGTAGCAGTGGTTTCCCAACTGCATAATGAGTACACTAACTTTGGCTAAGCCAATTCTCCAGAGATGAAGAGGTGGAAAAAATAATCGAAACAAACTGTGATAGAGATTTTGATTAAGCAGCTGATGATCAATAAAAGTTATCTGCGGTGCACAGAGTGTTAATGAGCCACCATTCCTGTATCAAAGAAACACCTGAGCCCACGGTCCCTGCTCCACACAGCCCACAGAGGTCAGCAAGACCTGCTCCTCTTGGACTGACAAGGTGAGAACATGGGCTATAGAGTCCACTGGTCTCACCTGCCCTCATTCCTGTGAAAAGGGTGATGGTGGAAAAAGGATGAGAAATAACCTTAAAGCAGGACATGGCTAGAAAGAGAGGAATGAAAAAGGTTAACAGCCTGACTCAGACTTGAGGTGCTATGTTTGTGGGGGAAAGAAATAAATTGAAAAGGTATTCATAGCCTTCTCAGACAGCTCCCTTTATTTAAAGAGGCCTTGGAGCTCTGCAGCTGTAACACCAACACCTCTACAGCAGGGAGCAAGAAGGACCAGCCAGTGGGGCTACCAGCCCCCTGCCACCAGTGATGCAAGGCACAAAGTGACCCACACCACACCCTGTGATTGCTATCCCCTTATCCTCTCCCCTACAACGATGTCATTGCAAAAAAAGTGCTAAGTCTCCATAGTTCTTAATATCTTAAATTCATCCCCAAAGATTCTAAGGCATTAAAGAGTGGACTTTATAGAGAATTTCTCATAATAACGTAGCCACCTGTTTAACAGCACACAGCAGCAAGGCTGCACAAGGTTTTCAGAGAGCAAGTGGAAAGGAGAGCTTCATATTAAAGCTACAGAGAAGAGACAAGGCTCGGATCAGCAGACACATAAAATATCACTACCTCCGCCTGAATTTAGCTATTTCACTGTAACTAATCATTTTGCGCTTCCAGAAATGTCTGGAGAACTGTTAGTGGCCACAGGGAGCTGCTAGGATCTTTGTATTACATTTCCTCCAAAAGTTGCCTCCTCTGACAGCCCAGCCCAGCTTGCCTACAAAAGGGATTTGTTTTCCCAAAACCCACTTAGCCTTCCTGTCCTTAGAGGGTCTAGGGAAAGCTGAGAAAAAATCAGCAGACAGGATACTAGTTCTGAAGGGTCCCACAGGGAACAGAGGGGATGAAGAGCACATTAGGATTTCTCCCCCAATTTCTCAAATTCTCACGGAACCGGGGTTTGCAATCACCCTCTGCAGAGCCCATGTCAAGACAGATCATTAATACTGCTCGACACTGAGGATCTCTTGTATTAAAAAAGCACAGCAATTACTTTGTTCAAATCTCTATATTATTCATAAGATCTGTATCTATCATGGATATGGTATTTACACCGCTATGGGGAAATGTAATAAATAAGGCAATAAGCGTTTCCTTCCTCCAGGTCAAGATGAAAGTCTGCATCTTAGAGAGCAGTGCTTTCCTTGGGCAGCCAGGCTCATATCCCAGCCTCCCTGCCTAATTCCTGCAGCCAGGAACTAAAGCCAAGTTGAAAAATGACTGCTTTTCCTCTGAGCCCAGCGCTCGGGTTCCAGCACACTCCAGTGGAGCCAGCCAGGAGGCAATGCCTACATGGAAGGAGACCTGCAAGGAGAGGTCTCTTCAAAAGTAGTCAAGAGAGAAAAGCAGAACACATTAAGACTGTAGCATGGCCCCCATGAAGGTGGAAAGGGAGAATTTGATCTAAGCTGTCCAGAAAAGAGCAGGAAAAGTTCAGAATTGGCATTTTCTGGGATCATAATATGCAGCTGACAGCTTCAAGGATGTGTTTATCTGTCTAACCCTCTGATTCCAAAAGACTGGCTGTGAAAGGCCTTCAGGTGGGGACTCATAAACATGCAACATGGGCCACTGGGCTGAACATGGGCCAGGCTGCTAGCTGTCAGCAAACTGGCGTGACCTTGAGCAAATTGATGTCTTTCCAGCTGCCTCTCCTCATCCATAAAGTGGAGATGAAGAGGCTCAGCAGCCCTTTGATGGGCTGGAAGGAGAAGTGCCTCCTTCCAGAAAACAGTGGACATATGACATGCCAGGTTACTTCTCCCCATTAAGAAGGGGATAAAACATACCCCATCCCTCAAATACTCAGCTGCCTGCTGAGCTCTCAGTAATGTTCCCCTGACATTTGGGCTCTGCTGGGATCTGGCATGAGAGCAGAACAGTCCCACCCCACCCCATCTCTGGGATTTGCCCAGAATTTATTTTTAGCACAGCCTCAGTGTGAACATTTGTGGTGGGATTGGTATGAATTCATGCTGGTGCCTGACTCTGAGCCTGTCTCACCCTGACTGTGCCAACAGCCAGGCCTGTCAGGAGGACAGACAGCACAATCTCCCCCAGCCTCCACCAGGAGTCTCACACGAGGCACACCCAAAGCCTCCTACTCCATTCCACATGTAGGAAGGAATCTTTGGGCAGCCACCTCAGATGGAGCCATTCCTGCTGTCCAGGGTAACTAACTTGTTCCAGAGCATAAGACAAGTTAAACAGGGCCCTAAGCTGGCCTTAAAGTGACCTTTCAAAGGCACGCAGCCCCAGCTAAGTTCTTTATTTCTCTGGTTCTGGAATATGAGCAATGGGATAGAGCAGAAACTTTGGCTTGTGTGAGAGAAGACTTGGAAGATTGGGCTGTAACTTTCTGATATGCCAAGCCCTCAGGTACAGCCTGAAACACAAGGTCTTTGCTCTTGCATACACCTGATGGCCAGCACCTCCCTTGCTCAATGCTCCTCATCAATTACAGCACAGAGACGTAGAATGACTGATACTTTTAATACAAGGGCCCTGTCATTTATTTATTAGCTGGCGACAGGCCCTGCAGTCCAGGATGGATGCATTATAAATCAACTGCATTTCTAACCATTAAAAATTCATCCAATTCATAATGTAGGATGCCTATAATTTCCTTATTAGTGTTGAGTGTGAAGGATTTTTCTTTCTCTTCCCTTGGCTCTTTGCTTTCCCAAGATCTTGCTCATCTGAGGATTAGCTTGGCTTAATCCTGCAAGAGGGAGGTGGAGGGGTGAGAAGGACTGGGAGAAGGGAGACAAGGACTGAAGAAATTTTGTTCCAGTGTTTTCTTCTAATTGCAATTTGCCATATATACTTAGGAGACTTAGCTATCTCCTGTCACACTTATGGGAGCGAGAGAAAATGCTTGTCCTGAATTTAAGAGATGTTTGTAGTGGAAAACAAAAGGTGCTTTTTATCTCAGAAAGGGAAAAAAGGAGTATGGTGGTTGGACAGGGAAGGATGATGTAAAACCTGTTAAAAGTACAAGATAAGACCAGTGTCCATACATTACATACCAGTGCATTTGAATTGCATATATATATTGCATATATATGAGATTTATACATAAAAATAGGTAGGTATAGTAACCTTCAGACTCAGTGCTCTGATTCAGTGAGGAAAAATAGGTTAGTAGGGCTGAAAGAAAGGTGTGACATTTTTACAGACCCACAGCAGTGACAAAAAACTTCAGATGCTGCTGCAGCATCAACAAAGGAACTTGGAATAAGCATCAGAAAAAGCTGAGTCTACATGAAACTGTAAATCATCACTTAATTTGAGTACTGCACCCCATGCTGACCATGCTTGGCTGCAGACAGCAGGACAGCCTGATGCTTGGTGTGGTACACACAGAAATGTTCATGCTTTTACTGAGTCTCAGTTTGCACCCACCTCTTAAATAGATATATGCAGGGAAGGGCAGGGAGAGGGGACTTGAACAGATTCAAGCAAGGCTCAGCACAAGGTAATTTGCAGTGTGTTTAGGAATGAGTGTGCAGGAATCTAAAAATGGATTATGCAATAAACCCTGCCTTAATGGGAGACAAGCCCAGGCATTGAGAGCAATCCTCACACGCTGTGACTCCAATGTACTTTTCACCTCGAGATGCTTGCATACAAATCTTACATCAGCTGCACATGGAAATGGGTTTGCTGAGTTCTCCAATGGGGATGTTCACTTCAGCAAATCACATCTTGTTCAACAAGGGCAGTGCTTTACACTCAACCACGGTGAAAAACAGCTGCTTCAGGACAGGGCTTTGGGAGCACACCAGCAGAAGTGGTGTTTCCATGAGCAGCAGCACCTTCCTTCATCCCACTGAGCCACTCCCTGCCTGCACCCACCAACAGGAGCAAGACAGACAGCAGGATGTTGAGGTGGACTGGAAGTGTCCAACAATCAAAAATGACAATTTGTGCATTTTTGTTTTGTGAAGCAATCGTGCTCTGCACCACCTGCCCAGTGCTGCTGGGAGCCACCTCTGTCTGCCCGCCCCATCTCCTCAGAGCCAGCCACCACACAAGGCTGGGAAACAAAAGCTTCTTTCCACACAATAAACTACTTAGGCAGAATATTTTTTACACGGGTCTTTCCCCAGATTTCAGGACTGAATGGGATGTTCTGGGCTGTTTAGCCCAAAAGCAGCACTAAGCACAGGTTTGGGGTTTTTTAACCTCTACTGATGTACAGATTCTCTGCTACATTCTGGGTTTTACTTCTTGTCCCACAGGGGAGAACCACTAATAATGTTCCTGCTGTGCATGTGGTCATGCAAAACTGCTCCAACTCCTAAACAATAGCAGCTACTTTTAATTAGGAATCACAATTTAGCCAGACAATGAATAGACAATGAGAGCCTGCAATCTCCAAACCAGAGAGACACTGCCTGTCTGATCACAGTAAGGCCCCACACACTTCAGAGAGATTTTTAACCTGAAAAAGAGCCTGCTGGGACTAAAAATCCACAACACAATGTCCTTGCAAACTCTGGGAACTCCTGGTTCCTTCAGGGGTACTCCATGGCCAGGTACCACAGGCATATCCCCTTTATCCCAGGAATGCAGAGGTACCCCAGCTGCCAGACACTTTCCCAAAAGCCAAGCATTATAAGCCCAAAAAAACTCATTCAAAAACAAGACAAATGTTTAAATGAGGGCCAAAAGAAATCAATACCACCACTCTGCCCATGCACACGTACACACACCAGCTATTTGTACCCACAGCAAAACTCACACAATTGACAAGCCATCAGGAGGACACTCTTGACACCTGGGCTACCCGAGTCTGCAGTAGCTTCAGGCTGAGCACTGTGTGGCCAGGATGAAATCACAGCCATGAGGAGTGCTGGCTGGTGAACAGAGCCCTGCTCTCCCTGGCACAGACACCTCCTTCAGGTTTAAGCACACCACAGGCACGAATGGATAGGGAGAAGCACCAATACCCAGACACACAGCTGCTAACAGAGGAAATGCACACCTGGTTTTATCTCTATTGTGTCCCACTCCTCTCACCCTGCCACGATGAGTCTGGACTTGTGCCAGACCATGGATGAGTGGACAGGGAGAGTGGAGGGTGTGTGTGGAGGCCAGGGAATGCTGCAAGAGGAGTGGGAGGGTGTGAGCCCCTGTATGAGATGAGCAGGGTGCTGGATATAAGGTGGAATATCAGGGTGTACATACACATCCTCCATGAGATGCTGCATTCTTGGGCACTCCGGTCCAACCCAATTGATGCAGGGATGAGGCTGCCAGGCAAAAAGAGCAGCCTGCTGCACTAGAGCCACTCCAAATCCAGTAAGAAAACAGGTCAGGACCTCCTCTCATCTGGCTTGTTAAGTTCTTGACAGTTCACACATCATGAGCTCCCTTCCTGAGATTGCCCCAGGCAAGCCAACCCTGCTTGCTGGCCCTGCAGACATCAGGATTAAACAGTCTGGTGGAGATGCTTTTAGGCAGAGGGGAAAGCAGAGTTTTGTACAAGAAAATACTTCCTTATCAACCCCTTGATGTTTGTATCCAGCAGTATTTCCACCACCAGAGCAGTCTCTCCGCAGCCTGGTCACCATCCACAGCCCAAAGCCACATTCTTCTTGATTTAAGGATTTCTCTTCCTCATGGATCTTCATCACCAGGAACCAATGCACCATCACTCAGCTGTACTGCCAGCATCACTTCCCCATGCTGGGCCTGGAGTCTGCTAGTCCCCCTTGATCCTGGGTGTTGCTACAAATATCTCCAGCAAAAACACGTTAAAGCAGCAGAGAATGGATCTCAAATCCAAACAGCAGCAGGAGGTGATTGGCCTGTGTTCAAACCAAGTCAGGTGCCCATCCCATCTGGAGCAAGCAGGGCTCCAGCAGCTCCTCCTAAAACAGGCAGGGCAGGCAGAGCCATGCTGCTTTTCTTCCTCATGATACAACCACACAGACAACATCTCCAGAGCTGGCTGAGGGGTGAGGTATAGGCAAAGGATCTTCCCAGCCTTTCCAAGACATCCTGAAAAATCTCATTTCTGTGGCACCATCACAGCAGGAAGGTCTGAAGTGTGAGACTGCAACTCAAAGCACAGGTGCAATAGGTGGGATGGACACTCCACTTCTGCAAAGGTAGGTTGGACTTCTGGAAAATGTGGATATTTCTTCCACTCATTCTTTCAGGGATGGAAGAAATGATGCAGACCAGAAAATAGCCCCAGGCAGGAAAACAGAGGGCTGGAAAGGTTGGATCAAGTCCCACTGTCCATGGAATGTCTCCCACTCTCCATGGAATGTCAGATGTTGCAGCCTGGGCAAGGGGACAAGAAGGTGATTCTGGGCACAAGGGAAGTTCAGTTCTCCTCTGGTCAGGGACAGAAGCAGTAATTTTGGTTGCTCACACATTTCTTCAGATACCTACAACACCTGCTCTGGGAACAGCCAGCCAGAGCCCACAAGGCTTCTTCAGCATCCAAAATTTTTTGCATGATGTTTGCACCAACACTTGGAGTTCAGAGCAGTTTATATGAGAGCCAACCACAAAACAGAAGGGAGGGAAATTTGGAGGCAGAAGGTCATTGCAGAGACCCCCAACACCTCCACCTGTTGGCAGCTGAGCTCTGAGGTCAGGGCTCTTCCACAGCCCCCAGCCACAAGCCCAGGCTTTGCTACAAACAGTGAGGAGACACAGCACAGAGTAGCAAAACACACATAAATGAGTAAAGTCCTACTCACAGGTCCTCGTTAAAACCCTTAAAATATCTCATATGAGCTGAATGAGAAGGACAAGACTGTAAGACCATGAGAGTTCCAGCACAGAAGAGTCTTCACCCACAAATGCCTGCTTGAGAAGGGTAATGGGAGCTGGGTCCTTCTGGAGAAGAGGCTGGGGTTTGCATTTTAGAGGAAACAAGAGGAAAAGAATAGTTTGGAGAAACAGCAGAGCTCTGTGTGAGGGACTGAAACCTGTAGAGCCTGGCCCCAGGCTGGGCATGGGGAAGCAGAGTGCTGCTGTCACTTCACCCTGCACTCCACATTTATATTACATAAAAAGAATGTTTGACAAATTCTCTTCTCCTTGGGGAAAAAAAAAGTTTCTTTTCCACTACCAACTGTTTCAGTTTTCTTTTTTAGGGAAATAAAACTACAAGCATTTATGACTTCAGTTTTATGTTGTTGCTGTTTTTGGCAAAAATGAGACCATGAACTGGCCGAAAATAGAAATGCTGCATACTTCTTATCTTCCCATGCCCAGGATGAACAAAACACACTAAGCAAACAAAAAAAATTAACAGTGCTAAGGGTAAATATCCTTTCTAGTTTTCAAGATCTATTGAAAGCAGAGGTAAGAAAATCTATTTGTTTAAGAAATATGATTTTTTTAAATGACCATGATGTTCCCTTTAAGCTGCACTGAAATACAAGATAAAGACAGGGTACTGAGTGAAAGAGTGCTGATGGCGCTTTTATTGTCTGATTTGCCTTGTTTTTTTTCTGAAGTACTTCTTTTTAGCCGATTACCATGTATTTACAGTTAGTGTAATTATATCTAATTACTTAATTAGCATGAATACATGTAATTACTAACTTCGAATATGTAATTATGTCAGGGCAGCCTGTAATAAATGAGGTTGAAAAAAGCCCTCATTAGGACTCTGCGAAAGGACGGCTGCTCCACCCGTGTGGAGAATGCATCCCAGTCCCCAGACTGCGCCAGTCCTGGAAAACACAGCCAGCTCCAGTTGTGGCTGGCAAAAACCTCCCCCAAAATCAAAGAATTTGCCTCAAAAGTCCAGCTCCACAGTACTTGTTGCAACTGAGCATCCATTGCTGGGATGCAGGTGGGGATCCACCCCCCAGATCAATTTTCTCCATCAGGGTTTGGAATTTTTTCTCCAATTTGTGTCATTCTTCAGAAGACCTGTTTTGTTAGATGAGAAGTACAAGGGAACTGAACAACTCCACAACTGTGCTGTGGCATTTGAGTAAAGCTCGAGAGATCAGATCCAAGAACTAATCTGCATCTGATGCATTGTGCTTAGAATTAATTACTATTTAATTACTATTATTAAAGTAAAACAACCTTCCAAAATGTTTCTTCTGAAATATTACCAGTATTTCACTGCAGAAATCTCCAGCTACTCATAACCACAAAACCTGAACTTTGGGAATTCAAATTCTGAATTTCAAGAGAGGGAGATAAGGTAAGAAGCTGCTGTTGCTGCCAAGCCTGCCCAGAAGGACACAGAGCTGATTTCTGGCCACAAATGTGGGTAGAGTGCATCATGTTTTGCATTACCAAAATCTCTGACCATAGGCTGATGGTATGTAGTCCTAAACTCTCATCCTCATCACTTTCTCTGTCCACTGTGCTTGCCACAAGTCCCATTCTTCTCCTCTGGTCTATTTATTTCCAGACAGAAGTGCAAACTGATCACAACCTTTTGCTCCTCCTGCTGCTATTTGCCAAGCAGAACTTGGTTTCCCTTCCATGTGCACAAGATCAGGAGAAAAAGGCAGTTTTAGCCTACTCTTCTGTAATCCACTTGTGGTTGGACTGTCCACACTGCCAAACTCTTTCCTAAACCTTCCAGGTAGGGCCAGAGACAGCTGAAGCAAGGACAGGATGCAAACCCTGTGCTGCCCAGCACAGCATGGAGTTACAGCACAGAGATGGGGGAGCATCTTCTCAACAACTAAATGCTTCAACATGGGAGAACAGGGTGGTGCTGGTGTCTTCTGTGGCTCTTTGAGAACCTCTCATCCAGGAAGGGAAAGAGAATTCTGAGTCAAGCTTGTCCCACCTCTGCACTAAGTCAGGCAGTAACAGGAAGAGGGTAAGACAACTGCAGAAATCCCAGAAAGGCAGAAGTGAGGGCTGGCTCCTGTCCCCTCCACCCCTTTGACACGAGGACAGCACATTCCCAGTGAAGAACACGTCTCTGTCTCCTTGAGGACACATCAACAAGAAGATCCCATGGGACAGCACAGCACAGAGGGAGCAAGAGGCCTCCAGCTCCGCAGGCAGGGAGCTGCTCTCCATATTTCAGCTGCAATTCCATTATGCAGAGCTAAGTGGCTGGGAATAAACATCCGTCATCCCTGCATGATAAGTGATGCTTGCTAGTATGGAGGGTGACAGAAATCTATATCACATCAATGTACTATTAATACTGCATTAAGCACATAGAGTTTGCTCCCCTCGTTGCAGCACGGCAATGGGTATCGGCATGTCCTCGACCCAGGCAGCATCCAAGAGCACAGGGATGCTTGCAGGAGGAAGGAAGGAGAAAAGCTTCATGTTGGAGAGGGAAAATGCTTGCTGAAGAGGTTGCTCTGGCAACAGCTCAGTGCAAAGGAGAGATGGTGGGTGCCACAGAACACCTTTGCTCACAGCTGGGCAGCAGCTCTGGGGAAGGTGGTGGCAGGAGTTTGCATCTGTACAGGCTCAGCTGGGTGTTGAGGCACTCCCCAGCCCAGAGGAGCTCTCTTTAGAAGTGACAGCAAATGGAGAAATGTTTGTGTCCAAGCTTTGCACAGGGGAAGAGAAAAACCCTCCAGCATGACAACCACAGGGAGAACAGGAGCAACAAATATTCTCCAGCCCAGGCTTATGTTGAGTAGAGCACATCAGATCAAACAAATCCCTTACAGCAAAAGCTCCCCAAAGCATGGTTAATTTAATAGGTGAATTATGAAACTTTCCAGCCTCAAGCAAAGCCACCAGTGAAGTCAGAAGTTTTGACCAAGTTAAGGCCTTGGGACTAAAATACAAAACACACACCAAATTCAACTCTGCCTGAGGAGTCAAGGACTGGGTTTTGCCCCATGAAGGACAAAGAAATCTAAAAAAATTAGTGTTTTCAACCTGCAAGCAACCAGCTGTAGTTTGCTTCTTATTATGCCCCAAAGGGAGTACCAGTGTTGTGGGGTTTGATTTCAGCCCCACTACCTTGCAGTCCTGGAAAACCAGGACCATTCCCTCCTGTGGCACCCTTCACAGGAGGAGCACCTCCAGATGCCACTCCAAGCATCCCTGTGAACGCTTCAGCTCCTACTCAAACAGCCCCGTGAAGCTCTGAGGTCAAATCCTGCTGTGAGTGACTTCCCCTGCAACCCACCCAGCTCTGACAAGTCCCACAGGGCAAAGGCTCAGAGCAAAACTTAATCCTTTGAGGTTGAAGCTCTGCTACTGCACAGCCTCAACAGCACCCACGTCTTGCTGTGGTCGACATGCAGATTAAAGAGACTTGAGACAGCACAGGAGGGAAAGGAAGAAAAAGTAAAGCGGGGGAGCCCTCCCTCCCAAGCCATCAGAGTTTGTAAATCATTTTGAGATGAGGTGCTATAAGAAATGTAAAATATATAATTAACAGCACAGAAAAACCACGCTACATTCAGCTTCTCCACTCCTGCCTAATCACCGCCCTCCTCCTCCCCTCTCTACAAACAAACCAAATTTAGCACATTAAAATGAAAATCAAGGGGAAAGCCAGGCACGTTCTTTGGGTGCATCCCATTGCTCTGGCAAGTGAAGGGTGGTGCTAAGGGCTTGGGCACAAGCCAGCAGGACCCACGGGGGGACTGGCACAGTGGGGACTGCCTGAGGGATACCTCCATGGGAGCAGCAGCTGCAGCTCCCCTTCCCCTGATGGAGGAATGGAGGCCAGGAGCAGCGTGCTCCTGCTGAGCGCTTAATCCTTCATGGCTTCTCGAAGGCTGGGAGATGGGCCTCCTCCCTGTTTGCAGGGGCTGGGTTCTGCCTCCTGCACCTGTGAGTCAGCAGCAGCCCAAGGAAGAGCAGAAGTGACATCAGCACAGCACTCCCTGCTTCTGGCTGGGCCACAGAGACAGCCCAAGCTGAGGGCTTTTCACCTTTTGTTTCGCAGGGTTTTTATTTTTCCAGTTCTGCCTGAAACCAAGACACACCAAAAGGATGTGCAACAGCAAGAGAGGAGTGTGACCCAAACCTCCTGCATTGCTCAGCTTGCATCTCAGAGCTGGTGAGAGGCCTGGGAGAGCTCAGCTACCGCCTGTGAGCTGCATGCTGGGGAAGGCTGCATCCCACCACTCGCGTGGGAAGTGGTGCAGGACTCCCAGAAAAGCATCCTTTTACACAGCACTTTTCTTTTATGCTCAGAATTTAGAAATGCAAAGTGGAGAGGGCCGCTTGATCACCTCCTGCTTGTCTAATGAGCCCAGTTCATGATCCAAACTTATACAGGAAAGATGCAGAAGCTTTACAGAAGCCCATAAAAACAAGACATCTAAAGACATCCAGCATCCAAAACTCCTGGAGACAAAAATAGCTCCAGACATCTGCCACACCTATGCCCATGTATCCTGAGCTTCCCCTTGGCCCTTTGGGGAGCCAAAGAGGCAGCCCCATGACTGGGAAACTGCTGGAGGAGGAAGGGAAGGCAGGTCCTTTTCCCAGCCAAGCAGGGGTCACATCCATCCCCATGCTCCCAGGGGGCTCCTGCTCACACCTGGGACCTCATGCTCAGAGCTGATGAGGAAGAGCCCGGCTTGGAATGGCACTTTCAGGCGGGGTGGGGGGGGAAGGTGACGGGTGGGTGGCGGAGGGAGGGTGAAGGGAGGTGAAGGTGAGAGTGGAAAGTCTTCTGGAAGCATCTACATGTATGTTTGTGATTCCTGACACCTGAGATTCGCTTTGGTTTCTGGACCATACCAAGACCCACTCTTCCTCAAAAACCTCCTTCTCTTCTTCCTCATCCTCTTAACCTCTTCCTCGTCGCCCTCCTCCTTCCCCCAGCCCCCAGCCCACCCCCGAGGCCCGGCGGGGTGGGGCACTCACACGTGTCTGGCTTGTGGCAGTTGTGTCCTTGCCGGAAGTACTGGGGGTTCTCGATGACGGGGATGCGGGTCATGCCGATCACCACCGTGTCCGGGCCCGCGTCCAGCGACGACGGCGTCGTGATGCCGTGGTTGATGTGGTGCAGAGGGCTGGCTGAGTCCTCCTCCCCGCTGATCACTGCCACGGGACCTGCAAACAGCACACACACACCCGTCAGGGACAGCAGAGGACGGGGCACCTCTGAGGCCTGTGGATCACACGGATTGCTGAGGGTTGGCAGTGGATCCCCACTGGCCTGTCCTAGCATTCCTGCCAGTTGTCCCATCCTCTGGGCAGCTCACAGGGTAGGGAAGACATCTCAAATTTCCCTTCCTGGCTTTGAGGTACCAGACTAAAAATCCTGAGGAGTTAAGTAGCAACAGATGACACCGCATCAGAGGTGAGTCATGCAAAAAGTCCTCTCCTAGGGCTGTCATGAGAGAGCAGTTGCTGTGGTGCCTGTACACTCTGGCATCACAAGCTTGGCAGAAATCATAACCAGGCTTAGACTGGAGGAACATCACCCCCAAAGAGGTAGTTCACCTCAAATCCATATTTGTGATATGTCTGTTGCCCAGTGTGTTGCCCATCTTTTTGCCCTCCTGCAGCTTCACCTGGGCAAACTCACTGAGCCCTTCAGTCAGGCTGATGCCTTACAGGGACCACAATGTACTGGAACACATCCTGCTCATTCCCACCACCACCACACATGGCAGCATCTTTCCCTTACCCTCCTGACCGCCAAGAGCTCACAGCACCATCAGACAGGCAAGAAAATGAAGCAAAGTAGTCAAGCATGCAAGATGGGAGCAATGGAAGGCTTCTATCCCTTATGTTTTATTTTGGTTTTAGACACTCTAATACCTGTTGCAGCCATTCTTGCTGCACTGGTGTTGGACAAGGTAGGAACCACAGTGAAATCTGCCATGAGACCTTTAAAATACTTTAACATGGGAAGAAAATCCACACTCAACAAGTGACACTCCTTTTCTCCTGTCTGGATGTTGCCACAGTCTACCAGAAGCTCAAATAAAAAGGAGCAGAGATACTGCACTTAGGCTTTGAACGTATTCAGAGAAGCCAGCCTTTTACCTACATTGCCTAAAAAATGCTCATCTCCCATCAGTAATCTGCTTCTAATTGCACAATTACTTTATTATGTAGCACTGGCAACAAAGAAGGAAGTCTTCAAGCCATTTTACTCTCCAGAGCTACTGCGAGGACGAGGCGAACACGGGCTCCATGCAGCCATTCTGCCTGCATTAATCTAGTCTAAAGGCTGCTCATTTCCAGAGCTTCAAGTATTGTTTGTTCTTCCAAGTGGGATATAATAAAGTTATTGTGTAATTAGCAGAGTCTTGGCAGCTATGACAGGTGTTTTAGTCACGAGGAAAAAAACTCTCTCCCTTTACTGTGAATTTCTTCTGGCAGGTTCTGGCTTTTTTAATGTTACCCCCCGGGCCCGTGTGACTTTCCAGCTCTTGAGGTGCAAAGGCAAAATTCAGCTCTTGATGCAAGATGCCTCTGTTGGGACTACACACACGGTGTATTTCTCCAAACACAAAAAGCAAATGGGCAATTTTGGTTTGAATGACTTTTGCTCCTTTGCAATGTCAATTCATTGCAGGCAAGCCAGGGTGGCTCAGTTTTGCATGGTGTGCACATCCTTCAGCCACACCTTGCACTGCTGGCCAGTCCAGCTGTCATGGGAAGGGGAGAAGTCTGCATTTCAAGATGCATTAAAAAAAAAAATCATAAAAATATCATCTGGTATAGACTAGTGTAAATAATCTGAGGGAAGACCATAAAGATCTCCCTTGCAGTGGGAGAGGCTGTTGAGGGCTTACTGCTTTCCTTAATAAGACAAAGTGCTGCTCCAAAGGATGACATCTCATCAGGCAAGGGGATGTGAAAGGCCTCTCTGGTGAATGATAGTGGATGAGGCTTTGAGCAGACTGGTCTCATGGAAGGTGTCCCTGCCCATGGCAGGAAGGTTGGACTAGCTGATGTTAAAGGTCCCTTCCAACCCAAACCATTCTGTGTTTCTATGTGAAGGAAGTTTTCATTGCCCTCTATTCTGAGAGCAGAAACCACACCTTTGTGACAAGGAGCAAAGAGGACATAACCAGCCATGGTACAAACACCAGGCTGGCACAGACCCTGCTGAGGACAGGCTTCTCAGGGGCTCACACAGCCCTGCCAGCATTTCACCCTTGCTGTTCTTGCTCACTCAGCACCTCCTCATTTTCAGGGAACACAGATCATGGCAGTGTCCCTCTAGCACAGGCAGGTTAAAAGGACGTGGCTGCATGTAAAAGAGCAGGGGACAATCCAGGAGGTTGGGTACTTGTGAAAATAAGCACAGCCAGCATCTATTAGCCAATGCTCTCGTGGCCATTTCCCTGCCAATAAACAGACCCAGAGTCTGACCTTCTTTACAATCCACAGGGCTGGTTTTTTCCTGTGGTTTACTTCTTAGGAGGGCTTTCTTCAAATGTTATCTTAGTTTCATGCACCAAACATATCCAAGATCTTTGAGGCAAGAGGTTACCACATGTCAGCTGATCCACAGCTGCACTCCCATTCCCCAAGGAACACTGTGACCCATGAATGGACTCAGCCTCTGAGTCATCCAGCTCAGGTCAATGTCACCAAGCTTATCCATTTACAAAACCTACCAACCCTCAAAAGCCTCAGAGCTGAACTCTGATTCTCCCTCTCAACCCCTTCACATTTCTACAAAAGTGGGAAACTCCAAGAGCTGCAAAAGCAGAGGCACCACAGGGAGAACACAACCTGTAAAGTATATCCTACCCTTACAGTAATCCAGAGACAGTTTACTCCCTCCAACTGTACTTCCAGGTCTTGAAAAAAACTAAAATAAATCACATTCTCAAGAGTCCTAAGGAACACTCACAACAGATCCAATGCATTAGCCTTCCAGCTTTCCAAAACACTTCTGGTGATTGTAGGCACTGATCTGACATGGCCTAGAACATAAAATTCATCTCAATATCCTCCAAAGGATTTAATTTGATTAAAGGCAATTTTCAGTGGAGGACTTCTCCAAGTTTTTCCTATCAGGTTGTGGGGGTTTTGGGTGTGGTGGAGGAGTATAAATCTGAACAACATTAACTCCTACAGCCACAGTCATGCTACTTTATCACATTAATTCTCTCATTCCCATCTCTTCTGGTTGGTCAACTGCTGAGATCCAGTTCCCTCTAAGCCCATGGCCCCTCTGTTGTCACTCTGAGACTCAGACAGGTGCTGGACTCACTGTGCAAGCCTGAGACAAACTTTAAAAACATCATAGATATCAAACAGCCACCAGTCACTTTTATAGGTGTGACTATTGTCCTGACTCAAAATATACTCTGCCATTAGCAATTCCTGGAAATAAAGCAGCTATCTGGACTTCAAATTTTAAAATCTATCTTTGCAAGAGCATATATTTTTTTTCTTTTAAGTAGCCAAACAGGTTCAGTTTTCTGATATACAATGCTGATGAATGGCTTCATTGGGAAGAATTCTCACTGGTTTCACCAGTGCATTTTCCAGGTAAGGTTAAAGGAAAAAAATTAAGCAGGGGAAAAAAAAAAAAAAAAGAGAGAGTACAGATTTTAGAGATTTAGGTTTACCTTCCATTTGACAGGGAAATGTGCAGAGAAAGATAGAAAAGAAGACAGTTTTGTACAGTAAAAATGTATAATAATAGACAAAGGGTAGCTTGGAGTAATTCCTAACATACCATCCTGTGGTTTTAAAACATTATATAAAATATTTCAGAGCTTTTCAGAACAGTGATGCAGAAGCTGTTTCTGCGAGTAACTCAGCCTGTGTTATCGACAAACATACTCTGGATATTAACTATAAAAAGGGTCAATTTGTTAAAACTTTAAGAAGTCCATGCCCATTTTGAGCATTGAACCTGTTACAGCTGAAAGGCTCTGCCCTGGCTCTCCTTCCTTCCAAGCAGGGCTCTCCCCAGCCAGCAGCATCCACACTGTCTGCGAGGACAGAGCTGAGCTCTTTTCCACACTAACCCCATGCAATTCTCCTGACAAGGAAGCAATACCAGCAGCAGGGATGGAGGCACTCCATTACTCCTTTTCCCTATGAGGAAAGGCTGGGGAGAAGTTAGGGCTGCCCAGGGTTACCTCAGAGTGAAGAAGCAGCCACTGCCAACCTGCCCCTTCACAAGGCCAGAGGGAGTCAGCCACAATGACCTGGAAATCAGGACCAAATTCATCTAATGTTCACCAAAGAGCAGTGAGGCAGCTTGGAAATGCTACTTTTGGAAATGCCACAAGCAGCAATTCTGTTCTCTCTTCCCTCCCACATCTCCTCTTCAGCCAACTCCTCTTTCCCAAGGACGCCTCACTCAAACACCAGCATTCCCAGCCTCATCTCCCCCCTCTGTTCTCCCCCAGCCTCCCAGTCAGGCCACACTCCATCCATCCATCCATCCATCCATCCCATCAATGGTCCAACTCTTCTTGCTTTGTGCCTGCCCTGATATTATCATCTCTGTAAACATTCCTCCAGATTCCCCAAAAATCTCTGCTTTTCAGAAAATCTCATTCTCTGTTCAGCACTGTTCCCTCTGGCTAAACTAGAGCTTGGCTTGGTGTTTACCTTCACCTCCCTGTTTACCTGGAAGCTCTGTGAGCAAGATACAGCTTTCAGTCCATTTCTGTGAATTGCCTGGTTCATTCACAGTGCTATACAGACAGCTTGTTATTCATGAAAAATAAAGCAAATAATAATAGTAATAAATAGCTTAGGGACCCCTGTTTGCAAGATCATATCATAGTGGGAAATTATTTATCAAAGCTAAGAGCTATACTTTATGATAAAACAGGCTCAGGAATATAGGGTACTGTAGAAATAACCGTAGATTAGAGAAGATAATGGTCACTTCTCACATAGCTGTAAGAGAATTAATGCCACAAGGCAAACAGGTGAAGAAACAACAAAAGCTCCAGCTTGGCATCACAGTAACCTCTGCAAAGCAACAAAAGCAACTGAAGGTGAAGAAAATATGACCTCTAAGGGAAAACTGAAAGAATTATGCTTTGTGTTCAGAGGAGAAGACTGAAGGGACATGTGATAACAGCCTTCAAATATGTAAAAGGTTGCAGCAAAGAGAAGTATAATAGCTGTTCTCCACGTCCACTGGGGATAAAACAAGAAATAATAGGTTTAAATTGCACTGAGGGAGATTAGAGTTTGAATGTTCTCCCTGATGCCTCACAGTACGGCTGGTTGAGCACTGGAACACAGATAACCCAGGGATGCTGTGGGGGCTCAGCCACTGCCAGGCTGGGAAAGGAAAGGTTAAAGAAACTTCTTTCAAGGACAGTTTAACTACTGGGAGTGATGCACTCAGAGCCCTCACAAGCTGCAGCACTTTTTACCTGGAGCCAGAGCCCTCAGCATCTTGCCTTTCTGATGCTTCCAAAGAAACTCCAAGGAGGGACCTCTCCAGTGCTGCAGACCAGGTCTGGGCAGCATCAGAGGCACTGTGGGTGTAGCACTGGGTCAGGATGGGGCCATGGTCTCCAGGGTGGTTTCAGAAAGGACAACTCCCTGCACATCCCAGCCCAAGTGCCCCAGGACAGAAATCAAGTTTGCTGAGGCAGAGAAGAGTGATGTGTGTGCTCAGGGCCACAGGGCAATCCCTTCTCCTCACCCACACCTCTGGGAACTGTTGTGCAGAACACCATTTTTTGATCAAAAATGATCACTGCAAGAGCTAATTGTGCCATCTCCACTTTCCTTTGTAATATAAAGGAGCCATATAATTAACCTACTTAATTAGGAACTGTATATGACCCATAACTAGGAAAAAAAAAAGCTCTTAGTAAAGTGGGTCACCATGCATTGTATAGCAAGCACCAAAGCAGACCTCATTAAATTCCAATATATAGTATATAAAATCCCTCCCTCCTCTGACTCCAAACCCCTGTTGGCACTTCCATATTTCCCCAATCATAATCCTAAATTCTGTTCTTCAAAAGGTCAAATCACTGACTGGCAAGTAGATAATTCCAAGGCTACATCTCTCAGGCCAGCTTTACAACTTGGAGCTACACACAAGCACATAAACAAGAGTAAAAATAACCTCAAACTTCAGCTTATCAGGAAAACAAACAAGTTTAAAAAGAAACTTTAAAAAATTACCAACCTTTTGTTGGAGCTGAAATCAACCCAGACCTCAGGGCTGATCTCTGCACCAGCAATGAGGGGAGCTGAAACTCATAAAAGAATAAGCGAAAGCACAATAAATACAATTAAAAATCCAGCCATGCTCAGAGCAAGATTGCATTTACTGTCTCATAAAGAGAGCCTCGTTCTTTCAGGCAAACAAAAGAAAATCAATTTCTTAATTTTTATTGACAGATGTGGGCACGGGGCCAAGGCAGCACTTGGTGTCTACGCGGGGCCCGATTGGAGCCAGCCTGCCACGGGCTCCAGCTTGTTCTCTGCCCTCCTACAATGGGAAACAGCCACTTCTCATCCCCAGAGTCACCAATCCCAGCCACAGGGTGCTCTATCATGTGGCAACTCTTCCCCTGAGCCGCAGCAGACCCCTCACTTGTATAAAGCAATGGGTTTATCCTCATTTTAGCTCTCAGAGCCTTCTTTGTCTCCATCTCCTCAAATATGTCCAAGCAGCATTTCCCACATCTCATACAGCTCAATTCCATCTCCATGTCCCACATTCACACCAAGCTATCCCTGCATCATGCCAATGGACCTGGAGGGCACTGCTGCAGAGGCTGGAACAGCACAGCCCCTGCTTGAACACCACTGTGTTGGCTGAGGAGCTTCCAAAGGTGCCAATCCTTTCTGTGCCATAGCCCAGGGTGCAGAGACGCTTCCATCAGCTTTTGGGGAAACAGCACACATGAAAAATCAAATCCTTGAGCTTTGCAGGCAGATGAAGACATCAAGAACATAAATCCGAACTCTTTAAGGGTTATACTCCAAATCCTCTGCTTCCAGCCCCTCCAGTAAAAAAGACAGGAGCAAACAGCAGTCCCTTTTCCCTTCTCCTCAGCAACATAATGGTTTGAGATCTTGATGATCTCAAGGAGATGAAGACCCCTCTGAACTTTGGGGTAAAAGGAAGGGACAGGCCTGGGATCTCTGCACCCATCACAGTTTGAGTTGGACACATCTCTTCCCCCACTTGCACCTTCCAGCCCTTTATACACTGCAGATGCATTATCATATAAAAATGCTGTCAGATCCGTTGTCAGTGGGCGATCCCTACATAGGCAATCCTTAAAGCACTGTCTTTCCTGATGCAATGCTGCCAAAATTCTGCCATTTACAGAAGCCCCTTTCCATCTTTATGTATTGACATTTCCTTCTCTCTCTGATTTTTTTCAGGTGATTGCAGCAAGGAGAAGGCAGCTCTTGCTGCAAGAGGGGGGGCATCAGGGCAGAGGGGCTGCAGCAGCCCTGTACATCCCCCCTTCACCCTTTCCAGCCTCCAGCCATTCTGGCAGTCCTTTTTGGAGCATCACTCCATCTGATGTAGATGATGTCCAAGCCTCCCTCACTCCTCCCATGTCCTTCCCTTACCCACTCCTTCACAAGTTTATTTATTGAGCTTAGATACCAATCCTATAAGCACTCACGCTCAGGAATGGAAACATTAAGATCAAATCATATAAAATATAAAGTCAATGCATATGATGGCACAAATGCATAAATCCAGCAGAGCAAGAAACAGAAAATGCTTACAGTAAAAATGGTAATACAATCTGATAATTAAAAAGGGTTGGATCTGACAAGCCAGAGCCATGCATAACAGCAAAGACAGCCAGCACTTGCAGAAAGGCAAAGCAGGAATTTTTACATCTAGGCTTAAACTCCAGCCCAGTGTTACCAAATATCTTCAACTCAGAAAATGTCTGACCAGCAAAACAACTGCCAACAGGCACAGGATAACCAGAAGAATATTTTAGGACCTGCAATGCAAGGATGTGCTGATGCCTGAGGGGTTGACAAGCCAGTGCCCACTCTCATGCTATAACATATGGGTACTGGAAAGTTGGTTCATTTGCCAAGAGAAAAAGGTTTTCACTGCTGAGATCAGGTGAAACAAGTAGCAAATAGCGCAGGCAACAGGAGAGGAAGAAAAGTCTGTTTTATTCAATTGTCACTGCAGGGAGGGAGATAGTGTTTAGTCTGGCAATGCTAGTGCTGGCATTCAGACCATATCCAGTCACCTTCCACCATTCCCCCCACCTATCTTCTCCCATTTGCTGGTAACAAGCTGTTTTTTCCACTGCTGGGCATGCATGTTCCCTGCAGGTTGTGAGGAGGAGCCAGCTGCAAACTAAACATCCATTCTTGCAGAGAAACTTCCCATGATGGCATCTTGGCATGGCAGAGGCAGCAGCAGCAGAGAAAATCACACCTGGATAAGGCAAGAGGAGTGAGCAGGGACAACAGGAATGCAGCAACTGTGTGTGGCCAACATCCCTGCACGGCCCTGCTGCAGCCCTTCTGCCCCAGCCCCAAAGTTGAGGTCCAGGAAGGGATGGAGAGGCAGGATGGGTGGCTGTTGGGTACTGGATTCACTACAGTACATCAAAACAGATCCCTGTTGCCTTATTTTCAATGCACAAGGCCATCATTTCCATCCCTCTGTATGGGACCAGCTCCATTTGAAGACAAAACCTCATTTCCTGCCCCCAGGTCTCCATCCAGCCCCCTCAGCTGCAGAACTGAGCAACATCCTGCCTGCCCCAAATCACGGGCTTATTGCCATTCACCTTTCTTCCCGCTTGGTTCCTCTTGAATAGATTTGCTTCCTTTTTTTTCCCAAGCAAAGTCACCAAGCTGTCACCTCAGGGGCACCTTGAACTCGGGAGCAGCACAGGCTTTACAAGGCAGGAGTCAGGCAGTGGCTGGGCAATGGCCTCAGCAGCGTCTATTAATCTCTTGGCTCACTCATCCCTATCACAGACACACCGTAAAAATGATATAAGCATTTCATTCGAACGGCGCTGCAGAGAGATTGGGAAGAGCATGGGGCCAATTGATTTCCAGTATGTCTGCTCTTTACCTCCAGGTATAAATACAACAGCAAAATCAATCGGAATAACATCATATCAGCTTTCTAATCTCTTCTGTTCGCGAGACACGCTTTATATACTGCAGCATTTCCCACAGCTTCTCCACGGGAGGCTCCAGCACCTCCGCACCCCTCAAGCCGTGCACGTGCAGCCATTTCCTCACTCCTGGCCCCTCCTGTGACAAGCTTCAGGAGCTGCAGGTCCAAAGAACAGGTCTAGCCCTGTGGGAGGTGTCAAGAAATGTGCCATGGCTGTGTCAGAACAGCGCTCACTGGCACCTGCTGAGCCCTGGGTCACATCAGCACTTGTGAGAAGGGAGATGCTCACCCGCTCACAGCCCGTCACGATGGATGGCAGCTCGCTGGACACTGAGGGCAGCCAGGCATGCCCAGATCCACTGACACAGGGACATGAGAAAGGCAGCAGCAGTATCTGCTTTACCCACACCCTCAGGACCCCATGGCTGGATTTACCACACGTGGCCCTGGTGCCATTTCACTCCTCATGAGCATCCAGAGTGACACCACACAAAGACCCAAGCCTGGAGCAGGGCTGCCTGCTCAGCACTGAGCAGACACATTTTCTTTCTGCATTTCCAATTTATTATCAGCCCAAGGTTTTTTATCCTCTCTCCTGGCCTCCAGCCACCAAAGAGGGGGACTATGACAAACTGATAAACACTCACCCCAAGCCTTTGCTTGGGTGAAAATGCAAATGCACAATGAGCATGGGGAAAGGGCTGCCTGGTGAGCCAAGGGGTCATCTTAAGCAGACTGCAGCTCAGCACCAAAGTGATGCTCTGCCCCACCTCAAACCAGAACGTGACTGAACAGGTGCCAGATGGAGAGGAAAGCAGAAGTGGTTTAATCATAGAATCACAGAATAGGTTGGGTTGGAAGGGATCTTAAAGATGATCTGCTTCTGACCTCCTGCCATGGGCAGGGATACCTTCCACTAGACCAAGCTGGTCCATTTATCCTGGCCTTCAACACTTCCAGGGATGGGGATAAGCTACACTTCCATCTATTCTGCAATTCAGATGGCAAAAAACATCCACACAGTGTGCATTAATGGTGTGACAACTGCATCACCTTCAACACTGTGGCCAGCACTGTGTGAAAGCTTTGGGATGTGTTATCTAACCCACTCAGTGTGGAGCTCCCTTAGCACAAGAAGGACCCCAGTGATATTTGGCAAGGGGGCCACTGGCAGCTTCACCACCAGCATGTCCAGCTTGGTGCTGGATCACTGACCTGAGCCAAGAGCGTGATGCTGCAGGAGCCTGACCCTGTGCCAGGAAATGCTTAAAACAGTGAGAAGCACTGAAGGCCTGGAAGTCAACAGCTGGGACCACTACTGCCCTCCTGCCTGAGGCTTTTCCTGACCTTTGCAGGGACTGATGCCCAACGCTGTTTAATAAACACCATCCATGGAGCAAAAGCCCTGCCAGCAGCAGCTCTGCAGCACAAGCCAGGACAGCAGAATATGCTTCCCAGCAGCCAGGACCACTGCAGGCTGAGGACAAGCATTAGGCGTGTTTCTCATTAGCTCTGAGTCCACCAGCCACCTCCATCCCCCTCCCACCACTTCCCTTCCCATGCCTTGGCCACAGCAAGATCAATCTTGGGTCATCTTGATCCACTTGGAAAGCTCAGCCTCCATGAGAGCAAACTGCTTGTCCTCTGGCTCCAATCTCTTACTGAAATTAGTGCCAATGGAAGTGTCACTATCAATTTCATAATGTTATTGGATAAATGTAAAACTGGGCCAAGTCCCATATTCCTGACAGGCCATCAAAGAGGTGGGGATTATGGGTAAGGAGACAGGCAGCCCTGGCAGGAAAGGCAAAGGCTCCAGATCAATTAGCCTGACAAGGCTATCTTGCAGCCACATCACCTCATGCTGACACCAGCCCCTTCTCTCTCCCTGGAGCCCAGCTGCCCCTGCACCAAGAAGGTTTATTTTCTCCAGTGGTAACCAGAGTCCTTCCAAACCCAGGGAGCTGCGCATCCCCTCTCCAAATATCCATTTTTATGAGACTCTCAAGACACCGGGGGATTTTGCAGCCATAAAAAGACATTAATTTTCAAGCCTCCTTATTTTGGTTTAATATTCTGTCAAGCTAAAAAAAAAAAATTTAAAAAAGCCATTAAGTAAAAAAGTGCCTTGCTCTGCATTGCTCAGAGGTTTCAAATGGAAGGAGCGATCAAAATGTAAAGTACCTGGCACAACACATGTTTTGTCTTTGCTGTGTGTTTTTCTTCTTAGTTTTCTTTCAAGATCCTGCTTGGACCATGAAACTAAACTGGTCAGTACCATCTGGTTCTCATGCAGTAATTAATAGTGCTTGCAATTTTTCAAACAAAAATAGTCTTCAGTTGTAGCTTTTTCGGTCAACTTTTGACCTTTTTGTTTTGAAATGGAATTTTTATGAAAACATCGAGCAGCCATCAAGGCTGCAGATGCCAACGGGTCCATTTCCAGCAGACACTTCATGTGTCCAGTCCCTGCCAGCAAGCAGGCGGCTGCATTTACTCAGGGTGTGAATTTGTAGACCCAAATTTAAAATCAGACTTGGGATGTTTGCTTTCAGGCCAAAAGATAAATCCTTACATGGTCAAAAAATAATAAAAATCCTTGCACTCATAGTTTGCCTCAGTTCATGCATGAGGGCAATGAAAATTTAAAACTTACACTTCTCAAAAAGTAAATGCACTTTTTTTTTCCCCCTCCACAGCCCTCCTTGAGATGATCTCCAGCAGTGATATCAGTCTGCCAGATTTATTCTATCCTAAGATAAATAGTGTGTTGCTTACAGAATCCAAACGTATTTAACTTGTATAATGGTTTAAATCCCGAATCTGCTCCCGTAATATTATGAGACTCTTCTGGAATATGAAGTCCATGTCAGAAATATCCATGAACAAATAAACAAATCCTTTTTCCTTCATGCTGAACAACTGGGAGAGGAAGCAAGGCTGGGGTTTGGGTAGCCCTGGTGCTCCCTAGGCCATGATGCTCACATCAATAACAGTGTTGGGTGTGTTAAGCTTTGCTACAAGGCCCAGAATCAACAAGAAATGAGTTTTGGAGGTTTTTACAAAAACCTTTGTAGACTTAGAGAGTAGAGGGAAGCCCTTGACATTCTCTAGGCAGAACTGATGGGAAAGGAACAGACACTTTTTGGTTCAACTAATACTAACTGCTGCATTGATGCACTAATGTTTCCCAGGATGTCGTGCTTTTCTCCAAAATTTATAGCCCTTGGTCATAAAGGTGAGGGTTTTGTTTAAAAGTCACAGAAGTAGTCCCTGGAGAAAGGCTCTGAAATCACAGCTTTCTAGGGGCTGACAGCTCATGTGTAAAGTGTCACAGTTTTGGGGTTTCCACTGGCCTTGCTGGGACCCTCATTAGCTTTGAGGGAGATTCTGTGAACAGGGAGATAAAACAAGCAAGGTCTAAAAGGCTGGGAGATGTGGACAAGGATATAAAACATCTCCCCACTCAGAGAACTTGCGGCACTGTCGATCCACCAGCCCAAACAACCCCTCTAATAAATTAGAGAGCGATTCATTGAAATGGCTTCCTCTGTCCCCACACTGACAGTTAATCTGTAATTCAGATAGATCTGTCAGAAGGCAAGGGTCCAGCATACAAAATAATTAATTCCTCCAAGGTCTGGAGATATTTCCCTTTCTAAAGAGCACAGCACATTCCCCTCCTCGCCAGTGAGCTCCAGGCACGGATGTGGCTGCTGTTGGAGGTCAGCGAGGAACACCACATGCATTTCAATACAGATGCTCACAAATGCATCACCTGTCACCTCAACACTCGGCTAGCTGGCAGTCCTGGGGTGGTGCTTGTTGCACACACCTTGCAAGGAGCTTGCCCTGTGTCTCCCAGTGCCTTCCTGCTCCCTCAGTGCCTAGCCAGAAACTCTTGGCTTCTTGCCCCACATCAGCCTGACACTAATAGTCTTCAAGACCCATTGTTCTGCATCAAGAGTCCAAATCATCAATTAAAAAAGTGGAAATGCAGCATCCACTGATTCTGTTTGATAAAAAAGCTGCTAGTGCATGAGTGTGGAGGTTGGGGCAGAGCACATTCCATCTCCCAGCTTCCCCAAGAGGAGTCACTCCCAGATCCTCCTCTGCCCTCTACAACATCAGCAGATAACCAAGACAGTGGCCTCCGTCTGGAAGACACCAGAGAAACAGAGCAGCTTGGGAAGAGAAACAAAGGGTGGGAGTCAACCACATGGACATGCTGCAGTGGGTGGTTGGAGAATGGGGACAAGTCACATGAAGCCCCATGTGAGACAAGCAGCACCTGAATGTGATGCCAGCCCTGGAGGAAGGGCAATCAAAACAAACATCTTCCTTTTGCCAGGAGAGAGGCATGAAGAAGGGGAAAAATGTTAAAAAGGACTCTTGAGTGGACGCAAGAGATTGAGTATCGCAACAGTGATACCATCATGGCATGGTTGGCACAAGCAAAGGCCTGGCAATATTAAGTGACATTAAGGAAGGATCTTCAGATTCAAATCTTTCTGATTTTGCTGATTCTTGCAGCCTCAGTCACCAGCTTTTCAAGCATGAGTGCATAAGAAGCACCACCAGCCAAATCCCTGTCTCCCTACACATATTTCACATTCTTCTCCCAAGCTATATCATCAAAATCCCTGAGGCAGGTGGGAGGGAAGCTGCCTCACATTAGCCTGTGAGCCACGAGGGCAGAGAAGGATGGGGCGTTTGGCATTTACCTCCATGACTAAGCGCTGTCCCCCTGCTCCACACTCCGTGCCCCCAAAACACATCCCTTGCTCAACAGTTTTGTAGCTCACGACAAGTTTCACAACAACACATCCACACTGGGAAGCCAGACCTGAAGACATGTGGAGGTCGAGTGACTTCTCCATCTGCACCACCAAGGGAGCAGAAAAGAAGTGGGATAAACAGCATCCTCACCCACAGCACGGTAATAAGCAGGGAAAAACAGAAATGTGATCTTGCACAAGGCTGGTGGCTTTCTAACTGAGGGTAACACGTGTCTGCTGAGCATCAGGACAAGTGCCCCTTGTACAAAGCCCATTCCAGGCTGCCCAGAGCATCCTGCAGCAGATCCTGTCAAACCCACTCCCAAATTCACCTGCTGGGAGGCACCATGGGGCTGGTAACGCTCCACAGACCATGGCTCGTGTGTGCAGACAGCGCAAGCAGGCAGCTGGAAGGCAGCACAAGGCAGGGAAAGCTGTGGTGGTGGGGGCTGCTGGACCACAACCAAGTCCCTTTCTAGAAGCAGCTATCAAGTCTCTGCAGAAGTAGTGGAATGGAGCCACTTTTCATCCTACCTCTCAAGGAAATCATCGCTGCTGTTACGCAGACACAATTATGTCTCCAGAGCCTTTTAACTGCAGCTCTTTAGAGATGAGTGGGTTGATAGAAATCTATTCACAGGACTGACATCGCTTGGCTGGGTAAGGACACTGCCACTGAGTCAGTGGCTGGGGAGGGATCACAAAATAAGACTGGTGATGGGGGAAGTCCCAGGCAACGCCAAGGCAGCATCTCCTGGGGGAGCTTCCTCTAGTCCCTTGACTACAATGGCAAGGCCAATTTCTCATTTTATTCTTCTAGAACTGTCTTTCAAAGAAAAACAAATAATATTGGAAAGCTGTCTCCTTTCCTTTGGTTCATGTACTCCCCCCCTGCAGGGACCACCACTCAGGGATGGGTGGCTACATGTGCGTGTCACAGGCAGCATGGCAATGCACAGCAGCATAAGGCTGTCTCTTCCCCAGCACCTCAACTCTCCAGGTAGCCCTAAACAATGCCAGGATTCGAGCACATGGCAAATGAGAGCACAGGGACACAGCTTGGCCATCGTCACCTTGCCAAATCTGAGTCTGGAGCAGAAGGATGCAGGAAGCTCTTGCTGTGGGACCCTTGAACTGCATTGCAGAGCCCTCTCTGAGCCTGGCAGAGCGGCCGGGGGCTGCTTTATCATATCCGCCATCTGCTTGTTTGCTTTGCCATCCTCTGCTCCTCCTGGCTACGCTCACAGACTCCTACCTGTTCTCCAAAAGCTTTGCTGGGTCTCAGTAAACAAACCACAGGCAGGGACAAAAATAGGGAGGGGAAAGGCAGGGGAGGGGGGAAGAGGGAAGAGAATCAAAATTTAATTAAAGACACTTTTGCTCCAGGGCCTCAGAAAATTTACAAATTCATAAATCACTTAGTAAATGCCCCGAGCGGTTGCTATGCCAGGCTGCCTACCAGTCCCACCAGGAGGGCCATAAAGCACGAGCACAGAGCTCGGCAGCTCCCTCCTTCCACCTCCACCCTGCTACATCAGGCAACCTTGAGCAGCTTGTCAACCCTGTGACAAGTGCTCCTGCAACCAGGAGCCATCAATCTGCAGCCCCATTAGCAGTGGCACAGGGAGCTGCTCGTTTCACCTGCAGCTGTGGCACAATGAGAGCTTGGAGAAGGATGGGAAGTGTAAGGACAAAAGTCATGGCAAGACAGGGCCAGAAGACCCCCAGGAGATTTTGCTGGAAACACGCAGTTCCTCAAAAGCACATTTTCTAATGTGAATGGCCAAAGAACCAGCATAAACCAAGAGGTGGATGCAGAAGGATTTCCGCTGGCCATGGACTATCTGAGGGCATTACAGAGAAAATCCAGCTTCTGGTAATTCCCAAATAAATCAACCCAGCCTTTTCTCCCACAGCTGAGAGGAATCTTCACCAGGGGATTCAGGCATGCTGTCCAGCCCCAACGTACTTCTCACAGGGACTACAAAAACAGCCAGCATCTTCTGCCAAACAGAGGCAAGAGCGAGCTGCTTCCCCGCTTTCCTCGCTCGGCACGCGGCGAGGAGCAGACTGAACGTCCAGCACACGGGGGTGTTGCACAGCTCTGCTATATTTAACAAAGCTCTCAGTACAGTCTCTGGTAGTGTGATGAACCAACACATCTTTGCCAGCAGCCTATCAGAGGAAGGCTTGGAAAGACAGAATCGGGAGTATTTTTCTCCCTTTACTCAGAACTTTGAAGGTGGGAATGGAGTCTTTTCTCAGCAGTGTGGTCAAGTCTTAGCCATCCCTGCTAAGAAGCAGGTGGTTGGTAAAATGATAACAAAACCTTGCTGGCTTTCCTTCAAGATGGGCATCAGTGGCTGAGAATGGAAAATTTATCACACAGTAAGAGACTGGAACATAACAAATTCATATGCCAAGCTATATGACTCTCTAAATTGCAACCAGAAACACAACCCACAGGTTAAGAGAAGCTTTCAGTATCACTCAACCTACCACAGGCTATACTTTGAACTGTATGAGCTATTGACTCATCTAGTAACATTTATTTTCCAAGAGACTGAGTCAAGTGGGATAAACCAGTGTTGGTTATACCAGAAATCTGGGACAGATAAAGGGTCATTCTGGCAGAAAGGCAAAGACAGAACTGCATTGAAGATGCATCACCCGCACCAATCTTTGCCATTTCTAAAGACAAGCTGAACACCCAAGTCTTTCTAGGAAACTGAAGACCCTCACATCTCCATTTGAGCAACTACAGAGCTTTTGCTTCAGGTCATGAGTAGAAGAACAAGAGCTGAAAACAGAGGCAGGAGCATCTAATGGGAAAACACTGAGAGCCAGCCAATTCTCCAGACCTCCCTAGACAAATTCTCCAAATCATAGCTTGAAACACTCAGGACAAATATAGAATATTTGAAAAAGAAATCTTAACAGCCTACAAAAGAAGGGTGTCAACAGTTCATTCTGAGGTTTTGCTTTGTGTTTCTACATCATCTGCTCAAGGATAAAACCCCGCTAGGCAGAGGAGGCAGCATAACAGATGCCATGGCATCCATGAATACCTGAGCACTGGAGGGGCACAAACAGCCACTGGGCTGGCTCACCCACAGCTCAGCTCCCTTTGTCCTGCTGGAACAGGAACCACAGGAGCTCAACCAGGGGCAGGTCTGACTTGGGCTGTTTTCATAAATTGATTTTCATGATTTTATTAAGCTCTTTCTTTCAAGGCTGCTCTCCAACTTCAAGATGCAATGCTTGGAAAGCTGCAGAGTATGGAGACCAGCAATCAAGCTTTCACAAGGAAAAGCAGCAGCTCACCATGTAAATGACTCCTCTGGCAGGAGCACCAGTGAAGGGGACAAAGAGTTCAGAGCAGGATCTGGGCCATAATACTGACGTGTCTCCAGTTCTGCAGGAGCATCCTGATAACATCCATGTCTATGGACTGGTTGTGCATCCATCTGCCTACATAGTTATTTACAGTATCTAAGTATGTATCTATTTATCTGAGCAGTCTCTCACTTCTATTTCTCTTTCTGTAAAGCTATAATATTTATATCTATTTTAAGACAATAGAGCGACATTTTTCCACAAAATTCCCAAAGTAGGGCAGTTCCCAGGGGACATGGCTCCCTCCTTCCATGTCCTCACTGCAGTTCAGGGCGGTGGGGTGGGATGGGGATGGAGATGGGACGTGCCCATGGGGCAGCAGTGGCTGTGGGAAGGTGGGCAGGCATGAGGACTCATCCCTGCGTGTGTGAGGATGTTTGTGACAGCAGGCAGGGTTCAGGCTTAGAAGTGTGGAATATGCTGCCACAGGGTATTTCGTTTTCAGTGTAAGTTGGGATGGCAGCTAACCCAGCTTTCTCCTTCTACCTGCCTAGTCCAATTTCTCTCTTTCCACAGCACTCTGTACACACAGGAATGCACAAACCTGGCAATGCTCTGTTCTCACTCACACTCAGATAACTTTGCTGGGGATGACCATGCCTGGCACCTCTCAAGGTTGAGCCCTTGTTTTTCCCTACAGGCAAGCTCACACCTGCTATCATCACCTTTTGTATCACCATTTCTCCAGTGGGCAGCAAGGGCAGATCTTTAAGCAGTCAGCAGCAAAGACCAACCCCCTCACCAGCATCAGCAATGAGCAAACTCCCAGCCCACAGGCAAAGGAGGTGGTGCTCAGCTCTGCATTCCCCCCCCCGGCTCTACTTGTGGCAATACCTTCTGCTTTATCCTTCCCTTTTTTTCCCCTTGAAGAGTGAAAAAAATGCAAATAGGAGCTTATAAATTATCAATTCTTGATTGATTTTGCTGAGAAAAGCACATAAAACAATCACACAACAGAGGAGAAGAATAATTTTGCATTTCAAGTGGGGAATGGTGATGTTGCTGAGACAGCTCTATGTAGGCAGAGCACTCTCAAGCCACCCAGCAGGATCTCCCCACCCCAGCCTCTTCCTCCTGTCCTTTGAAAACACACAAACAAAGCCATAACCTTGTCTATCAGATGCCTCAAAACACAGAAATCTTTATTTCCATTAGCAGGACAATGCCCTTCCAAGTTACCTGAGAGTACACACATGAGTGGAGCTCCATGTACACAGCCTTTCACCAAGAAGATCCTGTGGTTTGACAGTCCAGGCTGGAGCCACAACCTGCAAAATTACTGCCATAACCTGCAAAATTACTGCCAGCAGAGCAAGACTTATGCATGAAGGACTACAGTTTCAGCCCTAGAAGCTGAATTCTGTTGGGCAGAGCTTTCAAGAGCAAGTCCCTGCAATCAGTCTGCATCAACAACTCGCCACTGCAGAGGGTCCATGCAATTATTGTCCTCCTGTTCCTGCTTAGTTGCATACCAGCAGATATTTTGGAGCTCCTTGCCACTTGTGAAGTCTTAAAAAAAAGTGTTCTCTCAAGTGTTGGCTGCTCTAGAGTTTCTCCAACATCTCATGAAAACTTTCTTCCCTGAGTGTGCGTGGGAAGTCGGAATCCTTCCCCAAAGCTGGGTGATAGCAGCACCCCACAGTCTGCCAAAAGGCTGCACGTGTCATGTTTCAACTGCTTCATCCAGATTACAGCTGACACCATAGAACATTCCCCAGCCACACATGCTGCATTTAGCTTCTGTCTGTGGAATGAGTACAACATTGTAGCTCAAATGCTTCCCAGGGCAGCTTATGAAACCACACAGGGATTACCTGCAAGTCAGAGCCAGGAAAGGGCAAAACCAACCACCCCGCTCCACAGCACTCAAAAAGGTGATGTCTGGGGTCTGGGACTCTCCAGGGCCAGTATCTCTAGCAGTGCAGACTTAAGCAGAAGTCAGCTGTGCCTGGAAGCAATGATTTAACAGAGAGGAGGAACAGGAGGCCAGGACACCCACCAAAGGCTTTGCTGTTAAAGGAGCTCTAAAGGTGCTGAAGGTTCCTGTTGTACCTTCTGCTCGTAAACCACCACCTTTTCTTGAGTTCTTCTCAAATGTCACCAACACCTGGAGCAGTGCAGAACACTGACCAAAACCTGGTGATAGAGCTCAGGTTAAACATGCACCACTCAAAGATATTGCCTCTGTCCTAAACCATACTGCTACAGCAGCACTGCTGTTGGGGTTTGATGAATTTGGGGTTCTTTTTCAATATATTCACTTCTTCACATCTCTTCTGTTCCCTTTTGGCCACAGAAGCCCATTTTGCTACACAAATCCAGTACTTGGATTCTGGATGTAATGGAATATCATTTAGCTGGCAGTAAAGGCTGCATGTATTTACCTCAGAACTAAGTTTCAAATCATCTGGGGTCTTTGCAAGAGTTTGGTTCTGGAGAAAAGAGCATTTTCCACACTGTCTAAACTTGACTTTACTCCTCCTCTTGCCTTTTACACAGAATGATTTTATTTTTAATCACATGGGGTGGAAGGGAAGAAATATATATACATTATTTAGAAATAAATAAAGAAGATGCTGAAAGAGGTGATGGCTTGTGGATGGGAAATGATATTCCTTCACAGCTGCAGTAATGATCTGATTAGGATCCAATCCCTCCACATCCCTCATGTGCTAAGTCATCTCTACAGAGGTGAAGTTGCCTGAGGGTGAGGGATGGAGGGAGGGGGATGTGCAGAGAGAAGCTCTGACACAATGTAGTACCAAAAGAATTGTGCATTTGCCCTCTGGTCACCTTGCAAAATGAGAAATGTCCTTTGGCACTGAAGCACTTTTTCTGCGGATTTTGGCAGCAACACCTTTTAAAATTACGGTTTCATTGCTCAACAA
The DNA here is from genome assembly GCA_013400435.1 of Pycnonotus jocosus. Taxonomy (NCBI): domain Eukaryota; kingdom Metazoa; phylum Chordata; class Aves; order Passeriformes; family Pycnonotidae; genus Pycnonotus; species Pycnonotus jocosus. The sequence continues at coordinate 1,799,985 of VWYP01036846.1, forward strand.
TCATTTATGTGCATATCTGGATCCTCTGCATGAACCAGAAAATTCATCCACCCTTTTTGGTCTGTTCTTTCCCTTCTTTCCCAGACTTGTCACCTTCCTCACAAGTCTGCCTTTCAGCTCTCTCTTGCTGCTGTTTCCAAGCTGCGTAGGAAACCAAAAAATTGTGCCAGGCTGCTCCACCAAGCCTTATTCCAGCTGCCTCTGGGTAGATTTTCAGCATACAGTAAGAATAGCCATTTTTCCCCTTTTCCCCCTTTTCAGAAGTTGGTTTCCTCTGATGTAGATGGCATTCTTGGCCCAGACAAACTGCTGGGGAACTCCCCACCATTAGCTGCCCTCCTGAGAAAACCCTCTCCTCACGCATCTGGGAACAGCTCTGATCCACAGACAAGATCAGAGGTGTTACTGCTGCTGGGATGCACAATCCCTTCACCACTACAAAAATAAAATCTAGTGGGTTGTTTTTTTTTTTTTCCTTCCTCCCTCTTACTTTCATATTGACTTTTTTTGTGGCCAAGGAAATAGAGCCCTAAAGACAATACAAGGACAGAGAAAGTAGAGCAAATGAGATCAAAGATTCCAATTTACTCTCCCCCATCCCTTGTAGGAATTGAAGATCAGCTGGCAGTTAAGCTTTAATAGTAGTATTAAAAGGCAAATAAAGGGGATGTTTTTACAATGAACAATGTGACAAGCATACAAAAGCCACACAAGAGGACTCTGCCCGTTGACACCCAAAAGGAGATTTCTGCAGATCTTAGACACAAGGACAATCACTGTTCAGGCCATGGTAGCACCTCCAGTACTTGGAAAACAGGGAGCTTTGCAGGGGCTGTGGGTTCCCACTTGCTTCAACTCCAAATGGATCATAAGGGGGACAGGGAGGGGTGAATTCAGGCCAATTCAGGCCTCCTAATCCACCAGCAGCTGCATTTACTCAGACATGGGGCTTCCCAGGCCAGAAACCTCAGCCAGGCACAGCTCCCATGCTGCCAACTCCCAAGGATGTAGGCTATCAGGACAATTCCATCTCTTCCTCACCCCATCCCAGCAGGAATATCATCACACCAGTTCCGAAACAGTCAAAACAGACCATTAACCTGCAATTCAGGAACTGGGACACTGCACCAAAGGGAACCCCAGGCTGGGCTGCAGACTTATGCAAGCTAAAGCAGCAGAGCACAGCTGTAATTTGTCATATGCCACCTAGAACACAGCTCACACAGCCAAAATTAGTATTTTTTTAGAGGCAGTGACATAGAGTAAAACAATCTCAGGCCCAAGTGACTTCATGGCCAAAGATTATCGGGTGCACCGAAAAAAATCTTGGAGGGCTGTGCTTAAAGCAGCTCTGATATGAGAATAGATTCTCTGTGTGCAGCCTCCTTCATCAGAGTCACTGGGTTCCAATAGATCTAAAGATTCAAACATCATGACAGTGGCAATACACCAGGGAGCACAGGGCAGCAAAAGCTGCAGACTAGGAACAGCCTCAGCCCCAAAAACCTCCAAGATCTGTTTTTGTTTTCCATCAACACAGAAATAAATCATTCCCTGTCTCTCTATCCACACACACCATCTTTATTTTTTCGCACTTGCCAGTTCAAACTCAGCCAAATTCATTCGTTTAGGTCACGTTTATGGATGACACATGCTGTACAGCCATGAAATAAAAAGCAAGCTTGGCTCTTGGGTGCAAAACATTCTTCCTGTGTCCATTGCAGCTGAGGTCACAAGAACAACAAATTCACTAGAACTTAGCTGGTGCATGCTACAGCTTTGTTTCAAACCACAAAACATTCCTCAAAAACAATGTCCAAGAAAGTGCTGTTGCTCTTTAAGCATTATGTTTCCCAGGGGTAAATGTTGGGTTATTGACTGTAGGGAAGATGAGGAAAAGCTTTTGTTCCTGTTTTGGGATTCATTTGGCTGCATTTCTTTCCTCATCACAAGTTACGTATTTACTTATATTTTATTAAAGCATCTAAAGGCCTGTGGGAGTAGATGCCCAGGAATAGAAAAAAAAAAATTACAATGAAATTAAAAATCCTCAGCATGATCAGGATTGCTGCCTTCTGCATGTGGATTGCTCAGACTCAAGTCAAGACTCAGCCAGATCACCCCTGTCTCTCTGACCCCATTGCCTCCCCCTCTACCACCAAAAATCCACAAATTGGAGTCCCCACTAACCCTTCACCTCTCCTCTGAGCTCCTCCTGCCATGCCCAGCCTCTCTCTGCCCCGTGCCACAGGTCTGGCTGGTGAGACAGCACAAACCCTGATGGCCAGCACAGCATCTCGTACTCTAGCTTACATCAAAAGCTGCTTCATGAGTTCAGATGCTCCTTTTAATGAAGAGATGAGGAGGAAAAATCCTCCTCTCCTGCTGCTGAGCACAGCTGAGCACAGCTCCCTCCTCCTGCCCCCTTTGCAAATTACCGGGATATTGTCACTAATTATCAGGCTCAACAAGTGAAATTGTGCAATTTGCTACAGACACGCTGGAGAACCGACGAGAAAAGTGGGGCTGGGAGGAGAGGGGAGTGTGGAGGAGCCCGTGGGGCAGGGAGCCATGGGGCAGCCCCCGGGGGTCGGGTCCTGGCACAGGGAGGGGTCCTGCTGGCAGCACTGTTGTGTTTGCGTTTCAGAGTGTTTGCTTTTTTTTTTGCTGCTTGATGTTTACTTCAAGCATTGCACTCTGAGGGCTTATAAAGAGGATTAAGTGGTGAGGAGGTCTCGCAGAGTTAGGAGGAATTAATCAAGCGGTAATCAGGAAGGAAATTAATCTGAAGAGTTAATTAATCAGCCAAGGCAGGGAGACTGCAGCCAGTTGTCCCTATCACACCTTCCAGATTGCTGCTTCGTGCAGCAGCACGGCAGCAGGGAAGGGAGAAGGCAGCCCAGGGCTGGGTGGCTGCTCAGCCACCCCTCCACACTAGCCAAGGAGAAAATCAAAGCCCAATGAGCCCAGGAGGTTTCCATACTCACATCCCCCCCCACAGGGACCTCAGTGAGGACATCTCCACCCATGTGACTGGTAGTGAGCTCTTGTCATCTTCCCCCCGTGCCCCCAGACCCACTGCAAACTTTCCAAAAGCTGCAGCATCCCTTCCAGAGGATCCCTTTTAGTTCATGCTCCAAAGAGACAAGAGTCTCTTTCCTTTGGAAAAGGGACCTAGATATTTAGCCCCCAGTTTTTTCGTTGCTTAATTGATTCTATATACCCCACGTTTTCCTTCCAGCATCCTAAATAGTCCTTTTAGTTCTTCATTGTTCAACTCTTCTAAATATGCACCGCTGGGGATTGCTTCCCTTCAATCTGGTCTAGCTGCATTTTATATATTTAGTTTTTCTCTTTCCTAATCTTTTTTTTTACAATGCATTCCCTGCAGAACCTTAATCATTTTAGTTGCTCTTCTCTGAATTCCTTCCAAAAGGCGTCAGGCAGAGTGCTTTGCAAATTTGTTCTCGTCCCTTCCGGGCTGCATTTTGACTAATGCCTGTTTCCCTTGTGATGAGACATGCCCCACGCAGGCTGCCTGATCAGAGATGCTCAAACTTCATCACAGCCTGAAGCACTTGGGGGAAGAAAACTCTCCAACTCACAGGGGCTGCAACACGATGCATCTTTGAACTCAAAAACCCAGGCCGGTTAGCAAAGACATCTGAAATGTCATTCATTATTATTATTATTAGATCATTTTTATGCACTGAGTAGACATCTTAATTGCCTGGATCTGGATAGTAGTTATTGTGTGGACTGCAAGAAAAGGTTCATCCCTACATGCTGCCACAAGAGGTACAGCAAGTTTGGAGCCAAGCCCAGGGTGCCCCAAAAAAGCTCCTTCAAAGCAGCCCCAAACCAGTTCCTTCAAAGCCCCTTCTTCAGAGGGCAGAAGGGATCATCCCTCCATGTGGTCACCCCACAATCACTGAGATTCAGGATGTGACAGAATCATTGCAATAGACCATAAGCATTAAACATCGGATTAGGTACACAACCTCCTTCCACCTAAACTGTGTCAAAATAAAAGGCAAAAAGCTGCATTTCACAGGAAAGGACCCTCACACAAAAAAACTCCGACATCACCCAAGGCTTTCCCTCCTGCTAAACCATGAACTTATCTCTTTTTCTTTTTTTATATAATGACTGTTTGCACACACCCTCCAGAATGAAAACTGACCTCAAAAAATAAAGCTGAAAAGGCAAAAAATCATTGTTCTTGCCAGAGTTTGGAGGGAATGGTGAGATGCCCCTGACACATGCACATTTCTGGTTATCCTGACCCAGAGAAGCAGCTCCCCACAGATCATTTTGTACAGGGAAAATCCTGCTCTTTTCTCACCTCTCCCACACTGCCTGTCTCTAAACAGCTGGACCCATTTCATTATAACTCATTTCTACTGTGACTGCTGATTATAGAAGATTGATTTTAATAATTTATAGCCTGCCCAGCACTACAGCACTCTGGCCACCAACAGGTATCCAAAAAGGTTCTGATCTGGAAATCTCTTAATTCAAAGCCAGAGCCTCAGATACCTCAGTAATCGATGGGTCTCAGTGTGGTACCCCAAGAGCTGAGAGAAAAAGAGATGCTGCTGCTCCTCTCCACACTAATAATGGCACAAAGAGGGCACATTAGCAAATAGCAGCTTCTTCTTTGAAATCCCCTGCCCTCCTGGCTCCAGCAGAGACTAAGGAGTGAAGATCTAATCCCTGAGGGGGGTGCCGCTGTGTATTGACTTTAAGGGGTGCAATGCTTTTTATTCTGGTTTTTCAGATGGCATTTTAAGGGAGAAGGCATTAAGTAATTCCCTAGCATCTAAACCCACTGCAGGGGGACCCCAAAGCATCTCCTGAAACACATCCCTGGGTCTCACAGAGAGATGTATGGGTAAAACAGAATAAACTGAAAGAATAAGCACCGTGCAGATACACACAAATATGTAAGCTTGAATATACATATGCTCAAATAAATGCACACCCTCTCAGATGATGCTATCACATACATTACTCTCCCAAATCCCTGCAGAGCAGTAGACCATCTCCAAGGTCACATTAGCATGGAAGTAAAGTAATTCCATTACCCAGGCTCCTTTTCCCGCTTTGAGTTTTCTCTGTTGATGTTTGCTCTCTTAATTTTAAACACCAGTCGTATATCTTATGGCCCAGCCTGGGACCACTTTGCTCAAGTGGTAGTAAACACATGGCTTAATTCACTCATTCTCGAGGAGGAAAAAAGAAAAGAAACAAAAGGAAGTTTTCCTGCATGAAATACCCACATCCACCAGTGAGGTGATCAGTGCAGAGCGTGCTGAAAGGTGCCGTAACTAACTTGGGATCAGGGAACAGCCAGAGCACACAGGGTGGCATCAGAAAATCCACACATGCTGCTCTTGTCAGGAGAAAAACATCCAAGGGGCTGTGGCTCAGCTGCCAACAACGTGCTGTGTGAGCCTCCCAAAGCAGGGATGCAGCTCAGAGCTTGCACTAAAGGGTGATGGCCAATTCCCAGGGTGAGGAAAATTCTCCAGTCAGAAAGCTGGACCGAGTGCCTGACAGCAGGGGGAAACAGGGCAGGAGGGGGAACAGCCAGCAAGGCAAGCTCCAAAGAGAGAGGATGGAGGAGAGTGCAGGCAGGAGCTGCCACAGCCACTCTGCCCCAGGGGCAGTAATGTTCCACACAAGCCCTCTGCCACCTTCTGCAGGGAGTTTGTCCTTCACAGCAGAGATGTTTAGAGAATTGCACCTTTGGGGTCACAGCACACAAAACCTCTTGGAAACCTGGCTCCACTTCTCCAGTCCACACCCTGAGCTCCCCCTTGCTGGACACCATCATCCTCCTCTATGCACCAAAGCCTTTCCTAACCTGTCTACAAATCTTCCTGAAGTTCAGGCCATTGCTCTCTGTCTATTCATCTTCTGAAAACATCTCTAATCTCTCATTTTTACCTTTTATTGCCTGCAGAAGGCTCTGATAACATAACCTCCTTCACACCTCATCTCTTCTAGCTGACACCATAACAAAGTTTAATAATAACAATCTCCAACAAAGAGAGTGGTAAAGGAGCACAGGAAGCACTTTTCACCAGAGACCTGCCAGGAACATTCATCTCCAAAGACACTTAGACTTCTTCCAAAACTCCTATGTTCCACTTTGTGGCGAGTCTGTGCTGATTGAAGGCCATGCAGGAGGTCAGGGCCAGGCAGGAGGTCAGCACTCACACCTGCCCTTCAAAGGAGATGCTCAGGACAGAATTCCAGGATGCTTTCACCCTCAGCATGCCTTATCTTTGGGTCTCCCAGTCTTTTAATAAGTCTAATGGTCAGTCCTGAGGCTCATTCTGCTACCAGAGGTGAGAGAGAGACTGCTCCAAAATGCTTTTGCATCCACCTAATGAGGAGCCCACCCCTCCTGGGGGGCTGTGGAGGAGTCTGCAGAGATCCGTCTCATTAAGCCTCTGCAAAAGCTACTCCAACATCAAACTGATGAACTGTCTAAGGCAGACTTTTTAGCAGAAGATAAATAAAAATCCAGCCATGGTATTTGAACAGTCTGCAAGGCATCATTTCTACCTGGCTGACCTTAGCCCCTTGCATGCTCAGGATGGCTCATTGGTCTGCTGGTCACAGCAGGGAGCCTGTCTCAGTCCCGAGCCTGTCTCAGTCCCAGTCTTCTCATCAAGACCATGCAAACTTACCCACTGAGTTACTGTGAGTAAAGCCCTTTTTTTCTCCAAAGAAACACTTTATTAAGTACCAGCCCCTGCTCCCATCATACACACCCCAGCACTCATTAGACATTAAACCCAGGATTGACGAAGGATGTTAGAGGAATCTCAGTAGGATTTGTCTATTAATTCCCTTTGCTACTTTTTAAACTCCTATGCTTAGAAAAATGCTGGCACATATGTACTTCTCAACAGGTGGCCAGTAATGAAATTATCTGCCAGCTGCTTTCTCAGTAAAGCTCAGCTAATCTAGTAAGAGGGGCACCCCCAACATAAAAAAAAAAAGTACCACTGAGATGGCAGGTCTCAGAGCTGCTGTCACAGCTGATGGAGGCTGGAACACGGGTGCATCCTTGGCTCCTCATTCCTCCAGAAGTGCAGGCACAGCATCTCCCCACCTCCCAGCCCACATTTCCCACATCTGAGGCAGAAGGAAAGGCAGAGCCACAGCAAAAGCCTGATCTGTGCATTTGTGATACACCCCAGAAACAGGGATAAACAACCTCAGACAGACGAGAACTTGTAGTTTCTTTATCCTCCAGGAGCCAATATTTACTAGAAACATTTCCTTCAGCCTACAGCTTCTAGGAAATTACAACTTGATATCCTGAAGGTTTTACTTGGTACCACAATGTGTTTGACCCCCTGCTCTTCCACAGCTGCAGCTCGAGGCATGAACACAGAGCCTGCAGTGCTTCTGTTCACTCAAAACACATGCAGCAGTGTGCAGTCCTAGTTCCAGGCTCTAAATGTACAAGTTTAAATTCAGATCTTCAAACTGTGATAATTCAGGAAGGTACTGAGATGGTTTTGTTGAATTTGATCTGACTGTGATGGAGACATGAGATTGTGGGCTTCCACGCAGTTCCCCCTACTCTGCTCTAGCATAAGTTTGTGTATTTTGCATTTGTTGTACCCCTTCTTAATCAAGACAGTCGTATATACATTCTCAATAATTTAACCTGACAGAACTGTGCAGGGCTGTGTACCTACCAAACCTCTTTATCAAGACAACATCTTTCAGTAAAACTTTCAAGGACTGCAGCCTTCACAGTGGAGCCACATCCGTGGGTAACACATCTCCCATAGCTACTGTCTTACTAGACCAATAAAAGAAATTAAAATTCAGCCACCAACCTTCCATCTCCCACACCACTAACCAAAATGGGAAACACTTCCTGCTCCCTCCTCTCCCCAGCCTCCTCCTGCCTTCCCCATTCACACCCCAAAAAAAGCCAGAAAAACACTGCTTTCCCTCCTCCTCCTCCACTGATCAAGACATGCCAGCGTGCTTAGGACATCATTAGCGCAAATTGCAGCCAAGATTATTCATCCTTACAGAGCCTGCCCAATGGCAAATGGGAGCTCCAGCCACTCCTGGGCTCTGAAGCGCCACATAGACAAACAGGCACTTACCACCAGAAATTAACAGCTTCATAAAGCCCCTCCTCAGCTGCATCTCCCCTCCCCATGCTTGTGCTCCATGGGGGAAGAGAGAGGAGTTTCCTCCTTCTCTACCTGCTTTGGTAGGGGTGACATGAAGAATTTGTCCAATAAGAGCCTGGACTGCTGCATTGCCTCTCCCTCCACCTTCCACACTCATTTCTTCACATCTCCCTGCCTGGAACATCCCAACATCTTTGTATGTCATAGTGCACTGCAGATAATGATGTTGCAAGGGCCATGACACCTTCAGAATTTGTGTGCCACAGAAGAGAGCTCTGAGGTCCTGAAGCACACAGGACCTTATGGGTTCATGCTGATTTCTGATAGTAAAATACCTGGAAATGGCTCTGGGTTCTGAGTTCAAAACTTAAGGTTCTCCACTAAGAACAGAGGATATTACAGGATTCTGAAATGTTTTGAAAATGGCACAAATTTTGTTTTTNAAATTTAAAAGTAATGCCCGATCCAGGGATAAAGTATACATTTTTGCCACTGGTTGGAAACCAGGATTCATCCTCAAGGCACAGTTTCAGACAGCATGTTGCCTCCCTGCCTGCACCCAGGAAGGTTTCCAAAAGCAGGTATCAAAGCAGAGCAGCACAGCAACCAGAAATTTGAACTAATGTAGCTTTTGCAAAAGGAGAGCTTGCACAGCTTTCTGTAAGCTGTCTAATAGCAGGTAAACAAATGCCAGGTTTTGCCTCAATGAAATAACAAAATAAAGTATTTAAAAAAGAGAGGCACCTGGCAGGCATTCAAAGGCCCAGTAGCACACCCTAGTAAAATACTCAATCAACAAAATTTAATAGCACCTCTCCTCTTTTAGCAGAAAAGCAGAACTTCATTCCTTTCTGGCAGATTAACACAAGGCCTGCCCACAGGGCTGGTCTCAAAACCCTCATCTGAAACTGGCAAAGCTCTGGCAGGGTCTCAAGTGAGAGACCCTTTGCTGAAGCATCCCAGAACCCAACATGGATTCCAACTTCTCCATTGGGATGCACTTAAGAGGATGTGACTTTTTTTGGTGCCACCTGATCACAGCAAGTTCAGGAGAATTCAAATCAATGCCTTTACCTGTACATACCAAAAGGCAGGAAAGTGCCTTGCTTTACCCTTACGACTTCAGCTTTAATATGCCAGAGTGGAACACGTGTGCTCTGCTGATGAGGGGTTTTGGCACATGCTGACATCCCATTAACTCCAATATCACGTTAACAGACAGAAGCAGCCAAGAAGCATTACTTGAAATCTTTAAGCAGAGAGAATAAGCCCAAATCGCTCCTAAATATACCAGCAGCATAAGGGATTTAGATAGAAAAGAAACACAGTGAAGACAATATGTTTTGTTATTAAGATCTAAATAACAATATTTTTTAAAGGAAGAAAGAGCTAAAATCCAGCTGCCCAGCAGCAGGAGGGTGGAATGGGATTTCTGCAGACATTCAGAAGTAAAAGGCTGTATCTAATTTCAATTTCTGTCACAGTTCTTTAGATCAAGGGAGATTGAGAGCAAACAGGATATAGAAGAATTAATACTCCTTAAATATAATTAAAGCATAAACCAAAACAGAATAATAAAAACAGAGAGAAAGAAAATAAAATAATGGTTAAACAACTAAGAAAATTATTACTGGAAAATTCAGCAATATTTCCTCTCTTTGTCCCACACAGAGGGACAGACTTGAGCAAGATGCTCAGAAAAATACTCAGCAGCCCAAAAGGCATGAAGTCTCATTGTCAAATGCTTCAACCAATTTAATTCCAGGCTGAGAAACTTTTCAAGAAAGCAGAAGCTCTTTAAATCTGTAAAGACTTTTTCTTTTATATACATATATATGCAAAAAAACCCTTGAATTGGTTATCCTGGCTGCTGTGAAGAATAAATTAATAAACCTAACTTTAAATTTATAGTGAAAAATCAAAGGGAAAAAATGTTTAAGAAGCTAAATGATAGTGGAATCAAGAGGATGAAGCAGTTGGTCTATAAAAACAAATCATGCTGAACTACCTTCAATGCCTTATTTTCCCCTGATTGAATTATAAAATTAGTCAATGAAGACTGTAATATATTTGATAATGTCTCAGAGAAAAACTTTCTTGAAAAATTAATTCAAACTGGCTTGGATATGAGCACTTTCATACTAATATAACAGTAAATTTGATTTACAATGCTCTTCCCTGCTAGTGCCAGTCTGGGTGGCATCACTGTGGCAGAGCTGTAAGCCAGTCCACGTGGCAATATGTGTCTATTTAAGGGATTAGGTGGGATCATCATAATTTCTGAAGCCACTACTGATATGAGGCTCAGTGACTGAGCAGAGCTGGTTCATTCCCACCAGCTCAGCTGCCTTCTCCTAAGTCAAGAGGCACCAAAGGCACAAAGTCACAGGGGCAATGCATTTCTCAGCCAGAAAACACAGGCAGAAGAAAGAAAAACAAGACGTAAACTTCAAAAACATGAAATAAAACCAAGTTTTGGCAATAAATCACCAATTTACTGGGAGGCAGGAAGCTGGAAAAGAGTTAATGTCGAGATGGGCTGGTGGTGACCACAGGCTGTGAACAGGTTATGAGCCTGCAGGGGAGCAGGACAGTGGGACCATGCTCTGCACAGGGAGATGGTGTCCCCATCCAGCTCTGGGGGACCAAACCTGGGTAACCCTCAACCTTGTGGATGCAGGGACAGGAGACTCCCACACACCAGGGAGCTTCAGCAAAGGGCAACAACAAAAGAAATGGGCTGGCAGTGTTGGAAGGACTGGGCTGGGATGAAGGAGGGTTTGCATCCGTGCCCTTGTTTAGCACTGCAGGAAGAGCCAGATGCAACAGCCCCAGGGGGCTGGGATGTAAAAGCATGTCATGAGTTAACTTAAATAAACAGACTGAGCAGTCCTCTGGCAAAAACCTGCCCTGCCCCTGGGTCCAGCCCCAGAGCACCTTTGGTGACCAGCACAGACACTGCACAACACACATCCTCCTGACAGGTCTCAGCAGCCACTTTCCCAGCACTGCACCCCACCAGTTGGAGTCTCTGCCCTGCCCTGCTGTTCCAGAGTCCCTTCCCAGCTCCTCAGGGCTGCTGCAGCATCCCACTGCTGTGTGCACAGGGTTGGTCATGGCAATTTACCCAAAACCAAATGAAAAATTAGTAGAGAAACTAAGAAATCAATAAGAATAAATATTGATCCTAGACCATTTTTACCTCAAAATTGTACATGGGCGGTTTTTTGCCATATCATTACTACAGCCATATTGGATAAAGACATGCTTTGCTTTTTGCATGACTGTGCACCTGCTGATTCAGGAAAACTTGGCTCTGTTTTGCTCTTTCCAAAGCAGTGGCCCAGTGGAAGCACAGGACCCTCTAGGTCAGACTGAGGGCATCCCTGGATGCCAGGAGAGGGTCCAGCAGGCTCCTGAGCAAGGGATGAGGAGATGTGGCCAGCATCTCCTGCATTGCTGCACAGCCTAGGAGAAGGAGAGGCAGAAATTGGCCCATCAGGTTGAGGATCTCCAGGTCTGATTCCCACCTCTCCTCTACATGGTGAGAAATGTTCTCAGCCCCAGGGCAGCAGTGTCTTTACCTGTGTCCCCAAGTGCCAGCTCCCCTCAGTGTAATGATTATTAAGCCCTGTCAGCAGATATTAAACCAATGGACACAGCTCCATGGGCAAGCGCTCTGGAAGCCGCCGAGCCGGCCCTGCTCACAGGTTTTCATTATCCAGCTGGAAAATTGGGGATGTCACAAGAGTTTTTGGAGTACAGGGATGGAATCATCTTGTCAGCAACAAAAAGGCCAGTTCTCCCCTATCCTGCTCCCAGCAGCTGTCTCAGCACTGCAGGCTCCTGCAGGAAAAGGAGGACAGGGATGAACTGGGGAACCCCTCTGGCACTGCCCACCCTGGAGCTGCTGTGGCACTGACATCTCAGGCCCTGAGTGTGAATCGTACTGTGAACAAAAAACAGAGTGAAGGAAAACAATGTTCTTCCTCTCACACTAATTCACAGCCTCTGGTCTGACTCTTGACTGTGTTAGGCTGGGAAGAACTTGCAGTTTGCTGGGGAGAATGAAGCATGAGCTGGCATGGAGAGAAGATGGAGATGGAGGTTCTTACAGGTTGTTCACATGGAATGAGAATCAAGCCAAAGAGTTTTTAATCCAAAGTCTGAGCAGACATACCCTTTTGTTTCCTGTATGATTTTTCACCCTCTGCAGTTTTTGAAGCTGTGCACTGCTTTAGTTTGAGTAACATCAAAGGCAGATGTGGCAAAACCACCTGCCCAGAGATTGTGCTTCTAAATGGGCATCTGATCCAACATGGCTTTCTCACATTTTTGGTAGGGAAAACCCCTTGCTGGTCACAAAGTCAGGTCTTTCAGCAAGATCCAAGGGCAGCCAGCAGAGCCACAAAACCTCCTCACCACCAAGGTGCATGAGATGCCAGGCTGCAGTGTGAGTGTCCTCATGTGAAACAGTCCCTTCCAGAAGAGGCTGGTACCTCCTGCAGGTGCAGGGCCAAAGCAATCCAAGTAAAGCTTTTCTGGAGCTGTCAGGTTCCAGCAGACACAGGAAGCAAAGGGGCTGTGAGACACAGAAGGTGTTCAGCTCCAAGCCCTTCTCCTGCCACAAGCCTGAGAGCAGAGTGGAGATCCTGCAACACAGCCCAAGTGTGGAGCAGAGCACATTGACAGGTGGTGACCAGGCTGGGATGGGTTTTTGTGGGTGTATTGGGCATCATTCCCAGCATGGTGCCTCTCAATCACCATGACAGCACCCTTGTCTCATACACAGAGCCCAAAGAAAAACCTGTGGCCAGTTTGAGTGGCACCCTGAGTCCCTTTCCTGAACCACAAGACAGGTTCAGGGTAACAGACTATCCCTCTATTCTACATTATCCAAGGCCATGGCATAAATTGAAGTCCCAAACAGAAGGTAGATTATAACCTTTGCTCCTCAGACACAAAATATGAGACTCCAAATGTGATTTATTTCTCCTGTGCACAAAATACTACCCAGCTGCTTTTGTGTACAGGCATTATCTTCTGGTCCATTGATTTTTAATAGCATGGTTGTAGATTGAAATTAGATGCCTGAGCATACCACTTTCATCAACAGATGCTAAATACTGGTGCTGCTGATGGAGGTTTTTGGAACTGTCCTGGATGTAGACAGGCTCTCTATTGCACCACAAGAAATAGAACTTGGAGATGGAACAAGCCCATTAGATCATCAGATGCTCCAGTGCTCTCTACAATTTGCTTCCCCAGTGCTTTTGCCAGTCAAAGCTTGAACAGCCCAGGTGACAGCTCTTATCCATTCCCTTTGGAGTTTATTCCACTGCCTCTGAATTTCTAGGCACTCCTTCAAGCACATTCATCCCAGGTTCAAAACCAAGCAGCACTTTTCTCTTTCTACTCTCTATTTGCCTTCCCAGCTGCTAAAGGTTTCTCTTGCCAGTCCTGAATTTACATCACAGTCACCTGTCCCTTGACAAAGTGCAAAGCTCTCCTGCTCCAGGGTTTAAGGACAGAGTGACAGATCTCTGCATCCCTGGCTAAATACCACATAAACAAGAAACAATCCTACAGCAAGTCATAAGGAGGAAGAGGTGATAAACTGAACAAGGACATCCTCTCAGAGGACCATTTATCACCATTAGCAGTAGCAAATTTTTTTTCAAATAATTACTGGACAAGTGCAGTACAGACAAACCACAACTAAAATATTAATTAAAGTCCTCTGATTCTTTCAACACTGCCCTGCACCTTATTAAAGCCTCATCAAAGTTGGCATTCAGTTGTCTGGTCATTGACTGCCTGCAGAGAGGCACACAAGAGTGCACAGGACACAAGGTTTGTGGACATGGTGGGTCTTCACCAGACTAAGTCATATTGATTAAACAAAGTAGCTTATCCTGCTGCTGTATGTAGGTATGTACTACCTATCCTGGAGATCAACAGAATTTTTTCTGGCTCTGTGCTGTCATTCAAGTACTTTTCACTTAAGCAAAGCATGAGAGGACAGACAGAACAAGCAGCAAATGGAGGCTGGAGCCATGGAGGCAAGGAAAAGGCAAGCAGGAGCATCAGTGTGAAGCAGGCTTGGGGCTTCTTGAGTCACTTGAACACCACTGATCTGTCAAGGTTGTTGGGTCTTTTTTTCCTGCTTTCAGCAATGGCCTAAAAAAGACACCTGGGTTTTGTAAAAGCAACTGAAATAAATAATGGCTGGCCAGTGCACTTTACATTTCCTTTATAAATAACCTATTAATACTTCTGGGAGTGGGAAAACGTTTTATTTCTAGATCTAAATAAATCCTGACCTTTTGCTACCCGTTTCTCCTGCAGGGTCATTCAATGCACCTGTCCAGCCAAGGGTGGCCCCCTGCTCCTTCAGAGAGCACCACGGAACTATGAGACCTGCCAAACCTTCACCACACCAACACCACCTGGGACTGAGGGACAAGGGGAGCAAGGATTTAACTGCTGGAGTGAGAATGAGGCTGCCTTTGCAGGAGCCTGTCACAGTCACAGCACCTCAGGGGACAGGTGGGATCTCTCAAAGATTTGCCAAGGAACCCAGGGCTTCATTGCAGCTGCCCCTTGCTGCCACCACACCAGTTACAGACTGCATGGCACAGCAGAGGGTGAGACAATTGCCATAGAACCATTAAAGTTGGAAAAGATCTCCAAGGTCATTAAGTTCAACTATTAACCTAACACTTGAGTTCTACCCTTATGTGTGTCCCCAGGTGCCACATCCACATTTTTTTAATGCTTCCAGGGACAGTGATTTCACCCTTTCCTTGAGCAGCCAGTTCCAATCCACAACTGAAGAATTTTTTTTCCTAATATCCAATCTAAACCTCCCATGGTGCAACTTGAGGTCCTCTTCACCTGTTGTTTGTAACCTGGGAGAAGGGACTGACACTGACCCCCACCTGTCTACAACTTACTTTCAGGTAGTCATAGAAAGCAATATTCAGCAGCTCAAAGAGCTTTATGCTTTATCACCTTGAAGGCATTAAATAAATAAACATAAAAATAGCACAGCCTGCACTTCAGCAGAGTATAAACAGGTATTTATAGAAGGAAGTCCCAGTGAAACCACATGCCCTTTCAATCCACTTCCCAGGCAAATAAAGCCCAGTAATATTGAGGAGTAGAAGTATATCAAAGGTATTTGCAAACAAACTGAAGGATACCAGCAAGGAGAACCCCTGAATTCCATCAGTCTCATGCAGCTCCTCTGCTCAGATGTTTCAGGGGCCTCAGCCCCTCAGGGCTCTGCACATCTCACACCCAGCTCAAGAACACAGCAGCAAGGGGTTCCCATTTCCAGTCCATTGCTCTGGAGAGCCATACATCCCCAAATCCCTGTAATTAGCTGTGGCTGCTGATGTATGGCTGCTTCTCTCCTGTAGCTGTGCCAGATTGATAGTGCTGTGCTCTTTCTTGCTGCTCCCACTACATGGCAGGCTCCCAGGAGAAAGGAATGAAAGGGCCCTGATCACAGATTTCTCCTGAGTAGCTAACCCTTGATGTGCAGGCTCTCCAAGCTGCAGAGGGTTTGTCCATGCCTACACAACAAATAATCAGGAGGGAAAAAAGTAAAATCAGTGTATGATTATAGCTAGGCTTGGCCAAGGCAACATGGGACAGAATTAAGCCTCATCTGAAAGGCAGGTCATGGCTCTGATATATATATATACACATACATACATATTTATATATATATACTTCCCCCCTCCCCCCNAAGAAAACCAAAAAAAGAAATTGAAACCCCAAATCAACAAAAGCAAAAAGCCAAGCAACCAAGATATCTTTGCAATGGCTGCTCCTCCTGAATTAGAACTCTGGAATTGTTCTGCAATCAACTCAGCGGACAGTAACCATCTGTTTATGGAAAAAAATGTTAATGGCCCCCAATCATAATCAAATAGGCAACTGCTTTAAGTACCTTTTAACTAACACTAAATTACAATGGAACAGCTCTGCAAGTATTTCTGACATCCACATGCACATCAGCAGTGCCAGCACTTTGATCAGGGCTATTAGAGCAAATATCAAATAAACTGATAGCGATGGGATTCCTCAAACATTACAGAAAGCGTGGGCAGTGTTTGTTTACTGTTCATTCCATTCTCCCCCACCTTCTTGCTGTTTCTGCTTATTCAGAAAGAAAACACATCATGCATGTGCACACACGTGCACACCGCCCACCACAGCAGACCCAGTGAAAGCCTGATCCCTGTGTTTTTCTGTCCAAGGCTGATCTTCCATATGAATTCTCCAACACCCAGAATAGCTTGAGGCATTTTTATCAGCAGGGCATCACCTGAGCTGTCATTCTCTTATGTTCCCTTACTTCCATGATCCCTGTAAAGGTCTCTGTAAGTTCTTTTCCCTCTCTTCTGGGCAGAACTGGCCAGCACATCCAGAAGCTGCAGCACAGAAAGGGGAAATCCAGGCAGACAGAGCTGTGCACACACACTTGCAGAGAGGCAGCACGATCACACCCCTTATTTCTTTAGGAAATCAGATTAAAAACCAATCAGCTCTTTGCCAGCTGTAACCAAGTCTGAACCATTTGCTGGCACTGGCTCCACTCGAAGAGGAAAACCTTGTTTGGACAATGGAAGGAGTTTTTAATCTCAGAGCCTGGAAAACAGTTAATCTCAGCAAATCTACAAGTGCTCTTGTCTCTAGATTTTCCCTAGCACCTTTCTCTGCATATCTCAGCTAACTGCATTTGGTTTTTATTGAAGTTGTACGGCACCAAGAATACATCACAGATATGCATGAGCACACGTCCTTCATCCCAAGGCATTTGCAAATGTAACAGAAAACAACTTAAAAGGGAATATATTTCAGTCCATCAACCTAAGTATTTACAGTCTCCATCACTGTGCCATCCAAATATTTTGTATGCCCCAGATCTTTTCTGTGCCATTATTATTCTTTCATGAAATTTAATTTTTCTTAGTCCTGGGACTTGCATGTGGCTTTTTTATTATACTAAAAAATTTCATTTCCTGTCATCTGCTGAGATTAAACTCGGATTGGAAGACACTGTTTACAAGGGTTGCAGTGACAAACCTGATCCCAGGAGTCGAGGTGTAAAGCCCTCTACCTTGGGTGGGCAGTCAGTGAACATGAGACACTGGCCCCAGAGTTGGAGCAAGTAACTGAGAGCAGGATATTGGGCTCCTTATTCCCACGTGGTCTATCCCATCCAAAAAAACCACCCCCTTGGGACACAGAGTAAACCAAAGGACTCCAAATTTCAATTTCTTGCTTGGTAAGACCCTTTTCTTTTCCCCACACTAATACAAGGCTTTAAAAAACATCCCAGCCCCTTCTCTGGATACAGCACCCTCCAGCAAGTGGCTGCATTTCTGCAACTTCAACGAGCCTCAGTTTTAACATTCATTTTTCCCAGTGGCTTTCCCTCCACTGCCTCTGCTGCTCATGCAGCACCGCTTTTCACAAAAAAGGAGCTTTGTTTGCCATTTCCCTGCCTCCTCCACCACCCCAGCTCCAGCGATCTCCAGGCTCCCCCCAGCTGCCTCTGCCCACCCCTGCTCCCTCCCGGCAGCCGCAGCCAAAGCCGACAGGCGGCCAGAAAGGGGCTCTGACCTCTGCCGTGCCGTGTTAATGAATGCCCTCTCCGGAGGGAGCAGGGGAAGGCGAGAGGGATGGCCCGGAGCCAGGCTGGGCTCAGCCGGGGAGCGCAGCGCGTCAGAGCCGCTCTCAAAGGAGCTTTTGTCGGAGCCAGCGCTCCGGCCAGCCCGAGGCACGCTTGGCTCCGCGGGCTTTCCCACCGCTCCACTGCCGCTGGATCAGCAACCGAGCCTGCCTCTGGCAGGGCTGGGCTGTGCTGCTCCAGGACTGTGCTGGGATAGAGGGGCTTGACAGCTAGTCTGCAAGCAAAACACTGTTAGTAGGAGAAATAACAATTGGTGATTTCCGAGTGTATCCATAGCAAAGAAGAAGACAAGGCCGTCAGCATGGAAACTGATTTTAAAAAAAAGATACATAAAGAATTTTTGTAGTTAGATGATGTGCATAAGTAAAAGTGTATACGTGCCTTATTAACTTTTCACAAAACTTCTGCCAAATATATTGACGCTAATTACTTTCCACCAATGAAGATAATAAGTTATTGTGATGTAGTCAACGACTTGAGATCACACTTTGTTAAGAGTATATAAACTGAAGAACTCGTAGAATAAAACTTCAACTTAGACAGCAATTTTGAATCATGATTGTGTGTGTGTGTTTGTCACGTCTGACCTGACAGTGACATGCTGCCAGCCAGGGGAAGACAAAGGTGGACAGACCATCCCCTCAGAGTCCTCTCCCAGCACATGTCCCTCAAGTCATGACTTTGGATGTTGGACACCTGGCAGCCTGGTTCTAAGGCTGGTGGGCAATGCAGCAGGCTGGCCCAGAGAGCCTCCCAAACCCAACGTGATATCCAACTTTATCAGTCCATGTTCACCTCTCTCTAGGAAATAAACCATCTGCTCAACACTAGGAGAAGCAGAAGGAAAAAGATGTACTCAGAAAGACTCATGAGGTGCTTTAGGTAATATGTCCAACACGAGCACACAATGTTCTGCTTCTGACAAAATCAACAGGAAAAACCTGCTCCTGCAGGCCTGCCAAGCTGGGATTTCAACAACAAGTGGCAACATATCAGCTGGCAACAAACAGCTCCTGAATCAGGGATGCACTTGCCCAAAAAGACTCAGGGTTTGGATTTTTTTATTCCTTAGTAAATGATAACACACTGAGTGCCATAAAGGATGCCTCCTGCCCAAGAGTTAACTGAGCAGAGCAGAGTTTGGGCAGTGTGAGTGGGCTATAGTGGTGCCTATGACAATTGTCACTTAATAATCTTCCTGGTTTGAAGATGTATTTGTCTTCCATCAACTCCATTTCTCCAAGCAAAGCCAATCAAACTTGTAGAAACTTTACAGGGTTGTGGTTTCATATCAGAATTGGAAGAAATACAGCACGATGAGGAGGAAAGCAGATTTTCTAGCTAAACAATTTTGCCTCTGTTGAAGTTCACACACAAGGGCCCATCATGGCACCTGTCTGGTTTCTGGGAATGCAGAGTATCCACTGACATATTTATCCAAACACCTCTAAACACGTACACACATCTGTTCATCAAGACTCATTACTCACTTTAGGTTCACTTCACTCCTCTTTGATTCTTCCACTACAGTCAGATGTTACTTTTCCTTTTCATATTTGTATCTCAAAGTTCCATCAGTGGCACATGCCCAAGCACTTCCAAAGTGTTCTGACAAATCCCTCCAGAAAGCACATAACATCATCCCAGTTCTCCAGATGGGGAAATTAGAGCAGAGACAGAGGTTAAGACAGCTAATTGCCTATGGCCACTAAGTGAGTCATTAGAAGAGCTGGGAATTGATCCCAGGAACCATGTCTTCCATTCCTCTACTCCACCCACCAGTCAGTACGCTCCACCAGATGGTTCTTATCATTGGACATATGGACTAAATATTCCTAAGTTGGTGTAGAAGATTCACTATTTAATTAAATGTCCTGTCTTCTATCTCCATAGGATGCATAGGAGAAACTTCAGCCAGAATCCCATCTGGACCCACTCAGGAAATGTCTACGTGAAGAAAACAAAGCCCTAGGCAAGTGCAGGGAACATTCCCAAACCTATCAACCTGCCCTGCAGCACAGAGCACAGCAAGGCCAGGAAAGAGGCAGTGACTGGGGAGCCTTGGGAGAAGCTCGTGTTTGTCAAAGCCTGGCTTCAAACAGAGCATGCATGAGCCACCAGCTAGGCTGGGAACTGCTTTGTCATGTGAAGGCTCTTCCTTCAGCCTTCACTGGGCACCACCAACGCTGCCCAGCTGGAGATACCAGCAGAGTCACAAAAAGCAGATGGCACAGAGTCATCTACTTCTGGCATTGGCTCTGTCACATCACAGAGCTGGTGCTGGTAGGACAGAGACCAGTTCTGCCAGGCAAACATCAAACATCTTCTCACTTCCTAGTCACTATCAGTGACACTTGAAATAGATTTCTGAAGTCATTATTCATGACACAGTGGAGGAAACCTTTCATCAGAGAGTCATCAGAAAGAGACCTTCCACACCACTGCCTTCCCAGTAAGGGCATAAAGTGACAGCAGCATCTCAGTCCCCATTAACAGAAAGGCACAGAGTGGCTGCACCTGCCCTCCCAGCTGAACTCAAACCAATTTCACATCCTTCTGTCCCCTGCATGCTCTGTGCTCTGCAGGAGAAGCCTGTGCATCACCAAGTCCATAAAACAGATTTCAGCCAAGACCATGCTGTCCTGAACACAATGCAGGACTGGAGGAAGCAGGCTCCAAGTTCTCCTGGACAACCTGTAGATGCAGTTGTGCACTCATAAGGTCCACACATCCACACTTCTGCCAACAGAAGCTCCCACAGGTGAGAACCACCAGCCCACATTTCTTCATTAATCTCTCAACAAACAGAAGAGGACTGCATTCCCTTGAGAAGGCTTTGCCTTGTAGGAATAAAGCCACAACACCTTTCCAGCTGTGCTACAAGAGCCGGGCAGTCCTGGAAGGTGCCTCCTGCTAGGGCACAGTGACTGCACCTACCTTTCATCCCAAACTTGGACCGCCGGCCGTACTTGTTGATCATAATAAAGAGGACGACCAAGAGGACACAGGCAAAAGCTGCCAGCCCAACCGCTATGGAAACCTGGAAGGAAAAAGCCTTAGAGTCAACATAGAGGAATTTAGGAGCCTGAATCAGAAACACAGCACCTCCTTGCCCAGGTAACCTTCCTACAGGCTCACACCATATGCTGCAGCCCTGTGGATATCAGCCATGGAGCAAAACAAGCTAAAGCAGCAGGTCCTGGCACAGCTTGGAGACATTACAGGCTCTTTGCAGCACTGGGAGTTCTGGGATCTTCCCATCAGTGGTGCTTTTCTGGCACCAGTTTTCCCCAGCCTCTCATTCCATGTATCTGCAGGGAAAAAAGACCTCTGCTCCAATGCCTGGGCTCTCCCCTCTCTGCATCACATCCCAAGCCTCCATTTCTGACATCACCTCCTTGCCGTGACATTACAACACTAAAGCTATTCAAAGCTTAGCTGGGAACACAATTCTGCCTCCATCCAAACATCCCTCAGGACAGAGTGAGGGAAAATAACACAACACAAAGAGAAAACAAAAGAAATTAAGTAGAACTAAGGAGTTTTTCCCCATAAAACATCTGAGTTTTTCAGAAGCCTTTAACAGTTCCCTATTTATTGTAATTTTACTAGTAAATATTTATACTACAACAATGCCCAAGTCCTTCACCGGGGCTGTGGTTCCACTGTGGCAGCGTACAAGCAGGGAAAGAAAACCTCCTTGCCCTAAAGGGTTTACAATCCCAGGCTTATTTTAATATTTATGAATATTTATTCCTTCCAGTCTTTGCTCAAAATACTTTTATTGCATTGATGTAAACAACAATTTCTCTGGCATGTGTCCAATTGTTCTGTACTAAGTCTTGTGATGCATTTAAACTTTGCTTCCTTTTGCAAAACTGTATTCCGCTATAATAGAAAATACATCATTTAACCAAGAAGAAGTAATTTAATTTTGCAATCCTTTTCCCTGCTCTTGGTACATTTGTTATGATATTTTAAAATTTTTATTTTACCACACTCTATTTTCATCCCCAGCTTGTTTTCTGTGCTTTATATTTAATAATCAGTGCACATTATTACTCCAGCCTCACTGTTCAAAGCTTCCAGTTCAGTTAAAGCAAGTTTTCTGTTAGATGAGAACTGAAACCAGGGTGGACTGAGTTTTGCTTATTCTGTTGACACCTCGAGGATTTCAGTATCTTAAAACTTTCACAGAATTAGAGCAATTGTGTAACATGCTAATTTTTTTCTTCTACTACTTATGCACTTTTTGGGGTTTTTTTCTTTTTTTTTCTACCAGGATTCTGCAGAAGAAAGACAATGCTGAGATCTGATAAGCCCTAGACTCACTTTCCTTTTTCATTTTAGGCATGTCCTGCACAGCAGGAGAGAGGGCAAACAGACATTGACAGAATTGAACCAAACTAAACCCAGGTCCCTCACCAGGCTAAGCTTAACAGATCAATAACAGTCCAAAACACACAATTGCCTGTTTGTTTGTTCTCTGGGTGACACTTTTTTAGAGTGAGAATTGCTGACCCTGCCAGCAGAGACTTCACAGGATGCCTTGTTTTCAAAGAGTCCCCTGGTTCCACACTGCAGACCCAAGAGGATCAGAAGGTTTGTGTCAGTATTTTACCTGCCTGACACAAGCCACAAAATCCTTCTGATTGCTGTCTTGAGTCATAAAGGAAGAGATTTTCCTTGCAAACATCTCAAAACAGCAGAGAAATACAAAAAGTGAGTCATCAATAACAAGAGATGAATGCAAAGCAGTTCTGTAGAGAAGAGACCAGGACTCACCCCAAAAGTGTCCTCCTCTGGTTTGTGGGTCACAGTGATCGGTGGGGTGGGACTCACTTCATAATCACCGACTGAAACCAAAACACCAAAGACACAAAATTCAGTGTGGCTCCCATGGGACTCCCAGGGCAGCAGCACATTCCAGCAGCAGTGCCTGGCCTAATGAGATTCAGTTCACCCTTAAGAGAAGCTGCAGCTTTCTTTTTCAGAAGGCACAAATCAACCATCAGAGAGTTCCCTGTGAACATCAGCAGAGAACACACAGACCAGCACTATGCTGACGTTGTTCCAGCCTCACAAATGAGAAACATTTGGGTGCCTGGTGTACTGGAATAGGTTCCCACCACCCCTGAGCCCTCTTCCTAGTTTTCAGAAACCTACTGAGCTAAGTGGGGTTGAAACACAACTGACTCCAGCAAAACTCGATCCGAAGAAACAGTAAATTGAATGCTTTTTGTGGTGTGTGGTGTATGATGTGTTTTGGGGGGTGGAGGGAAGAATCTGTTGAAGAAACGTGACAGAATTGAGTCCTGCTTCTCATCCCAGCCCACACCAGAAAGATGTTGTTGCTGGGGACAGCCCAGCCTGCATGAAATTAAGATCCCTTTTGCTACACCACAACCAAGCATCATTTCCTTTGTAGGATCTTCTTTGGGAAACCACTAGAGACAGGTGAACATCTCCTGGTCTCAGGAGATTACCAAGCTGGTCACAAGCTCCCCAACAATCTTGCTCATGCACAGGGAAGCCAGGGCTTTGTGCACCCTCCACCAGCCTGCTTCTTGCTTCTTCATTTTTGCTATGTAAATCACAGGAGGGAAGGGGGAACCACAGAAACAAACCAGCCACAGTATTCAAAAGGCAAGGAGACACTTACTTGAGACAAAGTTGTCTGTACTCTCTGTGGAAAGGACAAAGAGAGAAGCAACACAGTTAGCAGCACAACAAAGAGAGAGAGGTCTCCTTCCCCACCCACCTCAGACATACTCCACCACCCCAAAGGGCCCAGGACACCAACTTTTCATCTTTTTTCCTCTTGGGCAGCTGTTCATGGAAATAGCAGTGCATGTGCCAGCAGGACACACTGGAGTCAGGATGGAGAACCTTGGGCTGAAAGAGGAGGGGAGGGATGCTGCTGTGAGGCCAAAATGGAGAACAAGCACCACTTTTGAATGACTGGTAAACAAACCTGCTTTCAGCAGGAGAGCAAAGCTCAACAAACACACAGGGCTCTGCAGGATGGAGGTGGAGGGGAGAGAAACAGATTTTTCCTTGCATGGCAGTGTACACCCATGGACAAAATCCTTCAAGGATGAGGACCAGCTCCCATGGAGGAGAGCCCAGCTTGGGGATGGGAGTTAGAGGAGACCTCCTCTGATGTGCTTTCCATGAGCCACTCAGAGCAGCTTCTGAACTGGACATGGAGGCTGTGGCTATCCAAGAGCTGTCTCCTACCCGAGACAAGCACAGCAGGCCCTGCTGTCAGCCTGCTGACTGCTCCAGTCTATTCAGCAAAGCTCCTTCAGCTCCCCAGGTGGCTGAGGCCCCAGACAGTGAGGTCTAAAGCCCTTGGTGACACTCAGTTTACACAGAGTGAGAATCATGTCAGCTTCCAATTCACTCTCTCATGTAAGAAACTGAGCCCAATATTAACTGGAGTTTACACAGCTTTGCTGGCAGAGGGCTCCTGGAAGGATGCTGAAATGCTCACACTGGAACATGGGTGAGGTTTGGAAGGGCAGTGTAAAACAAACCCCAGGTGACAAACACGGCTTTCCAAACCAGGGGAAAAAACCTGAACAAATATTTTTGTTTTAAGTCAAGCAGATGAGTAACCTTCCTTGGCTTTTTCTAGCAAGAGAGGGGGAAAAATAGAAAAAAAAAAAAGTATTTTATTTGGAGTGTTTTTCTTCTCTATTAAGGCAGAGTCTAGTCATAAAATTCTTGCTGCTTCTACATTTTCCCCTTTCCATTTTTCTCTGCTGGACTAAGCAAATTCAACAGAAATGCACATAAAGGGTTTTTTCCATTAAACCCTCTTTTTTCCAAGCATAAAAAATAGCCAAGAAATTTCAGCTAACTTGAGTTCTATGAGAAGTTCCCAGAGAACTGAACACTCATCACAGGTACATTAACATTTGTGGATTAAATGAGGAGTTGGTAGCCTGTGGCAGAGATACTAATGACAACATGCAATGAGATTTTTACAGGAAATTATACAAATCTGTCCTGGGAGCCACTGCCCTGCAGCATCAGAGAGAAGGCAGATATGGCATGGAGCTTACATGTCTCAGATCCCAGCTTCTAAAAGCACCTTGCTCCTCTCAGCCTGGAAAGCAGAGTGTGGCCTTTTACCAATGAGAGGGTTTTGACCAGGGAGCTCTAAAATACATAGTCATAGGTCTTTTTCTGTGCTGACAGAAAGTCTTCAAGACACTGTGCTTTTGTTAATTAATTAAGACTAATAATCTCACCCTGGATAGTGACAGCAAAGCCCTTGCACTTGTGAATTGCTGTGATCAACAAGGGGTTTGAATGAGCCACGCTGGGGAACCTCCAACGTGTGGCATTTTCTGAAGGAATCTACCTTCAAATGGGAAATTATAAACGTCAGCTGCAGTGAATGTATATGTCAGCTGGGGTAGTGGACGAAGCAACAAGCTTCAGGGAAAGTAAATTACATCCTGCATTGGGCTGACAGGGTCTGCCAGGGTGAGGAATGGCTTGGGACTTTGGATCAGAAGAAATAAAGGAAATGGGTCAGCTCCTACTGAGAGATGGTTCAGGGTCAGTAAGTCCCCCACACCAACAGCACACGAGGCATGGGTGGAGCTGCATTCACAAGGGCAATGTTCTACATATATTCACAGAACCCCATTCTCCCAGAGCCTCTAACACAAGATGCTCTTCAAACATCAATGTGCTTTTCCACTCCACAGCGTGGCTCAGATCCCTTTCCAAAACCAGCTCTCCAGAACAGCATATCTGCCTCCCTTTCCTGCAGGTCCAGCACCTACTCAGGAGCTGCCCCCATTTCACAGATGGGGAAATTGAGTCACAAAGGTGGGACCTGACAGAGCTGAGACTGCAAACCTGTGCACCTCTCCTCACCCACCTACATTTGATAAGCTCTTCTGCCCTGACAGAAGGAAACATAAATAGGTCAGATAGTCAAACAGGGCAGCATCCTTGAAGTCAGAATACAAATTTTCCACTCCCATCCATATCAGCTCATTTGTTCAATTGTCAGATCTTCAAGGCAGAGATTTGGGTTTGCATTTATGATATTTGACCTGCGGGAAAACTCTGTGTACATATATGGTGTGATATAAATAATAAATGAGAGTACCGTTGGTATTTTGCTATATTTAGCAAACGCCCTATTTTGCTGGATTTTCTTGGGCTGCAGGGGCCAATTTAGAGCTGCCACTTTCTCATGGCATCATTCCTGAAGGCAGCACAGATCTTAACTCCATGATGGCCAGTGTGGTGTTGCACAGTCAGGGAACAGGCCAAGATGCTCCTATACAGCAGACAGGCCACCACAAAAGTCTCTACAGTGCTTCCCAGAGATGGATCTTCATGTCCTCAAATGCTTTTTTTTTTTGCACTTAAGCTGTGAATCACCAGGGAGTACAACAGGGAACTCCAAGCAATCAGTTAAGAAATCCCAGCAAACTGATGCGAAGTGACTAATTGAGCTGTCGCATCTTTTGTAGCCCTGTCATCCTGGAATTGCACATACCGCATTCGGAAAGAAAACAATCCTGACGCCGCTGCATCCAGCTTTAATCATTTCACAAATGCAAGCCAGAAGTAAAAAAAAAACAAAAACAAAAACAAAGGGGCAGGCTGCATCACTTCAAAGGCTTTTCCTTTCTATAGTTTATGACTACCACACAGCAGAACACTTTCTGTCTGAAAAATTCAGCAACCTCTTTGGGGCACCCAAAAGGAGATCCAAAATAATTGGCCAAACTTACATCCTATTCCCATCGAAATTCCTAAAGATCTTTAAAATAAATAAACAAACCAATAAATAAATAAATACACTGCAGAATATGCTACAAAATAAAATTATCTAAAGCAATTAGAGCCTCTCCCAACATTAAAGAGTTCACATGACACCAAAGTACACTTGTGTAGGAAAATCATACTGGTCCAAAGAAGAGGCTGCCAGGGTCACCTCTTCCAACCTGATGTTCAGATAAAGGGGTTGCCAAGGCCTTGTTGAGGTGCAAGGATTACTGGCAGGGCCATAGCAAGACCTTCGGATTGCAAGGAGCTCTGATGAGATAAACTGAATATCCTACCTGGAAAAGGCTTTTCAAGGAAGTGTCCTTTGATAGTTTGGTTGGCTGAGCCCAGCTGGTTGGTAGCCACAATCGTGTAGTTGCCATTGTTGTAGTGAGTGGGTTTGTTGAAGAGCAGGCAACCCTCAGACACTTCCCCTTGCTGGTAAAACTCCATGCGGATGATCTCCGTCTCCCGGAGGACCTGGCCATTGTGCAGCCAGTGCAGGGTGGGAGCTGGGTTCCCATGCACTGCAAATGCAATGCAGTGGTCCATGTGCAGCACCGGCTCCTCCAGGGTAAGGATGCGAGGGGGATCTAGCAGAGAGAAACATGGCAGGCTCACAGCAACCTCCACCCAACGCCACCACTCTGTGCACCACGGAAACTAACAGCATTGAAAACCTCCAAAAACAACTCAGTCCTCCTACTCTTCCCGTGGATGTCTGTAAAAAAGCAGAATCGCGAGAACCACTCCACCCTCCCTCGAAGGAGGGTCTGAGCCGTGGCCAAACCTCCTGGCCCTCCAAACAGGGGTATAAATTAAAGACAGGGATGGAAATTTCACCAGCCCAGAAACAATTAAGCTTGAACTGTCCTGTCCACACATCTACTGCTGCTCTCCTTCCCCCAAAGAATCCTGGGGAGACTGCCTGTCCCCATTAAGGAGGACACAGTGATGTAGCACTGTTATATTACACATGTGCAAGGTGCCTGTGGGAGCTCTCCAGCCACGCTGAGCAATTCTGGGTTGCATAGCTGTGGAAGCAAACATCCCTCAGAGACTGACTGTCCTTGGGGGCTTTGACTGCCTGAATATCCCAAAGGAGTTCTCACTCACCGAACAGCCTCCAGGGGTGTTTTAATTAAAGGGAACAGAGTGGGAAAGGGATAAGAAAAGCAGGAACTCCACCTGCAATTTATTGCATATGCAGTCTTCCCCTTGGGACACACCAAGAATTCAAATGTTGCTCTGCTATAGCTTCTAAAACCCCATTTACAACGCCTACACGTAAGGTCCCAAACCCCAAGGCTGGCAAGGTCTCAACTAGAAGAACAAGTTTTGTGCAAAGATACATGACACAAAGATGTATGTCTTCCCTAAAAGTCTCCTTTCCCATCCAGCTACAAACACAATCCATTGGGCATCCATGAGGAGGAAAACCAACCAACTCAAACCTATCTTTGTGAAAAAAGACAGTGAATTTTTAAGCCAGTGAAGGTGACAGAAGAGAAGAAGGTGCAGAGCTGGTTGGAACTCAGCAAAATTCTCCCACCAGCACCCATCTACCCTGAACCACAGAGTCGTGTCCCAGCCACCCTCTTGTTCACAAGCCCAGATCCACTTGTTCATATCTTCCTGGCAAGGGGATTCAAAACAGGCAGCCACCTACACACACAAACCCAGATCTTTTCAGTGTGAAATCACAGCCCCAGTGATGGCTCTGTGAAACAAGAGCAAAGGTGGCAGAATCTGTCAGCAGCTTAGAGGATTTCATGGGTGAAAATGGGCATAATGCTGTTCAAGGTGTGGAGAAACAGATGCTAAAACACCGTGCAAAAAACACCCGTCTGCTGACCAGTCAGCTCTGAGCTGGGCTAAACTTTAATTACCTCCATCCTTCAATCCATAAATAGCACTTACTGGAAGGAAGATGAAAGTAAGAAAGCATCACACAGCATGCACTGGTTTACCAAGAGTAGCCAGAATCCCACAAGGGTCTCCACTCTACATGGCTAGGTTGGGGGTGGGGGACAGATCCTCAAACTACAGAGTAAGGGCAAATATTACAGACACAGCAAAATATAGCAAATCTCAGCTGCTTGAGACCACAAAGCTGTGTAAACTTCCTTTTAAGGTCAAGGTTTTGTTATATTAGAAAGCACAAAAAGTTGAGCTACTTGCAGATAAAAGTGAACAGTTGAAATTTGACACATGCACATTTATATGACATTTGCAGTTTAACTTTGTAGGATCTGACCTGAGAGGAAGCACTAACATCCCTGAGGTTAGTGGCAAGTTTTAAACTGTCTTTAGCATTTGAACCTCTCACATAGCATCTGGACAAGAAACTTTACATTTGTTAAGAGATTTTTAGCCCCTCTTTGGCTTTCCTTTAGTATATTGAATCTTCCAAGACACAGGCAGGAAATGCCCACCACCACCACTGTGACACTGCTGTTCCTTCCTTGATCTTGTGCTCATTTTTGGATTAATGGAAGCATCAGGAAAGCAAAATTACTGACATTTGAGAGAGAGAGCTGTGTGAGGATCCACCTCCATCTCACTGTGCTCAGCTCCTCCTAATCTTCACCCACAAAACCAGTATGACACAGGCAGCAAGTGGCCATGCATTCAAACAGCTCCCAGGGCAGCCTCTCTGGGCTCTGTATGGACAAGGTCTCTCCACTGGTACTTACAGTAGACAGTGAGCAGCACACTGGCATTGCTCATCCCCACCACGTTCTCAGCAATGCAGGTGAGCAGGAATCCATTGTCCTCGCTGGTGACGTTCACCAAGGTCAAATTGATGGCATGAACGTTGGTCCAGTTGAGGTTGGTCTAAAAATCCCACAGAGAAATACAGACAAAAATCGGTATCTGGTGGCTCCTTTCCTCCCTTCTACCACCCCCAGGAAAGGAGGATCACAGTTTCTGTGTGAGGAGATCTCCAAAATCCAAAGACAGCTGGGATTTGGGTGAAGAGAGGTGTTTTCTCACCTGGTCAAACACACATCTTGTAAGAGGACATACTGGTATGGGGAGAGCCATGGCATTGTAGCACTGATAAATATGGCTGGCTTCTAGAAAATCTTACTTAGCTGCTATTGCAAACTGGTGGTTTCAGTAGAGTTCCATCAGAGGACACAGGAGTTAATTCAATCAGGGAGCACTGAGCTCTGAAGCTCTCCCACCTTCACTTTCCAGCCATACAGAAGAAAGCTTTTGCTCCCTTCTGGGAGTCCCCAGCTTCTCACATGAATAGAGCATGGTTTCAGCTTTCCTTTGGATACAACAATTTCTCTTTTCTCACACGATCTACCCGACCTTCTGCCCTGCATGCATGGACCTGGGGAGCCCTGGCAGCTGCTTTGCTCTTGCCACGTTGGGCAGAGGCAGCCCTGAGGCGCTGCAGCCCCTACCTGGTGGGTGTTGATGGAGTGGAGTTCAGCCACTGTCCAGTCCACATCCGGCAGTGGCGATCCGGAGCCGTTGCAGGTGATGACGGCGTTCTCCCCTTCCCGCACTGTCAGGTTCACGTGGCTCACACTGATCTCAGGGAGGTCTAAAGGAGACAAAAAATACCACTCAGGTGTGGGACAGAATTTCCTACAGCCAGCCACAGGAAGTGTGTGGACCCAGATCCCACCAAGCTGTTTTCCAAATCAGCCTCCAGCACCCTGAGGTGAGTAGCATGAGGCAACAGCATGGCCTTGCCCTACCAAGAAAGCAAGGGGTGTTGGAGACGGGGGAAAATTTAGACACTGGAGACGTGCCATCTGAGCAGACCCTCTCATCAGCTTTGAACCCAACACTTGCTGTCCAGTTCTGATCACTCTTCCTCTCATAGAACTCCCATTCCCATCTCTCTACTCCCACAGAAGCTGCTCACGAGGGCAGGCACCTGAGATGAGAACACTGTGTGTACTGGGAGAGGATCCAAGGTATCCCCATCTCCAGGGACAAGGCACAGAACACTCAGCATTCCAGGTGAAGAAATTGTCCCTCTAATTCATAACAATGAAGAAAAGATGACCAAGGATGTGTCCTCACATTAACTGCAGCTCTCCTAATAGAAGGTGCCCTTGTTCTTCCCCGGTGGTAGCAGAGGGATTCACTGATTTATGGTGGCTCTGATTTACACCAGTTCCTTACTCGGTGCCACAGGCACCAAATATCCTTGCAATGTGAAACAAGACAGTGCTGGTTGCAAGAAGGCCAAATAGTCCTCTTGAACAGGAGAGGTTTTCAGAGGCAGATTGAGTAAGCAGGGCAGCAGGAACCGACCAGTGGTCCCATCCCATCATAGGGCAGCAGCATCCATCGTGCCAAGGCAAAGCCAAGGATGGGGACACACACCCATTCATGGCCATCAGACAGTGACACCAGGAGGGAAGGAACATTGTACTAATTGGGGGGATGCCAGAGGAAAGAAAGCAGCTGTCAAGACCTGGCAAAGCTGCATAGATGGCAGGAATAGTGGAGAGGGAGATGGGAAGGACGTGCATGATCTTCTCCAGGCTGAGCTGGTATCAAACAAGGCCACACCAAGCCATGCCTGCCCTCAGCACCAAAGGACAAGGATAAATGTGGTGTTCTTACAACATCCCTGGAGTCTTAATGCTTGAACAGAGAGACTCCTCTGGAGAAAAGCAGACCACTGTGGCTCCCTGCCTTTCCAGGAGTTTGCATGGTCAGAGGAGGTGCTTACCCTGCACACCAGCACATTTTTGCTTCCAATTCTGCACCCTGCTGTCCTCTGCAGTCTAATGCCACCACTGATGGAGCCATTTCTCCTCCTGTCCCTGATCCCTAAGGATTTCTTTGTTGTTGTTTAATCCTTGCAGCTTATTCATCACATGTGGGGCGGAAATTACAGCACTCTCAAATCTTTTTAGTTCATCCACATGAAGGCCCACTTTGGCCAATTTCCAGAGCTTAAAGAGACAGGGTGAGCTTGGGAAAAAAAAAACCTAACCAACAAAACAACAAAAAAACAAGTCATGCAAATCCAAACGTGCATGCTGTTTGTCTTCTCCTGCTGCAAGTAACAAGCCGAAATCCCTAGCACAGAGGATGATTACAGAAAAAAAAGAATAAAAAAAAAAAAGAAAAATCTGGTTTTCCTCCTTTTTTCAGCCTGTGAGTTTGACAGCTGCTTGTGTACAGACAGTTTAATTGCTCTGTGGAAGGTACATCTCTTTTTCCTTAGTCTGCAAGGGATGCTTTCCAGTAATAGCAATAGCAGAGCAAAACCTGACACCAAACAGGCAGCTGATGTGTGAACAAGGTGAAGGAAAAAGGGATAACTATTGAACATGCCTCGTGTTGCTCCTGGGGCTGCCGGACTCTTTTAAACATCAGCAGGAAATAGAAAGAGATATAAAGTCACTTCTGGCTCTTCCTTACAGATATGGAATTTCAATTGAGAAATAAAACAAAAGAAAATGAATAGAGACATGTATTTCCTAAGAGTAATTACAAAAGATTCAGTGGCAGTGTCTTTTAACAATATGCTGCTTCTAGGATTCGTTAGGCACAGGAAGATCTACATGAAACAGCTCTTTTCAAGACATCACACAGACTCACTACAGACACTCTGTCAAGCAGCAGCATTGCAGTAAAGAAAAAGCCCCAAATCACCCAATATCTTTCATACACACATTAATAGCAGCCTCACATTTACTCAGATATTCTATTTTTAATCTACAAACTATCCCAACCACCCTCAGCCTTCTTGTTCTCAACCCCATGGTGGGATCCTGCTACATCAGATTCCCAAAATAGCTGAAGTTGAGGTGCTGGCTTGGACAGGGAATCCCTCCTGGCCTCCCTCGTGTCCAGTCCAGTGATCCTTACCACACTGGGTGATGTTCATCTCCTTCAGAGTGATGATGGCTGCATCCATGGTCATGCAGTAAAGATCCTGGTACTGCAGGTTTGCCTCGCTCTTCTCCTGCCACAGCTGGATCCAGCGGATGTCGCAGCTGCAGTTAAAAAGGTTCCTCTCTAGTCTCCTGCAGGCAGAGAGAGGTGAGAGAGGATGGTGGGCTGGGGAAGGATGAGCAGAGCTGTCACCTAGCTCTGGAATCCCCAAGGAGGACAGCCACCAAGTGTGTGTAAGAGCCAAAGCAGAATCTTCTCCACATTATCCACCCGGGGTCTTCTGGCATTTATTGTTCCTGTCTTTTCCACAGTCACACACCCATGCCTTCACACAGGCTCCTTCATGAGTGCACACAAGGCTTTACATCTCCCAGGGCAGCACACAGATGCATTCACTGTCTCTCACCACAAGAGCTGCACTACTTTGGCTTGGTCCCACTGCCAGCCAGACACCCAAAAGAGTCACTCCTCAGCAAAGGAGCAGACAGCTCTCTACTGCCCTAAAATATTGATTTACACCTTCAAATCCCACTTCAGTGGTGGTCCTAGACACCGCAGGGCAAAGCACAATTCAAGCCCCCAGAAGCACTCGGAGAAGCTGGCAGCTCTTCTCCCAAGTTCCTCGTACAGACACGGGCTGCTGGTGACCCAGAACACAAGCTAATGTGCAGGGGAACATGCATTTTAATCAAATCAATCAGCACTGTGCTGAGACCCTGCTGACCTGGCCAGGAGAAATGGAGAAAAGCACTGCCTTTAATGTACTTCATTTAAACCACACTTACACATAGTTTATATACCAGGAATGTTTATTATAATTGATTTTCCAACCTATTAACCATTTCATTTACATTTTAAAAGCTCTGCAGATCTCTGTGGACATGCAAGAAGGGCAAGCCCCAGTAGGGAGAAGAGCCCAGTGTTCAGCTAGAACAGAGTCACCAAAGGTGGTTGCAACAGTAATTTGAGCAAAACTAGGAGATACAGGCTGAACAAACAAAATGTCTTCCCACACAATTGTACAGCAAAGAAATTTGGGATCAGCAGAGCCAGCAGTGCCAAAATTGAGCTCAGTCACTCCAAAGCAGAAGGGCATCTCAAAAGGCCAAACCATTGTTTCACGTGATATCTAGATCCCCCATCATACAGAGGAAAGCATTTTTCCTGCTCAGTTCCATGTGTTGCTGCAAAATTCATGCTCACTTTTACAAAATTAATTTCACCGACTAACAGGATTTGGAAACAACCTTCCAAACATCTGCAGCTGCTGTTTTGTCAACACAGTGCTGCAAAAGGAGGAACTGAAGGGGTCTTCTGGAAGCACCCAGCCTTGCTAAACCTGAACCCTAATGATGCCACTTTGCATTTGCAAATACATCAAGATGTCATCTGACCTTTTTTTTTTTTTTAGAGCAAACACTGAGTTAAGCTTCACTCTGTGGCTTTTCATTAGTTCATTTCTTTCCCACCAAAAGCACATAAACCTCTGTGACACAGGTACAAGGCTCAGACAAGCAACTCAAAGGCCAAAGCACTAAATTTAACAGACCAGAGCAGATTAGTGCAGTGATTTGGTGGGATTTGAGTGATGAGACATTCCCTGAGTGCTCTGACAGGTACTGCCAGGGCTTTGCACAGGCTTTACATCCTCTTCCACACAACCATGAATCTCCTTCTCAGGATCCTCCCAGAATCACTTGATGCCAAGAGGACATGGGATGAGGGTGAGGGCCGTGGCAGATCAGGTAACTGGGGATGCACCCTGGGACCTGGCAGGGAGCTGGGGGAGCTCAGATGCAGCGGGGGAGAAATTCTGCTCTGCTGCAAATATCCTCACAAAACGAGGCTGCTTGAGAGCTGCTGTCCTAGCACTTAAGGGCAGCTCTGTAAGTAACAGACAGCAGATTTCCCTGCCCATTGCTAATTCATGAAGGGCCATGAATAATGCAGGAGCCACGGGCTTCAGGGCAGAACTTGCCCACAACCTGCCCCAACACCAGCGATGTAACTGGCTCTAATCGAGACCCCCCAGAGGGGCTTTTGCACAAATTAACTCCCATCACAGGCTGCATGTGCTGAGTGCCATGGGCAGCTGGCACAGCTCTGTGGGTACAAGGGGCACGTGTGCACCCTTTGCTAAATGCATTGCTAAAGCATTCCCAACATGCAGAAAATACCCTTTTCCTCCTGTCTCGGTGCCTGTCTTGCCATGCCAGCCAGGTCTCCAGAGAGGTGCATAGGGAATTCCACACTCCCACTGTCCTAAACCCTCCAAAACCCCTGGACTTCCAAATCTCTCCTCAGACTCCTTGCCTTGCAGGGACCATTAGGAGATGCACTGCTTCCAACTCTTCCTCTCACATCTCTGTAACACACCTCCACTACCTACAACCCTCTGCTGGTGGACACTTCCTTCTCTCCTGAAGAAGGAGAAGCACCTTGGGGACCACAGGTGCAGCAGCACCCCAGTGAGGATTAAGGCAAGGGGCTCTTTGTGGGACACATCCAGCACAGCTTACTCCTGGAAGGAACAAACAAACCCAAAGGGCATTTTTTGCATGCAGGCTGCAATTGCTGCCAAACCATGGCTTTGGCTGCAGGCACTCAGGAGCTGTGCACACCCCCACACCTTCTTCAGCCTTCCTTAAAACTGAAAATACCTCAGAGAAACAGCAAATATCACAGCTGCATGGGAGCTGGGCTCTCTGCACAAGCAGAGCTGCTCTGTCACTCAAGGAGTTCATCCAAAAAGAGGCTGAACCTGTCCTGAGACAGAGCCATCCACCAGCACCATGAGCAGAGAGTGATGGTAGGGTGTACTCAGGGCACAGCCCCTTCCCTTATCAGGCACACTATGTTTGGGTAAGAGGAAAATTGTGGCAATCATACCAAGAGCTGTCATTTGATGGGACAATGACCCATGAAAACTGCAATCCTAGAGCCATGCAAGCATCAAGTCAACTCTTCAACAAAAGGGATGCTGCTGGTACCTGGTTGAGCCCAACTTTGCTCCCTGCAGAGAACTGTACCCATTATGTCCCCAAAACTGCCTGAGCAGCCTTCACCAGGGTGGACCAGTGTGGGAGACAGAGGCCATCAACACTCCAGTGTGTTCTGGAACAGACAGGGACTTCACACACAGTTTTTTCCAGACTAGGCAGCTAAATGAGACACATGCCCTGTCCCATGCCTCCCCACTCATCAGCTAAAGGAAAGCTGTCTGCAGCTAAAACCTCTCAGAGGGCAGCAGAGATCCTTGCCACACTTCTCCTGTCTGTTTCAATTCACATAAAATTCCTGCCAAGGTTTCATACTCTTACAATTAAAATGCTCTTCCTACCTTGGGACTGAGGCCACTTCGCTAAGCTTGAGAAGCAAGGAGCACTCAGCAGAGAGAGAAAAATAATCTGGAGTTTTTTTGTTCCTATTAATTTCCCAGAACCAGGGTTTCTCTTGGTGATCCAACCAAAACTGTTATTTCTGAACCCCTGCCAGAAGGGGCTGGGATAGAGAGGGAAGGGCTGGGACAGGGAGTGGTGTGTGCTGTCTGGCAGCTGGCTCAGCTAATGCAGAGAGCAGGCAAGTACCCACTGTCTGTCCACAGCTCTATTACTGGGGCTGCTGGCAGTGATAAGTTTCAAAGCTGGAGGCACAGACCATGTTAAGTTGGACTCATAACATTGACAGAGATGCTGCTGTGCCCCATCCCCACCTAAGCCTCTTGCTGTAGCATTGCAGACATGTACTGCAGGGCAACTTGGCAGGGACTGCTGGTATTAGAAATGCTGATGGGTTGGGCAGAGCAGCAAGATGTTCAGGACTACAAGGTTTTATACAACCAAAGACGTAATTGGATCCAGAGTCTTAGGTCTTTCCGGGGAGGAATTTCTTGAAATGTCAGCTCTAAGCTCTCTGAGGACATGACAAAGGAAGCCAAGGACATGACAGAGGAAACCAGCTGTGACTTCTGGATAAGAAAGGCTCTAAGTCCAATGTTTATGAGCTGTTGCATGTGTCAGACGCTTCCCTGCGCACACTCAGCTTCAGACTTAGGAGAGTTGTGCGCTCATTAGCCTGAGCCCTGCTGGTCAAGGTCAGCCCATGCCATGGGAATTGGGGCTGGAGTTACTGGAAACCATTCCAAGCCTCATTTCTGGCCAGAAAGAGCAAGAGATAATAGTCTCTGGAAGTGTGCCTCATTTTTGCCATCCTTTCTTCAGTGAGTCAGCAGGGGAAAATCTCAGCTCTGTTGAACAAGAAATCCTTCTTTAAAGCAATACCACGTTCACGAGGCTGCGATGCCTTGGATGCAGTCAAGCAGCAGTTTCAAGCCCCAAGTTGCCATCCACCTGCCCAGTACTCTTCTGTATTTCACTCCTCGCTGTTTACTGTGAGTGGCTTTGTCAGGCCTGGTGTTCCCTGGCAATCTCCATGTCACACTCAGTTGTAGTTCCTCTCCTGGAGACAATCCTCCCACTGCTTCCCTCACCACACGCTCCACTGCTCCGAGCTGCCTCATTGTAAGTCACGGTTTTGGCTTGGATAACTTTCCTTCCTCTGGATGCATGATTTCCTGATAGCACAGGGGCACTGGAATTCAGTATAAGGCATCTCTGGTGATCCTCTGCACCTCCTTGTTCCATCAACCCTCCACACAGGCATAACCCTCTGGAGAGGAGGGGGCTCTTGCCAGCTTCTCTTTGTCCCTGGAGTCTTCCAGCCTCTCCACTGCTGTGCACAAATGCTGCTGCTCAGCCTGCCTTCCTCAGGCTAGCTATCTCTGCATTGGCCTCTGCTGCTCACCACCTTCTCCCTTTCCAGAGAGTTTTGGCTCAATTTCAAGTCCTTGGCTGATGTCAATCTGCAACTCCCTTTCTAGTTTTCACCAGTGTTTCACACTCACTTTATGTGGGCCGTGTATTCCATCTCTTTCCCAGGTTCTGGAAGCCTCCTTGGAGCTCAGTGTGCCAAAAAACTCTCTCTCACTCACCCATCCTCTGCATTTCTAAAAAAAAAGTACAGTATTTCCCACTTTTGTGGATCCATTAGTAATTTCTCTGCATCTTGGAGATCTGCTCTTCCCCACCAACACATCCCATCCTTCTAGCAGTCAGGACCACAACCACCTCACAGTAGGTAACATGTCTTTATCTTAATTCCCAACATCTTTATGTGAATGATAATTCAGAGCCCACAGCTCAGGCTACACCTCTGTGCTGCCTTCTTTCCAACAATTCCAAAGTTCAGCATGGCCCCAGGAAGGACACTGCAGGTACAACCCCCTGCCCCTTAAAAACTGATATCCCAGTGGATCTCAGATAAAATATCCCTCTCCTGTCATGTTTGGGGAGCAGCATCACCACATTATTCTGGTAATCTCTATCCTAGCTGTGCTTATGTGGATGAAGGGTCCTTGGTTACAAGGAACTCAGAGGAGAACATCTGTCAGGAAGCACCTAAAGCAATTCTTTAGGAAAAATGAACTTGACCAGGCTCTTACTCCAGCCCAGCCATCAGCAAGGCAGCCACTGTGGGCAGGCACATTTGTAGGTCTAAATTGCTCACTGGAGCTGGTGCCAGAGGTTGGTGTGCCAAGACCCCTTTCACAGCCTGGAGCAGGAGACAGCTGAGGCTCCTGCCCCACACGACGCCAAGCCTCCCTGTGGGGCACCATGGACAACACACACCACATCAGTGCTGCTTTCCCACCCACCATGGCTTCCTACCAGCCAGCCCTGTGATCTCCCACACTTCTTTGTGCACTGCTTCTTTTGTTCACAGGGGTTTGTTATCTCCAAGAAAACTGCTCTGAGCACAGCTCCAACTGCAGCCAAATAATTCAGCTCCTTCCTGTTTGCCATGCTGCAGAGTGCTGGCCCCAACTGACTCTGCTGACACCATCCAAAGCCACCCCAAGCACATCAGCTCCTTGCCAGGATCTTCATATCAGGACAACACAGATGTATTTATCAGGTGAAGTACCCTTTGCTGCCCAAAAAGCAGCTTCTCAATTCCCTTTGTGCTTGGTATTGGTCTTTTGAGCCCCGCTGGAGCTGGCAGACCTGGAACGTCCCTGAAGAAACAAAATATGACCAAATGAAGGAGAAGCACATAAAAACGAGCCCCTTTGGAAGGATTCCCATTAATCTGCAGCCTCACCATTACCCCAGGCCCTGCAAGTGCCTCCAGCTCAGGACTGCAGCCCCATTTGTTCCTCCACTCTTGGGTCTCTCTTGGGTAACAACCATCAATCTGAGTTTTGCCAGACAGTGCAATGACAATAAGTAAAGGTCTAAGAATACAAATGACTCATGCTATTAAACTTGAAACCTGAGCCAGGCTTGAAAAATATTTAGAGCTGTAATCAGCAAGGAGAAATTCTGAATTCAGCATTTTAACTCTGCAAGCCGAATTTCCCCATCAGAAGGGCGTTTCTCCATTTCCTAATATCACTATTAGTATTTTTCATTTAACAATTTGACAGAAATAAAATACGCTGCAGTAACACCGGTGATAACACACTTACTCCCACTTGAAAGACTGTCTTTATTCTTTCATAAGTCACTTCTAGCTTACAGCTCTATTGATCATCAGTGAGGATGAATGGAGCTTCCCAGGATCCTCTGGGACAAATCCTACATATATACATTTTTTTTTTATACCCACCAAACAACTATTCCTAAAATTCAACAAAACAGGTCATCAGGGCAACGTTCCATTGATTTCGTGTCCACTTATTCTTCAAGCACCATGCTGAATGCTCTATCAATAATTCAGCAGGCTGAAGGCCACCAGTGCCCCAGGGAGACACAACTATCTCCTCATCTCCCACATCAGAGCTTGGAGGTGTCTCCATTGCTAAAGAGAGAGGGAATCATGGACCTAAAAAGCAGGAGTGTCTTGTAAAACATGTGCACCAACTAAAGAAAAGCAGTTAGCCCTACCCTGCAACAGATGAGAGCAAGTGTTTGAAGAGATTCACTCAAAATCCGGCCTAGTAAGTATTTCTAATGTGCTCCCAGAGTTAGTCAACCATTTACTACTCCAAGCATGACTTGTTCATCATCCTGATGTTAATTAGCCAGCTGCTGTGAAGTTAAAAGAGCAGTTCTGCTCTGGTGCTCCCATACCAAGGAAAGCCTCCCAAGGATGTTGCTGCCCACTGGAGTTTTAGGTAATTATTCACTGGCTTCAAAATAGCTTTATTTGGAAATCGTTCCTCCTCTCAGCCTCCTGTCTTTTCCCAGGAGATTCCCCCAGGGTGGGACTTACAGTTCAAAGAGTCGCAGTGTCTGGAAGAGCTGCCATGACAGAGTGGTGAGCCGGTTCCCGGAGAGGTCTCTGAAAATTAAGGGGGAGAAAAAATAAGTAGTCACTGTAAATAATTCTTCCTGCACATGGCCCTGCCACCTCCACAGAGCTCATCGTCCTCCTCGATGGGGAGGCTGTCAAGCAGTTTAGAACTCAAGTTCAGATTTCATAATGAGAGATTTTAATGAGGACAAATCCAAATGAAAGTCTCTCTCTTTTTTTTTTTTTTTTTTAAGAGGAAAAATGATTTATATCCTGCTGCAATGTTAAGGAAAAAAAAATCCAATGTCTGATCCTTACCCATGAATCTGGAGCTCAACCAACCATAAGCAAAAAGAACAAGTCTAATTTCAGAACTTGAACAAAAATTAAGTACAAACCTCAGGCTAAAAATAGTAACAGCCAGGTTCAAATGACAGCACGATGATTACCCAAGGTGTTATCATATGATCTGCAGTAGCTGTGTGTTCCAGGTGTCCCAGAATGGCTGTGTGCTGCTTGCACCCAGGGGTACCACTGCTACAGCAGCCAACAGCTCCCCATCCCTCTCTCCATCTGCCCAAACTTGCAAAAACATAAATCTCATCTACCTGGGAGAGTTTTGCAACCCAGCAGACAGCTTCTCTTTAGCTGAAAGCCAGAGAGGATGAAAGAATGTAAAAGGAACTGAATTAATAAAAACAAGAGGAAGAAATGTGTCTGGAGCAGGGTGAGCAGAAGGAGAAAAGCCCCCGGTTTGTAACAGCACAAAAAGATGGTAATGAAACCTGTTCTGGCCAGCCTTCCCAGGGACACTTGGCCAGCCTGAGAGCCACCCATCAGTCACCAGCCCATGGGGTGAGTGAGCAGAGGAACAGGTGGTCACAAGCCCTGGGAGAACCCCAAATTCCCAATCTCTTTGCTGGCCTCCAGAACAAACAGGAGGTGCTGCCTCACATCCTTCACCAAATCCATCCCTGCTGTGAGCCACAGGCAGGCAGGGCAGCCACAGGCAGGCAGGCAGGGCAGCCCCTCTGCTTCACTGGAAAGAGCAACGAAGAGCCAGAGGCATCCATCCCCTGAGGTTCATTCAGCTCTGGGCTGGCCAGAGAGGAGGTATGACCCAGGTGTGACCCAAGGCAGTCCAGCTGTGCAAGGCTCAGCCCCCAACCCTGTTTGATTTGCCATTAAATGCTAAAACCAAGAGAGCAAACCCCTGAATTGCTCCTCTGGCACAGGTCTGATGCACGAGGATTTGGGATGACAGATTCATTTCTTCCCTTACACTGAGTTTCAGCAAGAGGAAAGCAATTCTGGTCCTGTCCAACCTGCACAGAACTCTGCAATCAGGAGTGGGGAAGCTGCTCACACAGCAAAGCATTGTCCCAAAGGCTCTCCACCAGCCTGGCAGAAGAACAAGCCCAAACACAATGATGGCACAGTGCTGCCTTCTTTAAATTCTGGCTCTGCTTCACATCAGACTATCCTGCTGTGGGAACCACAGCAAACCACAGGTACCTCATTTCACATGGCTATGATCCCACCATTCCCATGTTTGTAGACAAACTCCTTCCAGCCTCTGAAAGGTGGCAAAAATGACAGATAAAGCTAAGCAGGGGGGAAGAAAAATAAGACAAGACTCCCTGCTTTATCCACCCCAGAGCACTGAGCACCTGGAAATTTTGCAAAGACAGATGAAAAGTGGGAGGGGAAGGAGCAACTCACTGTTACTGAAAAGTGAGACAGTAAACTCCCTCCCCCAGCCCAGGGAGAAGGAGGAAGCGTAAAGGGGATGCATGAGAGACAGCAAGATGTGGGAGAGAGGCAGAAATGCAGAGGAGGGAGTGAATCTCGCTGGAATGTCCTTTCTCAAAGGTCATGTTTTGCTACATTAGGCAGAAATGTCAAGAGAAAATTGGATTCTGAAAGAGAAGAGAAAAAACAACAGGCTTTCCACGCAAATAAGGGAATCAAAAATAGCATGATCGTGTTATTACAATTTAGGACACAGAGAGATGGAGAAAGGATACATCCTCACTAATGCAAGGGGCTTTGCCAGGCAGATGTGCTCCTCTTCTCATCCCCCACAGTGCCTGGAAACCAACTCCTACCACCTCCTCCCTCCCCCAGACAACAACCCCCAGCAAGCATTTGGGAGAGAGGAGATGGGTCTTCCCTTGCACACATCTGGCAGGAGACCCTGGTCCCAAAGGGCAAAGCCAGTGTTTGATCTGACCTGACCATCAACTCCTGCAGGGCTGGGCAGGGGCACACACACCCATGGCTCCATCTCAGATCAGCCTGGACACACACAGGGAGGAGGAACGTGTCTGTCACTGGAAACAGACACCTTGGGTACTTCAAAACGTCACAAAGGTCCTTCCTCAGGCTCAGAGACAGACCCCAGCACAGAGACCAAAGGAGCTGCACACAAACACACATTAAAAACACACCAATTCGGGCACAAAAACTCCAAAGGTCAGAGATGCCAGGACTGGGATTCCACATAAAGAAGGGTACAGCTACTGACTCGTGCTGCAGAAGACAGAGCTCCTCCAGAGAAACTTCACTGCACAGCAGGGATTTCTCCCCAGAACAGACCTATCCCACATGCTGGATGGGACAGGCTTCCTGGGGAAGGGAGCATGTGATGCTGTAATTGGAGATGGAATCGCAGTACATGCACACCAGGAGATTAAATTATGGCTCCACAGATGAGGCTCTGAGCTCCAGCATTTTGTAACTCCTGTTTGGTGCTTGCAAGGTTCCCCCCAGTCACAAACCAAGTTTCTCAGTGTTCTGTACAGCATAAATGGGGAGGGTTGGGGAACATCAAGGCACTCACATCCAGAACTAGTCCTCTCACAGCTCCAAATCAAGGTCTCTCAAAGGCCCATTCTGCCTTCCTGCAGCATTTCCACCTCCAAATCCCTGTTACTGGAGTGACAAGAACCCCCATCCTCCTATGCTGTGGCTGGGCAGTGCCAGGTCTCTCCTTCCCATTTCCTTCTCTCTCCTGGCTGGCTGAATCATTGCTCTCCAACTCTCAACTACTCACTGCTCTCCAACCACTCCCAGATATTTCTCAGCCTCAATTTCCTTATCCATGCCCAAATTTCCTATGATCTTCCCCACTTTTACACCCTCCCACACTAACAGCAATGGCCCAAGAAGAGCTGCTGCTCCTCTCCCTTACTCATTCCTGAACATCCTTTGCAAAAACACTCCCCTCCAACTGGACCAAGAGTCATTCTGCTGGCCTAAGATGTCCCTGAACAAAATCAAGCCTTTCAAGAAAAATCTGCCCCTTGACAAGATTTCTTTCCCTCCACAAAAGGAGGGTGTAAATATTCTGCAACAGCAGCATTTTCTAGCTTGACCAAAAGAGCTTTTTCCCAACCTCCCTTCTTCCACCTCAAACATTTGAGAAAGCTCTTATGTGAAACTAGAAAGAAGTAATAAAAAATAGAATCAGCCAGGAGCAGACACCCAACACAGAAAACTTCAGGCTGAGCAATTAAAATTTGGCAGAATTATAGGAAAGTGGAAGCACTCCTGTAGCAGCGTGCCAGACAACCTTTATAACAGCCTATGCATCAGCTCCACCTGTAACAAAATACAGCACATCACACGTCAAGGAAAGGCAGGCAGAGGGAAGCAAAATGCCTTCCCTGCA
Source organism: Pycnonotus jocosus (assembly GCA_013400435.1). Taxonomy (NCBI): domain Eukaryota; kingdom Metazoa; phylum Chordata; class Aves; order Passeriformes; family Pycnonotidae; genus Pycnonotus; species Pycnonotus jocosus. Next base: position 1,843,522 of record VWYP01036846.1, read on the forward strand.
TATTTCTCAGCAGTGAACAGGAGCCTGTTTCTCTAAGGACAGATCTGCCACCAGCACTCCTGGAACGTATTCAAACTTCTTCTTTGCCATGGGACATTTTCTCCATCACTCACAAGATGCTCTTTTCCATGGAGACAGTCTCTGGAAGTAGCTGCCAGGGTGATTTTTGCCTCCAAAACGAGCTGAGTAGGGAGAGGGGGTTGGATAGAGCTCACCTGGACCAGGTCCAGGGCAGAGCCACCCAACCCACCCACGGCTCAAGCTCAACACCACTCCCCAATCCTCCTGCTGCAGCAGCTGTGCTCCCAAGGCTCCTACCCCCAGCAGCCCTCCCCAGCAGCACCTCACTGCACACCTCAAGGGCAGGCTGCTAGCACTGAGTGACAGCTAAAGCCCAGTTCTTGCTGCCTCCCTCCATCCTCCTTCCACATTTCAGGAGGGGACACGCCATGTCCCACGCACTCTCCCACAGCTCCCGCAGGCACTTGCTGATGATTGACAGGGAGGGGAGGTGACCTTTGCCATTTTGTCGCAGCATGAGTGACAGATGGGGCCATGCAGTGCCCCACAGAGTCCTGAACGAGCTCCTGGGGTTAAAAAAGGGATGGGTGAGGGTGAAACAAAGAAGAGTCCAGATCCATGTGGACCAGAATGAGAATTATTTTCTTTTCCCTTAATTACCCAGCAGCCAAAAGTGTTTCCACTATTAAAGCCATTTTTATCCAGCTAAATTAAGCCAGTTGCCTCATTAATGACACCAACAAGCAGGAGCCCCTGTAATTAAACTGTAAGTTATTTTATGCAGTTCAGCTCGACGCAATGGCAGAAACGCTATTGCTGGGGAGGGACCCTGTGCACCTGTCCCTCCTCCACGCAGCTCCATCCTCCACTTGCCCTTGTTTCCAAGCTGACACATTTATTTCTGCATGGGAGAAGTTTTTCACACGTTTTAATAACATGGTGCCACTATGAAAACCCTGACTGGGAGGGATTAACTTCCCAGAGCAGCTGGGGCTGAGGGAGCACGAGCGAGTGCCTGACAGAAATGCGAGGAGAGATGCACATCCTCAGCTGTGGTCCCCAGTGCTGGATGTGTTGGTGGCACTGCATGTGACTCCCTTGATATTTGTGCACAACAGGTGCTTCCCATCATCTCACAGCTCACTGCAGCCTCAGCTGGGTGCTACAGGAGAGGAGAATGTCCTGGGTGTCCACAGGAGAGGAGAATGTCACAGCCTCGCATGCTGCTGTAGGGGCAGCTCTGTTCAAGCATCATATCTGCAGCAAGTAAGCTGCTAAAGCTTTGGGTTTGAACCAGAGGAATGCTGGAAAGTCACTCAGGGGCTTGCTTATTCCTGCCAGATAACTCCAATGACCTCTAAAAGCACTGTTACACTCCCCATCACCCTCCCTGCCTTCCCCATCCCCCTCCTTCCTCTTCCTGTTTAGTAAGCAGCTTTGCTCATTAAGGGAAAAAGTGTACTGTCCTCCCTTAATGAATGTGCTAAAATTACCCCAACAAGTCCCAGAAGCTGTGGCAGGACAGGCCTCCCCACAAATCAGGCTCTGCAAATATTAGACTCTATTGGAGTCTCCAATAGCTCAGCCCCAAGGCCCAGCAGGACACTCTTGAGGCAGCCTGGAAAAGGACTGGGCACTGCCAAGTGCGTGCAAGGCTCACATGCCCAGAAAGCAGAGTGAGCAGAACAGGATGTGCCACAAAACTAGTCAGCCTGAGATTTCATAGCTGCCAGGAGCTCTCCTGGGTTTGCTCCCTGTTCAGGCTCAGCACCAGGACACACATATTGGTGCTGTGGAGGAGTGAGACAATTAACAGAGGCCCTCAGCCATGGTTTGGCATTGCCTACAGCTCAGTTCTGTTCCTCAAGCAACATTCCAGCAACCCCCAGGGCTTTTCTGACCCCAAACACAGCAGAACCAAAAAGCCTCCAAGGTTCAATCTTCCTTTGTGTGCTTCAGCAGCAAAATTATATCCTTTCTCAGTCTACAGGCTCTGTCCTGTACCTTGTAAGGCACGTGTCACACAGCATGTGCCATGGCATAATCATCTCATTCCCCACAAACTGTTTCTTGTTCTAAGGCTAGAGTCAGAATTTGCAATAATTTCCCAAACTCAGAGCATCCTGCACTGGTGTGGAGAGAGGAACCACCATGGGTGACACACCAGAAGAGACCCTGCCATTCCACAGCACACCACTGGTCCTGGAGGTAGGAGCCACCAATCCCTCCCTATTGCTCAGCTGCAGGACCCTGATTTTCAAATTCACACTGAAACAGGGCTGAGGGAGGTGGAAGGGGTTGGTCTCCTGCACTGTTCTTTAAACAACAGCACTAAAAGCAAAAGCTGCAGAGCAAGTGGAGAAGTCACAGGGCTCCCACAGTCAGTGCCAGCAGCACATCTGCCCCACATCTCTCCTCCCAGTGTCTCTGCAGTGCAGCAGCCATGTCCTGCTGCTGCATTCAACCCAGCCAGCCTTTATTTTAAAGGCCATCTCCTACCCCATGACACTCCCACACCCTCCAAGTCATCTCTTTTGAGGCATCTCCCAGCTGCACAAAGCTTTGTTCAGAGACAAATCACCCCTCAGAGTTTATTGCTGCTCACAGCTTCGGTTCAGCACATGGTACAGATGGGAAGGCGTCACCAGATGTGGGTCACACTGTCCCCTGTGCTTCCAGGCAGATCAGATGCAGGGATCTGGCCCTCTGCACTACACTCATCTCGCCCTTGTTATGTGCAGTTTCCATTGCTCTTCTCCAAAGACATCTGGACTCTCAGAGGACTTGAGGAAAGGTTAAAAGCTGGGTCAGCTCTGCAGTTGCTTTCCCTTTGCCTGCCAGTTTCCCTGCAGGGCAGAGTCCAACAGCAGCCACAGAACAGGCCAGCTTCTGCTCAAGGAAAATGAAAAACCAACTTGCAACAGGCAAGAGCCTTCCCCCATAGCTGCCCTCCTGCAGCCAAGAGGTCCTCAGGGCTGCACTGCCCCCATCTCATCTCCTCTGTCCCAAACTGCAGCAATTCTAGATCCATTGGACCAAAATATTACAGTGCACTGGGCTCTCCTCCTGCTTTGGCATGCAGAAGTAATACTGGAGACGTGTGCCTGGCTGAGGACAGGGATTGCCAGCTGCCAGCTCCAGCAAGGGGCTGGGTTTATCCAGCCCTGTTTGCCTCAAACTGCATTGTTCTTCAAGCTGGGAACAGAGAACAACTGGGGAATGCCTCCTGCTCACAGGATTCCAGTGAACCCAGAGCCAAACCCCATCTCTGTGTGTGAGAGAAGAGCTCAGAGCTGTGGCAAGGTACAGGAGATGTCATGGGAAGGAGAGTGATGCCCACAGGGCATTTCCCAGCACCTCTGAGTACAAGATAATTGGACTTTGATGATGTTAGAGGTTTTTTTTCCCAACCTTTATGATTCTATGAACATCCTTGAAGCAATAGGGACAAGTGCTCATCAGAGGTACCACCCAGCTGGGAGGTCACCCCAAATGCCCAGGCAGACACTGGGAGAGTTGAACAAGATCCACACAAGATCCTCAATGTCAGCTCATCAAGCACAGAGGTGATGGAACAGGTTCTGGTCCTCCCTCTTCCTCCTGAATAAGGACTGTGATCTCAGCTGTTAGAAGGCTCTTACATCAAATTTGTATTTTAAAAAAATTCAAATATCTCCACCTACTTGAATGCCCAGAAATCAATGAGCCTTGAATAACCTCAAAGGGGTTAGCAAAGAGAATACTAACAGCTGGGCCTGAGCCCCAATTTTCCTGACTCAGGGAGAGGTGCCAGAGGCAGGGATGCACTGGGATGGTACCAAGAGCTCTGCAGGGCCCCTGAAGAAAGGAAGGGGTATAAATACAAAATTATATATAAATATATATATATATATATATCTCCAGCAATAGCAAAACAACAGGGCATACGGCAGGCTAAGCTCTCAGCAGACTCTGCTAAATGGTTTCCAATTAATTAACTGATTACATGATAGAACAGAAGGGGATTCAAGTGAGTGCTGTTGACCTTTAAGAATAATTAATATCATCAGGATAGCAAAACTCGTCCAAGAAAAATAATTAGGAAGATTCTAATATTGCCTCCAAAGCCACATTGAAAGGGGTGAGGAAGGTTCTGGTTAATTCAGAGGCACAGTTCCCACGTATTTCCTAGCCAATCCATTTCTCCCTTACACTTGCTTCCCCTGCAGATCTCCCACACACACGTGCTTCTCCCCTACCCCAGTCAATCCTCCCTCTCCTCTCCAGATCCATTTTCCTGTCAGCTCTTCTACACTCCATCCCCTTCCACTCTCCACATCTTCCCTAAAGACTCCTTGTTCCAATCCCTCATTGTAACCTTCTCTCTCCAGCCTGGCCCCTGTCCCTGCCACAGACTCATCCCATCCCCTGCTCCTCCTTGGCCAGCCCAGAGCTCCACTCTCTGCCTTCCTGGACCTCAGGAAGAAGCCCTGATCCCTCCACATGGCATCAATCCACGTTTTATCTCCAGTCAGCCCTGGCATCTTCATAGGCTGACAGAAGGCAAGCACTACATGTCATCCCAAAAAAAGCCCTTCCCTGCTTTTCCTTAGCAGCCAAATCCATCAGAGAGGCAGGTCTGGGAAGCAGATGTAAGAGATTGCACAGCAACAGGAGGAAGATGGGAAACTCCTGAATCCAATTAAACCTCACCAAGCACATGAATGCTCCCACCTTACTCTATTTTCCTTGCTTCTCCTTTCCCAGTTTGCTTGGCCCCAGTGTCATGCGTGGGAGAGGGGTTGGAAAGCCATTTAGCCAAGCAGGAACTGTAGTGCTGAGCTTCTCAGGGAAGGTAGCCTGAATGCCCTGGGAGTGAGGTTACATGAGCAGCCAACATTTCTTGTGAAGGAAGTGTAAAAAAACCAACGCTGGAATGAAACCCACCTTTGCAGCGAATAAATAAATTTCCTCTGCTGCTTATTATCATTAAAACTTCTGTGGCCTGACACTTCACTAAATTATAGATAAAAGGAAAAATGGTCTTCCTGGGCTCAGAAAAGCAGGCTGCTGCCAGAGCCCGGTGTTTACAGCAGCTAATGAAAAGAAAGCCTGCCATTAGCCTGCAGCAGTCACAGCACCTCGGCAGGGAACAGGGCTACCTGCACCCCCAGCAAGGGGAGCAGCAGCTGGGGACAGGCAGGGGCAGGGGGCCAGCGTGGGGAGGGACACACGTGGGGAGCAGAAGGGCCCAGGCCATCAGCCAGCAGAGATGGCAGCTGCCACCTCTCCTGCTGTGCGGAGCGTCCTGGCTGCAGCGGGAGGTGAGGCTGACATGCTCCAGCTATGCCTCCTCAAATGACAGGGAAAACACAGCCTGGGAGACAGCACCGGGCAGGACCTGCCTGCCCACAGGCTGCTGCCTGCCTCTCCCTAGGGTGGGCATGGGGAGCAGGGAGACAGCAGGTGGCTGGGACACACCTGAGCACGGGCACAGGAGCACCTCTGCCCAAAATCCTGTTTGCAGCACCTGAGCACACGGGGAGGGATTGTGCTCTGAGAAGAGACCTGCCTGCAGCCACACCTGAGCTGTGGCATGGTGTGCCTCCTGACAGCCCAAGGCATGCTTGGCTGAGGGGGACAGGGAGCTGGTGGTGACTTAATCCAGCCAGAGCCCAGTGAAGGCTGCTTGCTACGCTCCACATTTATAATCACTCCAAAAGCAGAAACACGTTTTGCCTTTGACAGTGAACTCTGTCAAAATAAACAGGAACACCTGCACAAAAAAGTTACATTTTACCCATTCTTCTCAATACATAATGTACTTTAAAAAGAAGTATCTTTTTCTGGTCACTGTGAGGAATATTTTCAAATGAAAAGACTAATCACCACAAAGCACTAAGTGCTTCAGAGTGCAGCAGGCATTCCTTCATTATTCTGAGACAGCAAATTACCCACAATTATCAACACGCACAACTGGATACAGCAAACATTTAGCCAAAGCCCATGGATTGTGGTTGCAGCGAGGTTGGATGGCAGATGTCCTAGAGAACTACTCATGTGAGAAACCCCCAGACAGCAGCCTGGTAGTGGTGCTGCAAAACAAACCCATTCACGCTGCAGAGCACAGTCAGTGCCAGCAATCACTGCAGCTCAGAAAGTTCATATTCACAGAATCTTAGAGAGGTTTGAGTTGGAAGGGACCTTGGAGATCATATCATTCCAAACCCCCTGCCATGGGCAGGACACCTTTCACCAGGTCAGGCTGCTCAGAGACCCATCCAGCCTGGCCTTGAGCACTCCCAGGGATATTGCAGGTATTGCAGCTGTCAAACAGGCAGCTGGGCAGGCTGGCTGCACGGCAGGAGAGATGGAAGAAAAAAGGCACTGCTGGCAGTAAAACCAGCCTGGGCACCCCACAGGCAAGCTCCCACTCCGTGCCTTGAGCCAGCTTGCTGCTGCAGCCAGGAGAGCACAGGCACCCTGAGAGCCAGGCTGCGGCTGGAAGGTGAAGGAGCTTGTTCCAAGCGATGGGCAGAAGAGGCAGGGGGAGAACTGCAGGCTGGGCTGGGAGGGCAGGGGAGCCGGGAGGCGACAGTGCAGGCAGGGAGCTGGGTCAGAGGCCAGGCTGTGCAGGGAGTGGGGACCGGAGCAGGAGGGACAGGAGCAGCCCCGGCCCTGTCCGTGGTGCTGAAGCGCGGCCCCGCGGGGAGCCGGGCACGGCCCCAGCCCCGGGACACCCCGGCACCGGCACAGGGCCCTGGCGAGCAGGTTCGAAATGCCCAAGCATGGCTACAGGCATGCTGGAGGACAACAGGCATGAAACACGGTCATCCTCAGGCAGTGGCACGGCTAAAGGCACGGTCACCCACAGCTCCCCGTGGGGACACTCCTCTGCCTCTCACTGACTCTTGTATCTGACGTAATACAAAACTCATCCCTTCCCAAGTACAAATAAGGGGAGGGGTTGGTGGGAAACTCCACCCTTTGACCAGTATTCTAATAAAATTTTATTATTCCAATAAAACTCACAACTGCCTAACTTATGACATTTAAATTCCTACCTTGTCACACACCATCATGGATTAATGTCCCATCATTCATGCCCTGACGTATCTTATTGCTCAAATACCATATGATTTTAATGTTTCTATTTTTCTGCCCTGGTGCTTATTGCCAGTATATCAAAAAGGGAAAACCAGCCCTGTAATCATGCTGTTAGTAAACCAGAATCATGGAAAGAAAAATCCCAGGACAGATAACTTCCACTCATCCTGCCATGACCATCCATTCCCCCAGCAGCTTTCAAGCAGGTTTCCATGTCCTCAGGTACTCCCTCACTCAGAGGGTTCCTCTTCCCTCTGCAGCCCCTCTCACAGAGGCATGGAAAGATAAGAAATGGTTTGCAGCATAGGGTTTGGGGAGAAAGAAAGAAGGACAGAGAAGTCAGAGGCTCTTTCTGGAGCCCCTCCATACTGCAATGATCTTAGAAGCCTGGAAACAAAATCCATTCCTTGACACACCCGAATCTCCAGAAATCAGCTCATTCTGTGCCAGTGGTGGTCCCAGAGATGTGGTGAGGTTTAGCCGAGGTACAACTATGTCTCATTTTCAAGATCACATCCAAGAGGAATGTTGTGCCTCTTTTTGAGGGAGAGGTCACCCATATCAATGAAGATATCCATCAGGCCATTGTTGCACAGCAAAGAATAGGTGAGAGACTGAATCCCCCAAACCCACCAACTTGTCTCAAGTTCACATTTTACTCCAATCTTGTAAAAAATCAAACAACCAAAACCACAAAAAAACCTCAACCAAACAAAAAAAAAATACAAAAACCAACATACAACAAACCTCGCATCATTATAGGAACAGCTTCATTTTAGACATTCCCAGCATTGTCTGCAGACTTTTTAAAAGAGTGGATGGGGAAAAAACAGGACCTTTTCAAAAACCACAGCTACCCATTTCATATGTCAGTCGAAAGACAATTGATCAAATTTCAGAAAGAGAAACAACTCTCACAATGTAACTGAAAAGATCATCTCAGCATTTCAAAGGGAGGAAGGAGGGACAAATCCCCAGTAAAATCCTGAGAGGCCAGGTACCAGTGTGGTACACATTATATAAGAATCTGAGTATGCAAAACTTATTTGTGACAGAATTATTGGAACTCATCTTACATTGCCACATCATCCCACAGCTCAAGGCCAAGTTTCATTAGAAATCATATGAGGCATTGTGCCCCAAATAGATCAAATAAAGGCAGAGAAAATAAATGTTATTCCAGGTTTTAGGATGGAGAACTGAAGCAGGACAAATCCTGGCAAAAAGCATGAAGTGCTTGAGTTGGAAACTCTCTCTCAGGTCCCACTAGAGTACATCAGTCACAAATTCACTGCTCCCCCTTCTATCACAGTACAATAAACCCTCTCCACAGCAAAGCCTGCAGCCAGGAATTAGTTACCCAGCCCTCTGAATGCAGGTCAGATTATTTCAACCCAGCCTGAAGGGAAGCTACGGTCCTGCAGGGAGCTGGTCTCTCCTCTGGCCTTGTGCACAATGGCTGGTAAAAGGCAGGACCTACCCCTGCCACTGCAGCAAAAGGAGTAGCTGCAGTTAGCTCCTTATCAGTCACCTGCGGCAGTAAACTGGGAATAAACACACCATCAAATCCCTGCTGCCAATTAGCATATCAGCAAGGACCTGCACTACACTGGCATCCAGGGGACAAAGCAGATGGGGAGCAGAACAGGAAAGTTTATGGAAGCAGAGATGTTACAGCTGTTTATTTTAGTGGCTGTGCTATAGGCATGCCCAGAATTTTATAGGGCTGAAGACATATGGGGGAAAATGCCTCCCTAAGTAAACTGCAGCACAGTGATTTGATCTGGGAAGGGGCTGGAGCAGGAGCACCCTTAGGGTAAAAACAGGAATCAAAAGGTACCCAAGCCACTGCCTGCTTAGGGATAGTAAAGAAATATTCACCTAACAGGACTTAAAGGCTGTTTAAATCTTTCTCATACTCCTTACTTTTCCTATATTCATGGACAAGTTTAACTCCTGTTTAGGAAATGGAAAACAAAACATATTAAACTATCAGGAAGGTGGTTTAGGTAAATGCATTTTACTCCACCTTCCCAGTGAACTAAGAGCTCACACACTGTCATAGACAGTGCCCAGCTGATACACACAGCCTCATGGGGCTGCACTGATTCAGGGGGGGAAATCAAGAGCAGTCAAAACACAACACTTTGGGTTAGGAAGAGACTGCCAGGATGGGTGTGACAGCAGTGCAGTGGTGAAAGGATAAAGCAGAAAGAAACCATTGGGAAGGACAGGGAGAATTAACAGGACATCCAGAATCAAGTGGAGGGTTGCAGGCAGGCACAGGGCCCGGAGCTGGTTATGAAATGGAGTAAGATAGAGAGAGTTTAACCCTGATTCATGTCTAAGAATGGCTCTTTCAGAGCAACACAACAGATTACTAACCACTGAGCAGGGGAAAGTGACCCTCAAGGCATGACCCAGAGGAAACAGTGCTCCACTTGGAATCATTCAGCATCTGATACTTTGTTTATTCCTTTATTTAGTGTAAGATTTCAGTCAAGCTCCCAGACACAGAGCAAAGCTTGCCAGCCCTGCAGAGGGTTGCCTGCAGCCCTTTGAAAAGCCTCAGTTTCTGGAGTGCTACAAGTCCTGTCCTGGCACAGCACTGAAGAGGGCACAGGGTAACTCACCAACTTCATACTACCTCAGACCCCTCAATTTTCAGGGGGTGCAGCCTTGTGTTTTTCCTATCTAAACCTAAACCTGTAACATACTCTGGGAATCCCCATGTCAGAGCCACAAACTGCATTCAATACCAAGGTGCCAGTTCATCTGACACTGCACAACTGCCTTGAACCAAACCAGAACACTGAGGCCAACCCCATCCTCAGAAAACACCACAACCTACAAAGGACATTCTGGGAAGCTCCAAATTAATAACAGCTCAAATTTGCCTGTGAACAGCAGCCCATGGATCATCCAGCTCAGTTTTCAACAGGCAAAGCATGCATCATTCCTGCCAGCACCTTCCAGTTATTACCCAATCCTCCTTTTGTGGAGAAAGAGACCTACATGATCACACAGATAAAAACACCTGTGAAGCTTCTCATCTGACCACATCATACCCAAAAAACAATTACACACAGCACAAACCAGCCCAGGGCCTCCAGCTTTAAGACCTTTGGGTGAAGACTGGAAGGGAAAGCTTGATCTTCAGCCCTGTCCTCACTCTGGCAGGCAGCACTGAGAGAGTGCTCTTTGATAGAAGCTGTGTCTGGGCTGGCCCACAAACTAATTTAGACCATGCATAAACCTCCAGAAGACAGTTTAAGAAGAGCCTCTAATGCAGACAGAAATGGCAATTATTAATTTTCTAAATAGAAATCTGACTACTTAAGCCTTATTTAAAAGCATGCCTGTCTCTGTAATTACACAGCCTTAATTTGTTTTCTTTACTACACAATAAATAAGGTGTGCACAATTACCCTCAGCAAATACAAGGCGGTGCCTCCTCACTGGCTGGTTGAGTACGCAGCCACCCAGGAAAACATTCAGAGGGAATCACAGACTCTGAAGTGCCTGCTCCCAGGAAAGGGTGACCCAGGCACTGCAAACATCGACTTGTCTGGCTGCATGCACAGCTCTACAGTCCCACAGCCAGGGAAGGTCCTGTCCTCCCCTCTGTGCACCAGTTCCTGGTGCATTGTGAAGCTGAATTCTCCTGTGGACTTCCCAGTGCCTAATGAGGAACATGTTAATGCTGAGTTGTTCCCTACAAGGCACTCAACAACCTCTCTTCACTCTGTTTCATGATATGTGTAGGAAGTTGATAACCTCCTGACTTGTAACCCTCTATCAAGTTCAAATAAATTGTCCAAAGGTTTCCAGTGTCATTAGGAGGACAGAGAGAGAGAGAGCATGCAAGGCTCTTCCCTCACTAAGCTGTGCTAAACACAGCAACCCAGTAAATATGTATTCAGATGGTTTATATTTCCCAAATTTAGGAACCACACCCTCCCAGAGTTTCTTTGTACAGCCTCAAGCCAAAGACTGAAGTTTTCTGTCACAAACATTCCCCCTGTTCAGCTGTATCACCTGCTAACACTAACACCCAGAAACCCTGGCTACAAAGGCTCAATCTTCCACAGCCTAGACCTGCTGGTCCTCACATCCAGGGCATGAGATTGTCCAGGGCCACCCCTGTAATAGCCAAGGAGCTGTCAAACATGCACAGGAATTGGACCAGGAACCTACCAATGCAACTTCTCCCAGTGAGATGATCTCAAGTAAGGGTACATGACAGTGGAAGATATCCAGTTTAGATCAGACACACATCCACCCCTAGTTAGCACCCAGCCAGTATTTGTTTTAGAGGGATTGAACTGTCTCAGCGCAACCCCCAGCAGAAGAGGTAGATCCATGTTGCAAAATCCACTGTTACATTTTGGATTGTCTCTGTAGCAGTGATAGGCTTCACATCACCTATGATCAGACAGGCCATGGAGCCCTAATTGTCCTCATTCACAGAGAAGGAAGAGGAAACCAAAGCTGTTTCTAGATTCACACCTCTGGCTCGCAGTCACCCACTGCTCCTCCACTGATTATGGCAGCCTCAAGCCCCTTGCACTTAATACAGCTAATTTCAAACCTTAAAAGGACGGGCATGACCCTGCCAGGCTGCACTTTGGAGCACTCTTAGGTCTACCACTTGAGCAGCTGAATGCTAAAAATCCCCTTCATAGGTTTCCCACCTTTCCTCCCTGACTCTGTGATGAGGAAGGGGGAAAAAACCAAGCCCAAGCTTCACCCAAACCCTCACAAACCTGAGCTCCTGCAATTAGAGCTGGGATAAGTGATCTGCTTGTGATTGCACAGCTGGGGTCTGAAGACGAGCACGTGCACAGAGGAAGGGCCAGAAATAGATGTGACTGGAGAAGGCAGAGCTATCTGGCCCATCTGAGAGGAGGTGAAAGGCACTGGGAAAAAACTCAGATCAGCCAGAAGTTTCTATTTAATCCAGGCTGGGAAGGGAGGCGTGGGTGGGGTGGAAATAAGCTTTTGAGACCTCAGAATTTGTACACAATCTTCAAGTGAAAAACTGCTCAAACCCAGCTTGTAACACCCTGCAAAGGTCCAGCCTGGGGCCCCCACCACCCTGTATCAACCCTCCCTGGCAGTGAAGCCACTCTGTCATTTATTAGACACATTTGTCATCTTATTGAGTCAGCTCCACCAGCAACCATCTACCAAAGGAGAAAGAAAACCAGACTGGCAGCAAAAAATGTGTAGCAGTAACTCAACAAGTCTTAAGCACCTTTCCATGGTCCCAGCCCTGCGTGCAGCCCCACCACGAGAGGATTGGGGCAGTATCCTTCACTCCCATCCTCTACTGTACCTGGCTACAGCAGCCCAAGGCTTACAGCAGAGTGACATTTCCATTAATCCCTTTATCCCTGGCTCCTACATGCAGAGGCTGCAGAAAATGCCAGGCCTTTGAGCTGAGCTCCCGGGGAGGCAGAGCAGCCAAGGAGGCACCTTGATGTGCTGGCAGAGTGCTGAGGCCATGGAGGGGATCTCAGGTGGCAGCAGGCACCTGCCAGGCTGTGCAGAGCCTCGGGAGCCACCCTGGCAGTGAGGGAGCTGTGGCACCACGGTCTGAGAGCCTTTGGGAAGAAGCAGGGAGCCACCAGCCCTGCAAGCACCATCCTCTACTGTCCAGCATCCCCCACGGGGAGCATCCACACTGCCAAGTCCCAGGAACAGCATCAAAACCCACTGGCAAACACCAAGCAAATAATATACTTACTCGCCTCGAGCTCCAAAAGGCAAGGGAAGAAAGATGTTAAGAACATGATCAATCTTACAGGGCCCAAGCAGTAAACAAACACATATTTCATCACCACGTACCAATCCTAACTCTTGACAGAAGATGGATGTGTGGTTTTTTCCACTCACAAAAGTAATTCCAAAAGACAAAAACAAACACTTTGGGGGAAAGCAGCAACAATTGCCTGTGTACACACTAATGGCACATTCAGCCTCAAAGCAAGCATACATGGCCTTCTAAACTCCTACGACATCCAAACTAATTTCATCAGGAATCAAAAGTTATTAATTTTATCTGCTAGATACATAAACAGCAACTGCACAATTGACAAACAACTCTCAAAAAAAAAAATCAATTGAGAATGGTTCAGAAAGAACACTTCCCAGGAACAAACAAGTACAGAAAACACAAAACAAATGCTACAAATCAAAATAACAAAGAGCAGAAATCGGGAATATCCCAGTGGTCAGCACTAACGAGGGTTTATTATGAAAATATGCAATTCTTTAAGCTCAAAAAAGCTCAGTTCATGTTCACAATGCCCTCAACTATTCATGCCCTTTGGTACTGCAGATCTTCTATTTAGCAAGTACTTTACTGTCACTTAGCAACTGTAAATGGTTTTCCAAAAAGGAAGCTTTTGGGGTTTTTCAGTTCACATCATCTCTGAGCAGACATCAAAAGACAAATCTATCCTGCTCTGCAGGTCGCATCCATCTCCTTGCCCCAGGAACAAGTCTGTATTGATGGCCCAGTGCACCCACACACTCAAATGGATGCATTTTTTCACTGAAGAGGCCACTAGCACTGCTTTCCAAAAAGCAGGGATAAACACAGCCTCCCATTCAGCCCATCAGCTCGTGGCCAAGGCCAGGGCCTCTCACCAAACCCTCTTCACCTTTCATATCTACAGTGGAGCAGAGAGGGCTTTGATCTTGGACACAGTCACTTGGACAAAATATTTCAAGCCTATGGAGCACCTTGCACAGTGGCCTGAAATTCAGGCTTTGCTTTATCACCTTGGGAAAAGTAAATACACATCCAGAAAAGAGGCCCCGAGGATGTGGAAATTCCCCTGACACCACTCTCCAGCTAACGATGTCCCAGCAGCTGGACACTTGTGCCATGTCCCAGGATAACAAAGCTCCAAACTCTCAGACACAAAACATCCCTACCCCACTCCCGCTGCAGGTACCAGATTAAGGAGCCAATAATTAGCAGAGCTGGCAGCCCCATGACCCAGGATTTGTGTCAGAAAAGCAGTCTTTGGTTAAAAACTAACGAGCGGGGCAGGCTCTGGCTGTGCTGGGGCAGCCCCAAACTCCGCAGAAAGGGAGAAGTGCGGCAGCTACCGGGCCGGTAATGATGGAGAGCTCGTTAGAGCAGCCATCAAAGCCGGGGCACTTATCAGGATCCCAAACCCCCTCAGCTGCCCAGCAGGAGCTCTCCCAGTCCTCCACTGCAGCCCATTCCACTTCCCTGTGCATTTTGCTTTTCCATCTCCTGGCCTTTCCCACCTCTGCCTCCCTTTTCCCATCAGCATTCCCCTTCCCTCTCCTTGCTGGCACTTTGTGGATCCACCTTGGGAACCACATTTCCACAGGGAGAAGAGGCAAAAGGGGACAGGGGCAGTGGCACTTACATGTAGTGCAGGTGGGGGTTCTTGGCAAAGGCTCGTGGCTGGATGTTTCGTAGTCCTGAGTTCCTGATTGTCCTGCAGAGAGATGCAGAAGGGCAGCACTGGAGTCAAGGCAGACAGTTCCTCCAAAGCCCTGCTCAGCACAGGAGGTGTGCTGGCAGCCCGTGACTCTGCCCACCCCATTCCCAGGAGGAACCTCTGTCCCCAGACAGCCTGGATGAGGTGTGAGTAAAGAGGAATTCAGGCTTCTCATCTCCATGTGATGAGGTAACACAGCACAGGCTCGGTGCAGAGCAGCTGCTGGGTGAGGTTCTGCTCCCTTCTCCACCCAGGCTTGCTGGGGTGGCACACTCCTGGATCCTCTACCCTCCCTCCATCTCCACAAGCAGCACTGCACAGCACACCTAACCATGAGCAAAGTCATCTCCCATCTTCATACCCAAGAGGAAACCCTGCTGCTTGCACCTCTGATAAGGAAGGATATTTTCCATAGGGAACTCTGGATCTTGAAGAGAGAATAATAATTTTTGCAGTCTACTTTGGAAAAGATCAGTCAGTACTATGAGCAGGATTTGTCAGTTCTCTCAAGCACATGGTGTGACTACTGGGGATGGTCCTCTGCAGGGCCAGGAGTTGAACTTGATGATCTTTGTAGGTGCCTTCCAGCTCAGTACATTCTGTGATTCTGTTAATATCTGCTGTCTCTGCTGCTTTGCTACATGATGAGAGAACTACAGCCAGCCTGCTAACAAGGGTTTTGTGTGTTAAAAGCACAGCTTGCTGGAATTTGGTTACTGAGTGTTCAGCCCCATACAGCTCCTCCAGCCCACATGGGAGCTGTACTTGATGTAAAGCTCCCAGTGAAACACATTATTAGAGTCTCTGATTAGCCCTGAGCAACACTCTGCATCTCACACACACAGCATCCAGGGCACTCACAGATCCAGAGGATGTAGGAGGGGGAATTAAGAGACTGGGTGGCATCCTTGCTTGGCCAGACTTCCCAAGCGTGTGCCAAGTCCCCTCAACCCCATGGACCTCAGTTTCCCCTCCATGACGCACAGAAGTGACCTCTCTCCATGCTCAGAGGGCTGTGCAGGGAGATGCAATTCCCTCACTGAGCAGCACCACCATGATGGTAACTGCACTAAATGAGGACCAACAGCCCAGCAATGAAGGATTGGTGGAGACAGCTGGAATTTTACATTGTGGGGCTGGAATGAGTCAGAGCAACACATAAGCCCAGAACCAGAACAGCAGGGGAGAGGAGAGGTCAGGGCTGATGTGTGTTGACAGGGCTGTCAGGAGCTAGCAATCCTCCTTCTCACAGACCCAGCCAAGACCAAAAAGCATTTCATCTCCATTTTGTGGACTCCCATAGCAAAACGAGGTAGATCCAGCAGCTTAAACTGGCAGCATGGAGGCTGCAGAGGGGAGGAATTCATGGCTCTGCTGGAAGGAAGGGTCTCCCAGCCTCATTCCCCTCCCCAATGCACAGGACATACTCACAGCCTCTGGAGTCCCGTGTACAGCTCCATGTCAACGGCGTTCAGTGTCTGCAAGTTCTTCCAGTTCTCTATGTGTCTGTGGAGAAGAAGGAAAGGCTCAGCTGTGGCACAACCAGATGGCTGCTGAGCCCCTGCCAGGGACAGCACACAGAGGGAGGATGTCATACTGTACCACCCAGCTCCATTCTGTTTTCCCAGCATTTTGGAAAAGTCAGATAATGTGGGTTTACCCACAGTTTCAAGCAGGGAATGTGCAACCAAGCCTCTGAATATCCTTGCCCAAGTCATTGCCCCTCACTGCACACATCAGTGAACAAAGACCGGGTTGAAATGGGTCATGCAAAAAGAGTGAAAGCAAGTAAAACCTCTCAACAAAAACTTAGGGCCTATATGGAAAAAGTCATATATTTATCCAGTCTCTAACTGGGGTGGATAAACAGGGTCCTGGTCTTTGCTGGCTGGAAACACTGCTGGCAGGAGAGCACCAAGCTTAGTTTGGAAACATTGCCTTTATTACAAATTCCTCAGTTGCCTGGGGCAGTCTGGCAGGTATGTTATAGAGAACAGAAACAGAAATAGATCTGTCACCGCGGGATCGTTTTCAGTAAATATTAGAGGTGGGGGAAGGTGACAGATCAGCAGCCCCAGAGAACAGGTCCCCTGTTATCAGCAGCACAGAAGTGATGCTGGCAGCAGTGTGGCTGCCTGGCTTTGGCCACAGGCTTCTGCTAAGAGGCTGCAATGCTGTGTGAAAGGAGTTCAGTCCTCTCCTCCCAGCCAGTCTTTGGCCAGTCCTGGCTTTCTCCCAGGATAAACTCAGACACCCTCCCACCAGAAACACAAACATTTTCAAGAGGGTCTTTTCTGAGAAGCAGGTGGAGGTAATCCTCTCTAAAAGTCAACTGAGAGGGGGAAAACATCTGGCAGGTCCCCTTGGACAATATGTGAAAGAAGCCCAACTTTGAAGTCTCTGAACATGTGCACCCAAGCTCACATCTGCCTTGATGCAATAGTTGGCTTTGGAGTTGACCCTGGAGAGGGGAAACATCTCCAAGTGATGATGGGTTGGAGTGATGAGAAAACACTGAGAACCATGCTATGATTCTAGGCAAGAAGGTTGCAGGACCCCACATGGTGATCCAGAGGGTGAGCAAGCAAAAGAGGGATCTTAGACCACTTATAGAACAGTCACAGGGGCCACAAGTTCCTCCTCCAGCATTTGCTATGCCTTGTGCTTGCACAAGAACAGATGAATTAGCATGAGGGAAGTACATGGACCTGCTTGAGCCACATCCCAAATAACATTCAGCTCAAAGAAAGTAAAACACAAAGCCTGGACTAAATCTCCCTGTACTTCCCTGCTCTCACCAGGCAGATCCAAGTAAAGCAGAGACCCACAAGAGTCACCTCTGCTTTCCACATGTTCCATAATTTGTCTGCATGCCCAGAGGGGTTATTCTAAGGACACAGCACAAGCTCCCAAGTGCTGCTGCATGACAGGATAAGTCACAGTTCATCCCCAATGCCCTGCTCATCAGCTCGGATCGCCTGTGTCCCAGAATGAGAAACAGGACATTATTACAGCCACTTGGTGTTCCCTGCCACTGTCTACAGCCCCTGTGAACATTCCAGAACAAAACACAGACTGGGAGGAGTCAGTCAAGAGATCCAGGAGCTCAGTGAAACCCTTTGGAGACAAGGCAGGGCTGCCAGCTCAAGTCCTGGGCTATGAGATTGTAGGACTGAGCAAGGCCAGAAACACAGGTTGAAAACATTTCCCATCTGCAACTCCTACACAGCAAAGTGAGGGTCCTCCAAGAGAAAGAAAGGACATGGGAAGGAGGACTGGGATGATGCTGGTTTACCACCAGGGCAAGCTAAAGCTACAGCATCCAAGCAATGACCTTCAGGGAGGGATGGAACAACCCCAAGCCAGGAGTTATGGAGCAACCACAGCTGGGAAGGAGGCAGCGGCCAGATTGGCTCTTGTTTTATTGATTGTGTTTGCTAAAAAAAGTCAAGGTTATTTTTGACCTGACACTCAAAGCCGTGTGGGCAGCATTCTAGAAGACACAGAAAAAGACCTGAGCTTGTTCCCAGTGCCATGCCCAGGCGTGAATTTCCTATGACTCAGCACTGGTGTATGGGGGTCTTGGGGCCTCCCCATGGCAACTCTCCCCTCCAGTGACATAACACTAGACTGTAAATACAGCTCCACAGCCTGTATTCCAGCCTTCCAAACAAAGCCCAAGAGCTTCCTGAGCCAGATATACTTCAGTTCATTATTTAATATAGACATACCACACCCATAGAGAGACAAGAAAAACACCAGTGGAAAAAACACGTGCACACACATATATAGGATAATCCCCCAAATCAGCAGCTGCTTTATGTAGAGTGAAATGCAGGGAAATAATAATTAGGTGAATAGATCAGCAAGGGTCTTTGAGTCCCTTAAAATACACAAATGCCTCCCTCCTCAGGAAGAAATGGCTTTTCCCTTTTTGTCTCTGATTTTTCAACTTAGCATGAGTTGTACTCTTGCTCCTAGAAGAGACAAATCAGTCTTGGTTTACAGGCACCTCAAAGATACACCAGGAAAAAATTTTTTCTTTGGTTCCCTATTGCTTTAGAAAGAATAGTGTAACTCTGAGCTGGCTGGGTTCACCTGAACCCACTTAAAAAACAAAACAGAAATGCATCTTATTCTGAAAGCTCTAGGAGTCAAACTGCGATTGCAAAATTGGCAGTGGTTGCACAGGAAAGCAAACCAACCAAGCAGAGAAACTTTCACCCCTGAAACTTAAGTCCCTCTTATGTCCTTCAGCATCTCTATTAGCTCCCCCTCTTTTCCTTCCAGGGTTTTGCTTGCCCTAGAAATCTTGTATCCTCCCACTTCCTGCCCAAGACTGAGACCTTCCCTCCTCCTCTGCCTCGGTTCATTAACCCAGCAGGAGCACCGGTGCCTGGTTCACACCAAATACAGCTGTGACAGCTCCCAGCCCTGCCCTGGTCTCCTCAGGCAGGTGTTGAGGTATGAATTACAGTCAGTGGACTGCAGTTTATTCCTCCCTGCACATCTCTAAGTACATATTCCTGTGGCATTCCTCAGTTATTACGAAGGCAAGCTGCTCTTCTGCAAGACCCAATAGCTTCAAGAGCATTACCATAGTTCACAAATCCTGAGGAGCTCACCACGTGCAGACCCACCTAGACTCACGTCCAACTTCTAATCTAGACCATATGAGGTGCAGCACTAACACAGATGATGTTGCTCACTTATTTTCTGGGTGGAGAATGGAGGGTAGGGCATGTTTGTTTAAATACTCATTTCCTTCTCATACTTCTTGAACGTTAGAAGGGTCCTGCTGGTCCAAGTCCCCTTGCTTGCACTGCAGAGCTGAATTACACCATGCCATCTACAGACCAAATTCCACCTGGAGAGTAACAAGGGCTTTGCTCTCCCAGCTCAGACTGAAACACTGCACCTCTCTTTCCTTACCCAAATGTACTTGCTTGCATTTTATATCCATTTTCTCTTGTGTCAAAACTGTCTTTGCTTAAGCAGCTCTTTTTCTTTCCTGGCACTTCTTCCTCCCTCCTTTCCAAGTGGGAGCCAGGCTCACCCAGCTATCATTTACAAGCTACATGATGCCAGGTCTTCTAAGGCAGCACATCTGTACGTGTGAAGTGCAAGGCAAATTGTCTCAAGTGCCCTGAAGAGACACTAACTCATGTCCCAGAAGTGATGCAGATATATTGCTCAGGCAGAGTCCTGGCAGCAAGGTTATTTTGCTTCTGATTTCAGACCCAGCACAACTAATGCTCACACATGGTGATCAGTGCAAGAAGAACCACTGTGATAGACACACAGAAAATGGCTGTTTTCTTTATCAGCCTGTTTAAGTCTCTTTTCCTTGTGTGAGACTGACCAGAAACACAGAGCAGTCTCCAGGAGATCTCACCTGTGTAACAGCATGAGCAGCTCCCCAGTCACACTGAAAAAACCACGAGTTGCAGACTGAGATCACACTGACCTTTTTCACAGCCCCATCAGCCAGGAAGCTTGTGATTACCCCATTATTAAACATTGCACCAAGCATTTCTATCTAGCAGGTCATTTCCAATAGACATGATCCCCTAGCTGGCAGCAAAAGCCTTGTTACACCCACATTTATATTCACCCCACTTGGCATTGCAGTGTCTCTTGGGTTTGTTACTGCAGCTCTTCCCATTGGCCATCCTCAAATGATTTTGTGTCCCCACAGCTCCAGCAGAAAAAGCACATGAGCACACTCCTGCCTCTTGTGCCAGCATCCTCAATAAAAGGATGAGCCAACATCGCCTCCAAGGAGCCTCAGCAGTTCTCATCTTTCAACACCTCCCACCACGACTTCACCTAGCACACCTGGGCCAGACAGTGCCTTCTCCAGAAAAACAAACCACTTGTGATGTAATGCAGCACCATATTAACCTCTCAGCACAAAGTCATCTCTTTGCTGAGGAAATCAGCTGCCTTTCCAAAGGAAGGCACAGGCTTAGCCTGACAAAAGCTAACCTGAGGACACCAACCCTGCATCACATCTCATGTACCCACATACATGATTTACATCTTGTTGAAAGCCGTGTAGGCCACTGCAGCCAGACCAGTGGTCAATGCCCAGCTCTGTGCTGTGTCCCATTTAGCAGCAATCCTGTGAAGCATGAATCCCTGTTTATCAGCTCAGCAGTTTGCAAGCAGCTCACCCACCCCTCTCACAGATCCCACGTGGAGCCAGCAAGGCAGGAGGGGGTCTTTGCCCCAGCATCACACAGATCAGTGACCTTGCTGACCATAAGGTCACCAACTCACAGGGTTTAGGTACCAGCAGGTCCTGAGAAGTGCCTTGCCTTGCTTGATGGAAGGGGGCTAGTAGCCAACAAATCTGTGGGAACAGCAATTCCTTTCATTCCCAGAAGGAGTGTCTGTGTCTGACAAAATGATAACAGGCTGGTGTCATCTTCTTGAGACTGCACATCCTCACATACTCCCCTTCCAGTCCAGGGCTAACACAGCAAGGGAGACTGGAATATCCACTGGGATTCAAACACAGCCAGGCTCATTTCATCCCACATGCACAAGGCAGAGGTGAAGAAACAGCCTCATGCCAATTTACCAAGCGATTAACTTGAGGCTACTTAATGTGTCTGGCCTTCCTTCACCCTCCTCGTACAACAAGGATAACATTTGTCTAATCTCTCTCAGCTTTTCAAGCATTGTGGTGAATAGCTAAAAAAGGCACCTGACAAGCACCA
The DNA here is from genome assembly GCA_013400435.1 of Pycnonotus jocosus. NCBI lineage: Eukaryota > Metazoa > Chordata > Aves > Passeriformes > Pycnonotidae > Pycnonotus > Pycnonotus jocosus. Next base: position 1,864,841 of record VWYP01036846.1, read on the forward strand.
AGTATTACACAGCATGTGTACACATGTGTTCCCCAAATCTGTGTCTATCCCAAACTGGAGGGGAGAGACTTTTCCCAGGGATGCCATCAGCTCCAATCAGTGCCTGAGCAGATGACATGTCCCTGCTGTGCAAGTGCCACCACTCATGTTTGGATGCTGGGCAGTGAATAAGCTGTGTGCCAGCAATCAGGCACACACAGACAGTTATATTATATATACATATATGTATAGGGAAGGCAAGAAGAGCGTTTGCCTCCTCTCTCTTGTAGTGCAACAGGAAAATTGATTCGTCACCCAGGCATATTAAACCTCGCAATCCAGACAGACACATTAGCTTTCAATTACCTGATCTGTTTAGCATTATAAACAAACCTCCTGGCACGCCAGCTCCAGACCATGCAAATGTGAATTTGATTGCATTGGGAATAAAGGAAAGACCTGTCTGAACCCTTGACCAGTAAGAGCTGCCTCCTCCAAGCAGAGGTGATGCAGATGTTGATGGGAAGCCCTGAAAGTTGGTGTAGGTCCCACAAAAACCCTGGGCTAAGCACAGCCATTGTGGCCACTGCCAGTTCCTTTTATCCATCCCTCATACCCTACTTGGGGCTGAGGAAACCATAAAGAAATCAAACAACTTTCACAGTGTTATAGGGCACTTATCACATAATTTAATAAATAGAGGCATAAACGATTTGTTTCCCTCAATATGAAATTTATAAAAGTGAATTGGTAACAGAAACTTAAAGACAAGTGCAGCTGAATAAATACTTACAAGTACAGCATTTTCCCCATTTAAGGCATGGTCTTCCCCTTCCCAAAAAGCATGGAAAGGTCACTCAGCAGTGGATCATTAAGGATAATTTGAGGTCAATGGGAAAAGGAGGGGGGTAGAGAAAGCAAATCCAGCTTTGCAGAAACAATTATGAGCATAACCCCACAGTGTAATTGTGATTTGTCAAGGTAATGATCACAAAACACCACTGTGACACAGCTCCCTCTGTGCTGCTCTGCTGCTCCTGCCAAGGTCATGTTGGGGTACCTGGGTGCAGCAGGGTGTGACAGGGACTCAGCTGGGTGTGACAGGGATGAACTCAGCCCAACCCCATGGGCCCAGCCACATCCAAGCCAGAAATTCCAACCCTTCCAGAAGGGCTGAGCAAAGGAGAAAGTTCCTAATCCCCAGCTGAGGAAGACGTGGAAACAGTACAGCTCCCCAAAAGCCACTGCACTGTTGTATCTTTAAAATCTTCCTGGAGAAAGGAAAATCTTCCCGGAGGAATCTTCCTGACTACTGGACTCTAGGAAGTCATAGGACACAAAGCATTCAGAGAGGGCTCCTCCACAGAACACTTTTTACATGAGTCCAGACAAGTTTCATGCTCAGTCCAACAGCCCCTCCCTGGCCCCAGGATGGCCAGGAGCATCCACAGGGTGCAGAAGAAATGCCTCTGCTGCACTGTCTAAAAAGATTGTCATCCTACCATCCTACCATCCAAAAGAGACATCCTACCATGGAAGATGCCCTGAGAAACAGATTTAAGTTATGCTGAACAGGTTTGGTTTCTTTTCCCAAGCTCTGCACTTATTCCATCCTGGATGGCACTCACAGGGACACACAGGAGCTGGACATAAAAAACAGACAGCAGTGCCAGCACCACCAGAACCTCATGCTTGCTTTTGCCCCAGGGACAGGAGATCTTCTCAGGGTGTTCTGTGCCCCTTGTTTGTGCATTCACCAGTTTCCTTCTGTGATCCCCTCAGGCCTCTGCATCCCCCAGCAGCTCTGGATGATGACTATGGAGCAGAGAGCCTTTCTTTCAGGGACAGTGTGTCAGTGTTACTAGAGGACAGCAGGCTGCCTGGACTCAGCATGGACAGATGGCTGCAGCACACAGGAAGCAGTATGTTCCCATTAGCTCACACTGCATCCAGAGTTCTTCAGTGTAGGGAATTATTCCCAGGTACATACATTCAGAAAGGAAGAAATAGGTGAAAAGTAGGATAGCAGAGCTGAAGAAGTGCTGTGGGCAGCAATACAGCTGCCACCACAACAAATACCTGCCCCAATATTCCATCTATTACTCAACTAGTCCTGGGTAGGAGCAGCCCTGGGGTCCCAAGCAAGGACTGAGGTATACAAAATCATCCCAGTGCTGAAGAAGTGCTCAAGGGCTGCAGCATCTCCTGCACTGGGAGGGGACAGTGCCCCAAAAATCCCTCTGTGGAAGGGCTGGGCTGCTGGTCCAGCACCAGCTCCCTGCCCACCACCTTGGCACCTCCCAGCTCCTGCAGGCTCTCTCCCTAACTCTTTCTTATTTATTCCCGTGACTATCTGATCCCCTGCACAGTCCCAAACACCCTCTAGAGTGAGAAAGCATGAAATGGGATGAGCAGTTTTGTCCTGCAGACATGGATACAAATACACAAACACAAACACCTTGAGTGAATCATCACGAAAAGTGAGAGTTCACTCCCCACCAGCAGCACCTGCCAAAGCTCACTCCCCTTTTCCTCTGAGTGGAAAAACCAATTATATTTCCCTAAGAGGGCATTTCTTTCATTACTCTCTGGCAGGAGAGCCTACAAAGCCAGTTTTCTATGCCCAGATTGGTGCTTCCCACCCTTGGACATGGATCTGGGGGTCACAGAGCAGAGACTCCCGGCTCAGGACTGTTAACATCAACCTGTGCATATCTAATCACATCACATCTCCAAAATAGCCATGCAGCTGGCTAGGATAGGAGGGCAACCCAAGGACAGGAAAAAAAAAACCCTTTCCCTGGAAGTTTTACGCCACACAAACCTCAGGGTGAAGCAGCACCCTTTGGGCTCCTGCACTCACGTAAAGCAAAAGAGCACCTGCTTTTCAGCAGCTCTCCAAGCACCTGCCATGCCAAAGGAAAGGATGCTTTATCTATAGGATTTCATATGCAGGGAGAGCCAGCAGCATGCAGCATTTTGTGGTCTTTAAAGATCAAACGGCATTTTTAGAGGGGAAGCGGCACCCTGGTCAAAATCAGCTTCAGTAATCACATTCTGCTTTATTAAACCCTCCTTGCAGCTTCAAGCTGGAAGTCAAATTTCCTCACACTCCCATCTCCAAACAGGTCTGAGGCTTTTCAGAAACTAAACTATATTATTTATATATATATGTGTGTGTGTGTGTAGGTATATATATTATATATTATATGTGTATATATATACATACATTATATATATAAATATATATTAATATACTAATACAGGCAAAAAAAGGCTGCCAAGCTCTACTCCAAAGGCAGCTGTTCCTCCCCTGGAGAGCACAATGCCTACACACATTAGCAAGACAATGAGATGTACTAAAGGTACAGGATCACTGGAGTTCAGCTTGGTAAAAAGCAGATCCTAAGAGCATGTGGTAGAAAGAACACCCCTCAAAAAACACAGGGCTTTGGAGATGGTCGAGACAATATTCTGGTAGATTGTAGTAGCTCAGCTGGGACCCAAAAGGGAGCACTGCCAGCCACATGCACTCATTGCACTTCACGCTGTGCCTGAAGACAGAAAAACGGATGGAGGAGGAAAAGAAGAAAATAAAATCTCCCACAAACTGCCCGTTACTGTGATGGATGGCACTGGGAATGAGGAGGCAGGAACAAGAGTCCAGCAAAAGCAGATGTGAGAGCCAGGAATGGAGCTGCACAAGTGCCATGGCTGGAGGAGGCTGCAGTCCTTAACCCAGACCTGCTGCCACTCACCCACACAAACCAGCAAGCATACTTCCCAAAAACCACTGCCACCACGTCAGCCTCATTTTGGGAGTTTTACATCCTCATAACCTTCATCTCTATCCCTGTTTCAATGTAGGTGCATATTTTTGGGCACTGCTCCCATGCCTCCCTCCATGGGATTCAGCTCCCATGCCTGAATCCTGGAAGCAGCACATAAACCAGAGCCTGGAATTCAAACCATGGGTGCCAAAGGGTTTGCCTCACCCTCTGCACAGTTGTGGCCATCCAGCAGCCAAATCCAGGGCCCTCCCACAGTTCCCCATCCTGCTTTGACCTCCTCTGCTCCCCACCCCAGCTCTACAACCCTCAGAGTGCAGCTCATCCCACTTCAGCTTTCCCACACACCCCAAACACAGGGAAAGCCACTGGCCAAGAGGGAAGAGGGAAGAGACAATCTTTTTGGACTTGGACTCTGCTCCTGTGAGGCTGCTGGGTTGTTTTGGTTTTTTTTTCCTCCCAAACATCTCCCAAGGAGTCTGAACTTTGATCCTTCAGCATTTTGTCTTCTCAGATGTTTATGAAGCTCAAACACCAGGCAGCAATGCCCAGCTGGGCTGGCCCCAGGCCAGGCTCCCAGCCCCTGCCCTCAGGACAGCTATGGGCAGGGTAACTCCAACCTGAAAAGAGACTTCCCAAGGCCCTCGTTACCTCCACAGCATCACAGATCTGCCTGCTCAGCTTCCAGCTGCTCCCCATAAAGCCAAAGAACCAGATAAATCCTCCATACAGTTCATGTTTGAGCCAACTGCTGTGACCCCCCAAGGCTTGTATCTGCACTTCAAATAAACCACAGCCAGCTCTGCCCACCCTCCCCAGCAGCAATGGAGGGGCTCCTCCATCACCCAGGAGAAGGCTTCAGTCCCTTTTTCCCCATGAGAAGCCATGAAAAAAAAACCTCCTCTCTTCCCTCCACTGAGCTTTTCCTGCAAGGGACACACACACAGAGGCTTGGCTCTTATTGCAGAGGTGTAGGAACAGAAGCATCACTCAGGAGCAGGGGGATGTACTCATTAAGATGTGGTGACTCAGAGCTCAAGGCTTCCCAGGATAACAGGGATTTTGTGGGAAGTCAGCTGGCTCTGAGAAGGAAAAGCAAACCAGCATGCCTATAAACATGACACAGGCAGAGAGAGGCAGGGAGGGGAAGAAAGGAGAGCAGGGAGGCAACAGACATTTTAAAAGCTCCTCTCCCAGCATTCTTTGTTCTTAAATATGTGAAAAAACACCTTGCAAAAATCTTATGGAAGACACTGTGACAGCCAGAGACACTGCTAACCAGGCTGCTGTGTTAGAGCTGATCCAGCTGCACAAACAGCAAATCCTGGGGTGGTTTCTATCTCCTCTCCCAGCTCCGTCTGCCATTCCTCTGGATAAAGGCTTAGCTGAGCTATGGAGAAGCCTCTGCTTGCCTGGCACCTTGACTTGCAGTTTCTCAGCACAAGACCAGCCCCTCTCAACCAAGCCCCAGCCCTTTGCTCACCATGGGCACCTCCTTCACCAGAGGTGGGGTGAACCCCTTGAGCTCACACTGTCCAAACAGGTTGCTGCTGAGCAGATCAGATTTGTTTCACTCCAGGAGCAAGGCAGGAGGACCAGCCCAAGTCACTGCAGTGTGGCCAGCACGTGGCAAACATCAACCCAGCACTGACATCCCTGCACCAGCAGGGTCTTCTTGCACCATTTGGAGATTTTGTTCATCACTGGGGCTTGGGGCTTTGCACAGAGGTTTGAGGCCACAGCAGTGACACCTAATGACATCCACGAATATCCCAAAATATGATGAACCTGATAGCTTTGTGCTCCTGAAAATGAGCCTCCTGCTGCTGAAGGATTTCCAGGAGGCTGGCATTAAACTGACAGGTATAAAATCTCACAGGGCTGTTTGGGGAATCCAAAGGTCCTGCTCAGTACTAACTGAGGAGAGGCAAGGAACAAGGAAGTTACAACACACCTCCTGACATTGCTTGCCCTTTCACCCTTTCACTTGCTCTGAAGATGTATTTAACAGGACACATGTCTTTTTGGTGCCATTGAGGGAACAATTTTAAAGCCTGAAAGCAGATCATCAGACAAAGTCCCTCCAGGGAGATGTTGTTTTACTATTTTTTTTGTTTGTTTTTGCAAAGAAATCACTCAAACTTTGTCTCTGCTCTTGGGCTGCTGGAGGGCCCAGAGGCTCCCAGCATCAGCCCATCCTCAGAGCAAACTACCCGAGCCCAGAGGGTTATCAGTGAAGGAAAACTCACTCTGCACAAAGAATACAGACATTGTCTGCTCCCAGAGGAGGCAGCCCTCTCCCTCACAGCCAGCAGCAGCTGGGCTCCAGAACCCACACCGTGTGCCAGGCTGGGCTTACTGGGGACAGCAGCTGGCAGGGACAGCCCTCCTGCAGCCAGCTCCTCCTCCTGCTGAGGGGATTGCAGTGGGGTGGAGAAGGGCTCCCTTTGTGCTCCCTCCTTTGCAGCTGCAGCGCTGGGACCAGGTGCCACCAACCTACACTTTGACATCACCCCACAGTGACCTCACTCACAGCCTCCCTGCACCCACCAGCCCCTCAGACACCTTCAGGTTTGCCAGGAAGCCAGACCTGCCCAGAGCCCCCAGACTCAATCCACCACCAAAACCACAGATATCTCCAACAGCACTGGGTCAAGCCATGCTCTGATCTCTCCTGCTGTGATGCCAAGGCTCAGATTCAGCCCCTGGGATGGGACACAGTGTCCCCATGCCAGGCTCGCACCTGTCACCACATTACCAAAGTTTTCTGCCCAAAATCATAATTTACAGCCCTTCCAGATGTTTTGCTGGCTCTCAGTGAGGGCGGGAGACAGAAGTGAAGGAAGCAGGATAAGGATGGAGGGGAGGGCAGAGCCCAGAGCCAAAGCAACATGGGGATGCTCCAAGGCCAGGAGCTGCAGCTCACTCACCAGGACTCAGGACCCTTCAGGAAAGCATGAACAGGTGTAAGACATTCCTGACTCCCAGCTGAGCTGGTACAGCCCCCAGCACTGCTGAAATCACTGCTAACAGTGAGCACAGTGATGCCACCAGCTTGGGAAATGACTCTGTGCATCAGCAGCTGCAACATCCTGCATGGCTCCCCCGAGAGCAGCAGCACATGTTGCCTCCACACAGCCATCCAGGCACACTCCTGCCCCTTCCCAGCCCCAGAGCTCTGGCAGAGCTGCCCTCTGAGGGCATCTCAACCTTCCCCATCCGTGCAATGCAAGCACCAGCTCCCATTTCCACATTCTGGGCTGACTGGTCCATGAGGTCCCACACAAACACACAGAGCCAGAGAACCTCTGGGTGAGAGGCAATGTAAGATCTCCTGAAGCCCCCCAACCCTCAGCACTGACCAACAGATTCTACCCATGATGGTTTCAAGCTGGGTTGGTTTTGGCTTTTCACATCTTTCCCCTAAATCCCCTTTGAAAATCCCGTAGTTGCTATGGAAATATTCTCATCAGTATGGGTGGAGCATAGCAGTACAGGCCAGAACTCCCTGTGGCTCCCAGTTGACACCAGCTCCTAAAATCTGGCAGCACTGGAGATTACTCCAAGTTGCACAGGGAATACCTTGAGCTTAAAGCAATTTTTGGCACTGATGGGTGAGTGAGATCCATCTGGGAGTCAAGAGCAGGGACTTGCAATTCACCCAGGGATAAACAGGTTAAAACTATAATTGAGACACTCTCACACTGGCTAAGGGATGAGAGGGTTATAAACAGCAGAAAGCTGCAATTTGCCAGACCAGCACCCTCACTTGGAGCAGGAGATGGCCACAGACAAGGGTAGCAGGAGCAGAGCTGAGCCCTGCCACCAATGCAGCCTCCAGGGAGGGTTCTCCTGCCTGCTCTGCACTCCCAGTGCTGAGATGAAGCTGATCAGCAAGCAGGGTGTGAGCAGCAGCCATCAAGCACTGTGAAGAGGGTTGGAAGGCAGAACAGAAATCTTTTCCATGTGGCAAAGAGAGCAGCAGGTTGGGCAATTGCTACGTGCTCCAGTGGTCCCACTTCACACACCCTCTCCCACCTGGGAGCCCCAGCTGCACAACATCCAGGTTTGACACACCACGAGTCAACTCCCTGCTGAAAACACTGCAGCAGAGTCCTGATGGATCATCCTTTAGCACTGGAGCTTGGAGCAAGGTCCCCAGGCAGCAGAGAGCAGCTGAGTGGGAAATGCATCTTCTCCATGGGAGTGTCAGCAGGCCAGCAGCACTCTGTGCACAGGGAGGTGCCACTGCCGTGCTGGCAGATGTGCTGCAGCTGGCATCAACCCCAGATTTAGGGTAAGTGCCAGGGAGCCCCATCTCCATCACCCCACCCAGCTGGGAGAGAGGGAGGATGTGCTGCCTCCACCAACAGTGTGTTCACCTCCTGCCTCTGGCCATGCTGAGTGGCTGCATTCAACCTGCTGGCATCTGTCACCTCGTCACCAGCTGCAGCCCATGACAAATGGCAGCAGGAGGCTCTCCTAGCTGCAGAATGCAAACCAAGGCCTCAGCCACTAGCAGGGCTGTCCCCAGCCATTCCCAACCAGAGATCTCATCACTAATGTCAGTCTAACTCTGATGCAACCTGGGCTACAGCAAGGAGCTCCCAAGGTGCACGGTGGGCTGTTACAGCACCAGACTCCCACCAGCACTCATGGTGGACAAGCACATGTGAAACCCCTTTCACATCATCACTGCAAGCTTGGCAACGAGCAGGTTACAGATGTTTTCCCAAGCATTTGTCTCCTGGAGCAGGGATTTTCCTGCCCTCAAAGCTGATGTCACCAAGCAGATCTCACCAAGGTTTACGGTCCTCCCCTAGCAGCCCCACACAAAGCTGCTGGAGCTGTCACCCAGCACATCCCACCCTCTGCTCCCAGGCCTGCCTGCAAAGGGAGAATCACCCAGGCAGCACCAGCATAGCACCAGGAGCTGGCACATCCATTAGACCCACACATTACTGTTCCAGGGTGGATCTGAGCACTGCTGGATCCTGCATTATCAGTGCACAACCCTGTTCAAAGGACTAAAAAACAATTTGCACTATCAGGCTGCAAGGTGCATATCTGCACATCTACTTTGGGAGCATCTTGTCAGATCCCAAATGCTCTCCCAAACAAATGCATTCAAGAGAGAAGTTTGGGCTTGAGCTGTTACTGAACCATCCATGCCTGGTCAGAGATGCTGCAAATGATAGAAGCCTGCACTCCAGTAATTGTTCTTTCTCAGCCCAATTCAGCGAGCTCAAGACAAAGCAGAAAGCAGCAGCCAAAATGCCTCCCCCCTCCCTGTCCCATGCCCAGGATATGCAGCTTCTCTTGCTGCTCTCTAGCAGAAGTCTTGTTGCACCAACCTCAAACAGTTTGCTCTACAGTTTTGGGGAGATGTTATTGAAAGAACATGCATGCAAAGCTGCCTGCAAAGCAAAGGGACTCTACAAAATCGACAGAGATCTGAATCAGCCCCACTTGGACCAAGGACAGCAAAACCAGGATGAAGCCAGGGGAGCAGCCAGCACCCTGTGACTCTGTGCCATTGTCACCTCCAACTCACAACACTATGGCAGCACATATCACCAGCCTTTCTCAACATCTCCACAGCCCTGGGTGACAGACTGTGCAGTCCCAGCTCCCACAGCCCCTTTATCCCCTGTGACCCAGAGATAACCTCAGCAACAAACAGGGACCATCCTGTATCATGGAAAACTGAACCATGGATGAAGTAAGGAACTTATCTCTCACCACACAGCAGAACTTTCAGGATGCCTTAAGATGCAGTTCATCCAACAGCCACGTTTTCTCTATCTTTACCCCAGCTTGGAGCTCCCCATCAGAACCTCAGCAGCAGGGATGCTTTGGTGAGGCCCAGTCAGGCCTGTGGATGCTGCTACCAGGAAGATTCTGCTATTGAGCAGCAGAGCAGAATTTGGGGCTGACTCGTGGGTGGCTGCCTGGGTACACCCCAGCTGCACCCCACAGCACCCTGAGATGCCCAGCAGAGAGCTGTGCCCATTGCCTGCATAGCAGCACAGCGCCTCAAATAAAAACTCCCCACAGCCAGCACAGTGAATAAGATTACAACAAATATAAACTAATGATACAGCTGTCAAGACAGATTAGACTGCACAGTGTAAAAAATTGCAGGGCTGTTTAGTCACAACAATATAAGATTAATTTATCAATACAGCTTATGTGGCACTGGAGAGATAGCAAATTGAATAAGTGAATCTTTTCTACACCTTGCTCAAGGAGGGAGTCTCAGACCTGATGGGTGTATGGGGCTGGATACCAGTGAGGATATACAGGCAGCAATCACCCAACAGGGCTAGTTTGACACAGCCCAGGGAGATCTGCACCTTCATCCCAGGCTTAGGGGATGGCACATGTGCCACCCAAACACATGGCTCTGCACCCATTTGCTCCTAAAGGTGCCCACCCTTCTGCAGCTCCAGACTGGAGAATGATGTCTCTAAATCAAGACATCCAGAAGCTGCTGCTGCTGCAGGCAGGAACCTCCCAGAGCCTTTTCCATGAGCTCCTCCAAGTCCATCATCACAGGGCTGGAGCTGTTTGTGCAGCCTCACCTTTCAGCTCTGTCCCAGTTACAGCGTGTACGTGTGCTGGTGCACACAGGAATCCACAGCTCTAACACAGGCAAAAATATGCACAGCCACAGCCACCCCTTGGGGGCTAAGCCCTGGCAGAACCAGGCAAGCTTGCAGCCCTGAGAACACCTCTCATGAGTTCCCAAAAAGCAAGAACACAATTCAGAGATTCTCAGGAGGAGCTTCCCTATTCATCCCACAGCTTCCACCCAAAGACTACAGCATCCACACTAGGCCCACATCTTTTCAGATCTCTCATGTGTTGTCATCTGTGGGTTAAAAGATGTGCAAGTAAGTAAATAGGTGCAGTGATAATGAGCCAAGGTTTCGATCTGTGAAGGTGAGAGCACAGCAGCATCTGCCAATACGAAGGAAGCACCCGTTTCTATAAATATTGAAATCCGGTAATTATCATCATTAGAACTAGTTGTGATTTAGCCATAGCTCAATCCCAACAAGTAAGAATGGCACTTATTTACCACAATTAGAACAGCTAAAAATACCTCCCAAACTTTGCCTGGTTCAGCCCCATCCCAGCAGGCTCAGCTCTGGGCAAGGAGAAATGGAAAGCAGGGGAGCACTTGAAGGACCATGAGGGGCTCAAGAAACCCTGTGGTCTCACAGGGAGACCAGGACACCAACACAAGGCCACCCCATCTTCTAGGAGCCCTTCATGGAATGGATCTCCTCAGCTCTGGTTCATCCCAGCTAATTCCTGCCCCACCACACTGGCTCACAAGGGTGGCTGTTCCCTATGCAGAGCAACATTCCCTCTAGCAGGCTACATTTTCCATACTAAAGGTTTCTTTTCAGTTGTATCAAAATGCACAGATTTTCTTTAAAAGCAAGCAGAAAAGCCTGGCTCAACCAAGCCATCCCACTGGGAGTAGCCCTGGTAACACCCAGATGATCCAAACCAGCCATCACTGACAGCCAGGGGTTTCCTCACCTTGTGGGAACCCTGCAGTTATGCCAAGAGCCTCCACATGCTCATCATCCCTCCCAGGCCCCAGCTGAGTGCTGAAGGACTCCCAGAGCTCAGCATGCTGGACAGACAGCTTCAGGGATGAACCTCCTGGAAGACCTCATCCTTCCCAGTTTCTCCAGGCAAGTCCTCACACAAAATCCTGTGAGCAGCAGCAAGCTGTCCTATCCTTCCTCTGCAAAGTGACCACAGGGTCATCACCTTTCCAGAAGCTTTTAACATGAAGGGACTTGGCCATCCTCCCCTGGGGACACATCTGCATTCCAGCTGCCACCAGCAGATTCCCAGCCTTTTCCCCAATGATAAATAAATGCTGTGAGGTGCAGATAAATATCTCAGGAGGCAGCACCTCAAAGCAGCCACAATCAACTCTCAGCTTCCCATCCAGCCCACAATCCAGGAAAAAAAATCCCCATCTACTGACACAAATCACCCAGGGCCATCTCCTCGTGCTTGTGCCAAGACTCAAGATTTTCCCTGAGGGAACGTGCCCAGCTCCCCCGGCCAGGGATGTTCTTTCTGACAGTCACGGTGAATATTCTCCCTGCTGATCCGATAATATCTGGAAAGGGCCGTGAAATGGGAGCTCAGTGAGTCTCTGCTGAGGTGCTGCTCCCTGCCAGCTCCCAAATGTCCATCCCAGCTCTCCACCTGCTCCTCCCTGAAATGCCTCCAGCCCTGGGATTTCTCAGCCTCCCTCCGCGGGTAATCCGACCCCTCTGATGCCTTTCCCCCCCTCTCGCTCTGTTTGCTTCTGAACTCTCTCCAATTTGTCAATATTCCCATAATAAGGTGCCTCAAACTCAGACCACATTCCTGGATTCTTTTTTATTATTATTCTGGGGATTTCTGTTGTTTTGCTTTGCATTTTTTTTCAGTGAGAATAGCCAGGTTGTAGCTCTGCTCCCACAGCTCCCCCTCTCCCCAAACACAGCCCATCACTATTAGTTTAGGGCCCTAAGCCAGTTCTCAGTCCATTTGGCAGTGTCCTATCCAAGGCAAACTGAACTAATTTTGAGAGTAAGATTTGGTGAGACACTATATCAAATGCTTTGCTAAATCCAAATATATTAGGATTTCCACGTTCTGCTCAGCCACTAATTTTGTGATTCCATCAAAAAGAAAAAGCAATCAGGTTTGTCTGGCAAGATTTATTCTGTCTAAATCCCTGCTGTTATTGCTCATGCTTTCCTTATCCTCCAGTGCTTCACTTTCTTAATACTGCGGGACTGGAAGCGTTTGCTGGAAATTTATTTTTGCTATTTATATGGATTTTGAAAATCTGCCTCTCCTCTCCTCCGCTGCCCCCTGCCTTTCCCAGTGCTGTTTAGCATCCCTGTGCTCCCACCGAGCACATCATCTCCTCCTCCCAAAGGCAGAGCACGGCAGCATCATAAGCCCAGTGTTAACACACAGCTCAGACACAAGATATTGGAGAAAAACAAATTAAAAAAAATAAAATAAAAGTTTGGCAGCAGGAGAAAGGTCTAAAGGAGACACGCAGCTGGGTCAAGCCCAGGTCCATGGCAGAGCATCACCAGCAGTTAATATTAATGCCTGACTCAGCCATCCTGAGCATCTCCAGGTTTTTCTTGCAAATTTTCTGGCAGCCACGCTCAGGGTGATCAGGGAGACTTGAGCCACAAGTGACACAAGTCGGTGCCTTTCCAGGGGACACACACAGTCCATGCTGGGTGAGGGCCAGCACTTCTGCAAACCAAACTTGAACCATTCAGGCGGTTGAGGAGCTCTTCCAGGCCTGGGGCTTGCAGAGAAAGGTCAGGAAAGGCTGCACTCCCCCGCTCTAGGCTGGTACCCCTGTTTCCCTCTCATACCTTGAGGACTGAGGTACTCAGAAAGCCACATCACAAGGCACTCAGATCTCTTGCAGCATTTTCCTCCCCAGTGAGCCAAACAGAGCCCTCTAAGTCCTGTGTTCACACAGCAGCTTTTCAGACAGCACCATCCCAGAACACTCCCATGGGTGAACCCATCCCAGCTCTGACTGTGCCCCACTGAGCTCCGTGGGAGCAGGGCAGAGCTGCTCCTGCATTTCAGGGTATCACTCACTCCTGCTCATCAGGAGGAAAAAGGCAGCTGTGTTGGAGTGTCACAGGTTTCTGCTCACCAGGCTTTAGAAAGCCTCAGTAATCTGTACACCAAATAAACCTGCCTGGGTGCCAGCTGCCTGCACACCCTGGGGACACCTCAGCCAGCCACAGCAGAGCAGCAGCACCTCCAGCCTGGAAGGACAAGCCATGAGCTCCAGACACAGCCTTTCCCACAGACACTGACACCTCCCCTGGCACATCCTAGCACACCCAGGTCGTGGCACCGAGCTGGTGTTTGGCTTCCCACATCTCCATCAGGTCAGGTCTCTGTCAGACCCTTTGTCTCAACTCCTGTGTGCTGTTTCAGGGAAAAAAGGAAAAAACAAAACCACAGCATGATCATCCCAGCAACTCAAGACTCAGAAACAGGGCATCAGCATCCAGCAGGAGCGCAGGTGACAATTCTCCATTACACAAGGGACTTCTGCTGCCCACAGCTCCTTCAGTGCCCACTGAAGGGAGCTTACACAGGGGCATGTGAAGCTAAGCTATGGCATGACCCCAAGCACTCAAGGGATAAAAGGAGATTTTCTCTTTACTCCAGCTATTTTTACATCTCAGAAATGTGTCTGGGGGAGCAGCCATCTCCAGGAGCCCTGCTGAGGGCTGGGATACCAACACCCTCCAGTTTACAGCCAGCTGGCTGCAGCCCAGTTGAAGATGACAGCCCAGCCCTGCTTGCAGCACGAGGATGACCTTCCCTGCAGGCAGCCAGGCAAAATGTCCTCCACCAGCTCCCTCTGGCAAGGAGCTGATGGGAAAGATGAACCCATTCTGGGACAGCTGCTCTCCATCAGCCCATCCATCCCCCCAGCCTCATCAGGGCTCAGGATTTACAGCAAGGGGGTCGGCAGTGGAAAACAAATGGGGACAGAGGATTTACAGGGAAGGGCTGGATTCAGGGGAGGCAGAGCAAAGCAGAGGGTGATTTACCGGGTCAGCAGCAATTTACACAGCAGGTAGCACAGGAGAGGCAAGGATTTACAGGGGCAGGGGAGAAGTGCATTTTATGGGTCTTTATTAGGAAATGAGCATCTCCTTCCCCTGACTGCTGTGACCTGGGCAGGGATCTGGGAGCTGATGGAGCTCCAAGGAGCCTCCCCCTTGTTCTGGAGGTCACAGACAGGCCATCATGGGGAACCAGCCCTATCCCAGCATGGCTGCATACTGCAGCTGGTTTCTGCTTGGCCACAACAGCCTCTGGGTCATTCCAGCATGTCCTTGTCCCACCACTGCCCCGGGGCAGTGTTCCAAGGGCAGCCTTGGTGGTCAGTGCCTCCAGGGAGGCTACAAACAAACCCTCAGACATCTCCTCCTGGAGCTGGGGGCCCTTCCTTCCTGCTGGCAAGCCCCACAGTCCCTCCCCGGTTTCTCCTCCTGCCAAATCTCCTCCCGCTGCCTGGACGGGGCTGCCAGGCTGGTGACAGCAGGCAGGGACATGGTCTGCTGTCCCTGCACCCTGGGGAGGGGGCAGTGAGCCAGCCCCAGGGCCACCAGCACAGACACACACCAGCCACCTCCCCCACTCTCCAGCCCCATTTTTCAGCTGCTTCTGGCACCCAGCAGGAGCCAGGGGTTGGGGTCAGCCCCACACATGTGACCCTGAGCACGTCCCTTTGGGCAAGCAGGTTCTTTCCCTGTCCCACAGCATCTTGTCCCCACTCCTGAATTGCAGCAGGGCTAGTGAGGGACACACTCTTCAAGCACAGAGCATGAAATGTGAGGGGTGTTCAGCACATTTGGGTCTCCAGATATCACAAATCTCCCAGGCCTGGCTGTCCTGGCAGGTGCCAGGCTGGGCACAGAGGCACAAGGGTTACACCTGGCCTGTTCCCACTGCACGTGAAGCAAGAAGAGGAAAGATAGATACAGGAGAAGTTGTGCCAGCAAAGCAACTCCACCATGTTGTGACATTACCAATTTTGGAGCACACCAGGAGGTGACAGCTCAGCCTAATGTCCAGGAGTGAGCCAAGACACACATCCTGCTGTCCCTAGCTCTTCCCTGCCACTGCTTCCTGCCAGTGCTGCCCCTCCAGAAGGGACATTTGCAGCACCTCATGGCCTGGGAACAAGTTTCAGCCATGCCAGCAGGAGGGTGCCCCCAGGTGACATGCCAACCCACACCTTGCATGCTCCTACATTTACTCCCCAAAAAGAGGCTTGCAAAGCAAGAAGTGGAGATGTCATCCTAGAAGAGCCAAAAAAAAAGGGGAAATTCACTCAGACATTTCATCTCAGTCTCATTCTCCAGACACTCCCCTATTCTGTAACAGAGACAGGAGGCCACATGCTAAACAAGTGCAATCCCTGCAAGGTTGCAAACCCCAGCCTCTTGCAGCACTGGGCTGCTCAGCACAGGGGTGCAATTAGACTCATGCCACCAGCAGAGAGAGGGAACAGCTCCAAGCACTGACCACAGACACCCATGAAAGTATTGAGCACTGCCCCAGCCCCAGCATGGCATAAAAGAGGTGAAAATAAAGTTGTGAGCATCCTACACAAAGCGAGAGAAGTTCCTCTCTTGCAGCCTGGAGAGATGCAGCTTTGCAGCCCAGACAGGTCACAGCAGGCAATATCCCAATGTGTAGAAACCTGGATAAGGTCCCATCGTTTGCAGGTGGGGACTCACTCACAGCCCAGCTGATCCCACAGATCCTCAGCAGGGATTCATGGGCAGCATCCCACACAAGCTGGTCCCTTATCTGTGTAAAACTTCCAGAGAAGCATAATAGCAACTCACATCATCACCAGAACCACAGACAGCAGCAACACCATTGCCCCCCTCCCGCTCCTTCAAAGTTTGACTAAAGCTCAGGAGTATCTTTGCTTTTATAAATCTCTGCCTTTTAATGATGGCTTCAAGGCTCAGAGAAAAAAAGGCCCATTAAACTCACTGAATAAGTTAATGGGGCAGAGAGAATCCATTTCAAAGCCACCCCAGGCTATTTTCCTCTGGAGCTAAAGCCTGAATAAGCAAAAAGGAAAAATTAAAACTGTACAGTGCTTTGCCAATAAATAACCCCCAGTGTAATCTACTACCAGGCAGGCCTCCATTTGCAGAGATAATAGGATGCAGATCATCTGCAAACCACCTCCCCTTGCAGGGACCACCACCTTTTGATTGCAATTAGCTGTGCCGAGGCAGGAGCCTCCATCTCCTGCCTGTCCCTTTCCACCTGCTTGGGCAGGAGGGAATGACACATCCTGCAGGAAATGCCAAAATCCAGCACTTGGCTCTGCAATTCCCCAATATCAATGCTCCAGGCACACACCCCTGCTTCTCTGTCGCATTTTTCCCAAGCCCTCCTGCCCCTTCATCCCCGTCTTGTCCCCCTCCTTCACCAGAAGCACTGTGGGTCCATCCCTCACCCATCAGCCAGAGCCCACACACAGCAGCTCCTCCCCAAACACTTAAAAAACAAGTGCATGTCCCAGAGAGGAGAAAAAAAAAATAAAAACCCCTGCTTGTAAATGTTGATCCCACTAGACGCAGTTTGTTTACTATTTAATATTTAAAGATGCTAATTAAGTCTCCGAATAAATAAATCTATGCTATCCTTGCCTTTTGGAAGGCAGGGATCCTTCCCTTGGGGTCAGAACATGCTGAGTGCTGGGCATTCTGCCTGGGTCTGGGGACAAGCCTGGGGCAAAGTGTGAGGATCCCACCACCACCCCTCTTGGAAGGAAGGGCTGATTGGCAACACCAGGCTGGGAGCATCAGGCAGGACAAGGAGGAGAGCACAGGCAGGACAAGGCACAGAGAGGAGGATTTCCAGGCAGGGGTGCCCACAGTGGCTCCTCTTAGCCCTGGGATGGGATCTCAGCTACAAGCCAAGAGCCTGTGCTCCCAAGGGCCAGAGGATGAACCCACAAAGTGCTGGGGGTACACGGACACCGACACACATCACCACAGCCCACCACACACCGGCAGCCAGGGCTGCTCCAGCAACCAGCTACAGACACTCACATCCCTCCCAACTGCCCAGAGCCAGGACAGGCAATCCCCACAGCTTCCTACCTGAGAGCATCCCTGTTGCAGCTCCTCTTCTCAAAACCAACCTGCAGCATCTTGCAAGGAGCAGCGACTGCTGCCTCCCTCACACAGCCCCGACATCTCAACATCCACAGCTCAGCTCTTCCACCTGATACCTCTTCAGCCTCCTTAGGCTCTGCCTCTCCCACATCCACTCCAGCTGTATCCTGCACCTTGCCATTAACCCTCACTGTGCCAGCCCTGCAGAGTTCCTTGTTGCCCCTCCCTGCCCAGCCATCATCCCTGCACTGTGCTGATGCTCTGCCCGTGCTCCTCGGGCTCAGGCTTTGCTTTGATGCTCCCAAGGACACCCTTCAGCATCTGCCCCGAAATGAAATGAGGGGCACAGCCCTTCCCAAGGGAGCTGCTCTCATGCTGATTCAGCTCTGTGCTACTCTGCCCTCTCCCCTGCAGAGTCTGGGACAGCCTGTGAAGCTGCAAGCACCTATGTGTCCACAGTCCATGTGAGGCTCAAGAGAGGAAATAGCCTCCAGTAAGATTCCAAAGAGGCACAAAGAGAACCCCAGGAGAAAAGGATGCTCTCAGCAGGCTGTGGAGCTGGGAACTCATCATCCTTGACCCTGTGTCCCACTGAACTTTGCTTGCTCCACAAGCTGCTCAGCAGCAGCCACCAAGTAACTCGGGGGCTTTCCCCTCACTTTTCCTGGGATTATATTTTGGCTGGGAGAGCACGGGCAAGACATGAGATAGACAAAGCCAGGATCCACCTCACTGCCCCAGGAACACCCATCCACATCCTGGAGGGCAGATTTTTGGGGACAAGAGGGATTTTTGCAGCCACACAAATCACAGGTCTCCCCACAGGCAATCCCATCTGCACTGGGAGGGACACAAGGGGTGCCCAAGCTGGCCTTGCCTGCCTGGGTTAGGAGCAGGCAGGAGGAGGGCAGGCAGCCCAAGGGAGCATTTGCACAGCTGGATCACAGGCTGGAGAGCCAGGACTCCTTGTTCCCAGCCCAGGTCACTGCACAGCATTTCCATGGAGAGCATGGGATGGGGAATGAGGCCAGAGCTGCTCCAGGAGCAGGACAGTCAGCAGCTGCAGGCACCCGAGATCTCCCCCCTGTGGCTTCATGGCCTGGCAGGGTCAGGAGTTAGAGCCTGGCATTTCTGCAGCTCAGCTGAGCATTCATATTCCTAATTTATCCTGGCAAAACCCTGAGCATGCAGGGTCCTCAGCAGCACTCGGATTCCCAGCATCTGTTTGAGCATTTCCACATTAGCATTTCCTAGTGGGAACCTCCTGGTGAGAACTAGTTAAGGGACAGCTTTGCACAACCCAGAAGGATGGGGACTTCACCATGCTCACATCTGCTCCTACCCACTTCTCAGTCCCCCAGGGACAGTGCAGAGCTGCCAGGAAGGGCTGCATGGGGTTAACACTTGTGCTCAGCCTCTCCCTGCACCCCTCCCTGGGACCCCAGGACCATTTAGTTGTCACTTCAACAGGCTCTGTAGTCAAGAATGAGCACCCTGAGCTGTACATGTGCTATCAAACTCACTTGGGAATCCTTCCTGACCTCTCTGTTCCACTGCTGGGAATTTTGTTTTTAATTAAAAAAGGCAGTTTTTATTTAGGCAGACTGAAGCTGGGGATGATGTCACATGCAGGTACAGGAAGGGCACAAGTCACTACCAGGCTCCATTATCCACCATACCAAAACTCTGGGTGGCAGCTGGAGCAAAGCTGGCTTTACACAGGGCTCTGGCTTCTCCTTCAGCTCCTCAACTGCTACAGCACATGAAAACAACCTAAAAATGCAGCACAAATTTTCCTGGTGCCACCGTTCCAGGCAAGCCAGTCTCACACAGAGGGGAACAGGGAAGGCCCCCCAGTTCCCTGAGGTCTGGAAACGGGGTAGTACATGGGGATGGGGATACCCAAGGACACAGCACAGCAGGGCTGGAGGGCCTGTGAGCTGAGCACTGATTCCAGTGCAGTGTTCCAAGGAGACTCCAGAGAAATTTTAGTCTCCCTTTCTTCAACTGAGGTGAAGCCCAGGCCCTGAGCAGAACCATGGCCCTAACCCATGACCCATCACCCACTCCCCAACACACATCCACCCAAATGTTGCCTCTGCTGTGCTGATGGGGGTCCATTTGCTGTTGCATTGCAGGACCACAGGGTGTCACAGCCCTTCCACCATGCTGGCAGCCCTTGGCAATAGCCAGCAGGGAAATAACCAGCCCCACTTTGGCCCAGCTGCCAGGGAAAATGAGATAATCCCAGGAGCTGCACATGGAGGATGTTACAGGGTCAAGGCCAGATTCCTGCCCTCACTCACCCTTGCTCTGTCTCACAGCAGGCTCTTCTCAGCCTTCCTCCCTTAGAGAAGGGCATGTGGTCCCTTTAACTCTCTGACCTCCATCCAGCCTCTGCAGCAGAGTTTTAATCAAAGGAGCAAAGAACACTTTACCTACTCTGAGGCCCTTAGAGACAGCTCTCAACCTGTGCCCTCTAGTCTCTGCCTCCAGGATTTCTCCATGAACCTCTCTCATGTCTGCCAAACACAACAGGACCAATAGAACAGCCTTGTTTATCCCTCCCTCTATGCTTGACCTCTCCCTAAACCCTGGTCCATGCTGGGATAAAGGATCTTCATCCTCACTCTGCTTCTTGCTCCACCTTCACCACTGCTCCATGCCTCAGCTTCCCCATCAGTAAAATGGACAGACCTGTTAAAGGCTTCCTTGTAGAATCACAGCCAGAAGCTGCTCACAGAGGGTAGGTCATGACCCCACCAGGCACTGCTTGCCCAGCAACACCTTCTCTTGGACCAATACCGTCCAAAAAGCTGCAAATCACCTCAACTCACAGACAGGCTGGAGCTGTACCTTACAGCACTGCTGGAAGAGCTGTGGGTAAAGCTGTGAGCCGAGGATACACTGGCCACATGCCCACACAGCAGCAGAGAGAAGAAATCCATGACCCAGCAACCCACTCGGGTCCAGGGGACCACCCGACACCAGCGGGTACCCACAGAGGAATGGGGATGCCGAGTTAGGGAGCAGGTGAGAGCCCAAGAGAGGTCCAGCAGCACGGGCTCCCAGAGCAAAGGCCTTTCAATGAACGGTGACCTGCTCCCCGAGCCTCCGCAGCCCCCGGCGCTCCGGTGCGGCTCCGAGCCGGCTGTGTTCCCGCATCCCGCATCCCGCATCCCGGAGCCGGGCTGTCTGCCGCTGCCGCTTGCCCTCTAGCGGCACAGCTACCTCCAGACGGGAATAGCGGAGCGGATCCGCCGGGATGCGCCGGGCAGAGCAGCCGGGGCTGACCGGGGCTCCGGCCGCCCCAGCGGGGCACAGGGTGGAGGCTCGGCCGGGAGCTGTGGAGCAGCCACGGGGCTGCTCTTTGCCAGCGCTCCTGCACCGACAGCCTCAATCCGGAGCGTCTCCTCTTTGGGGGGTGGCGGGGACAGCCCGGTGCAGCGTGAGTGGTGCTCAGGAACCTGGAGAACCACGTGAGGTGAGCGAACTGCTGTTCCTCATCTCCTCATGTGGGCACAAAGTGCTGCCATGTCCAGCCACGGCACAAAGAGCAGCCTCTGAGCAAGGAACTCGCTCACAGCACCTCCTCGATGACAGCTTTGCTGTGCACCCCTCGGTGCAGAGGGGAGAGTAAGAGGATTTGGGGGAGAGCAGAGCCCACAGGCTGCTGTCAAACACAGCTGCTTAGAAAGCACCTGCACAAGCTGTCAAAACCCCCTCTGCAGGAAACACCGAACTACTGCCATTCCACTGTGCCTGCTAATAACACTCCGAGTTACAAGCACTAGTAACACTCACTTTGTAAGCCTGGCAGGCTTAGGGCTTGGTTTATATCCCACTTGTCAGCAGCCCCCTAAATGGGATGCACCAAATCCAGCCATAAACTCCTGGACAACACCAAACACGGGCTCTTCACTGAGCAGGACAAGCCAGTGTGCCAGGGTGGCACTGGGAAGCATCACTGAGCTCAATCTACCTGCAGGGCTCGCCAAAGGTGATCCCATGGGACACCTCAGGAACGGTTTGGGGGGTTCACTGAGAGGGCCCAGCACTGCTGGGTGCATGGATGGTCACAGGGCTGTGGGAGACCTTGAGCAGCCTCATGCAGAAGCACATGAAGATGCTTTGCTTCACAGGAGTGAGCTAAAAATGTGAAGCAGACCCAGAAAGCTTTCCCTGGCTGAGCTCTACAAAAGCCCTTAGATAGAAGCAACACCCCTCTGAGCCTCCAAAAAAACAAGGCAGCTCCTTCCTCAGTCTCTTCTTCCTTCTATTAAACATCTGTCCTAGACCTGAAACACCTCTGTCTCACCTCTCCAATTATAAGGACACAAGCCATCAGTCAGAACCAATTCAGACCACCCCAAAACCCACAGGACATGAGGAACCTGGGAGATGTCACATGCACCCAGAAACTGTCTGGGCCACCAGCTCCTCCTGCTAAGCCAGCAGCTCAGGCTCCATGTTTGGCTCAGAAAAAGTCTGGGAAGTGCTGGCAGGCATCAAAACACTTTTCTTCCTGAAGAAATACCTGACATCACCTGTGCCCGGAAAGTGCCTCTCTCCAGGATTGGTCAGCAGAGAAAAAGACAGTAAGAGCAGGGCAAGGAGCCAACAGCCAGCCCACAGGAAAGGGAGAGGATACAGATCAGTGCTCCTGGCTTAAATCACCTCTAGAGCATCAAGACCATGTAACTTAACCCAACTCTTCATCCCAAATATCTCTGTCCTCATCACCATCACCTTTTTCTGTCCTCAAAGTTTGGTGCTGCATCTGCCTCCCCCATCCTAACATCCTTCAGGATAGATGATCTGCATGAACAAGAGCCCTGCAAATCCAAGATGGATTGTATTAGCGACATTTTTGATCATCTCTGGAGCAGCCAAAGCCTCTGGGACCAGGAGATGGAAGGCTTTGGGAATGCAGAGCCTTTCATCTCTGGAGAGTAGTAGTACACGAGGCACACTGGGCACAACGTGGCTGATTCACAGAGAGGAGAAAACTTTGTGCCTGTTGTCTGAAGTAGAGCAGTCAATAATTTGAGCATCACAGGAGCCTTTCTCATGGCTATTTTGGTCACCAAAGCAATTCTGCTCCCTCCAGCCCTTCCAGGAAGAAGCCTGCCCTTTCTTCCTTGCCTCCTTCCCAGACATGGGCACACAGGAGCACTCCCTGTGCCTCAGCTCTCCCCGCAGCAGCAGGGAAGGGGTGCTGGTGCTGCTGCTGTGAGCACCCCCTCGCTCTCCCCCTCTCCACATGCTCCCAGCTCCCGCGCAGCGAGTGGGGGCTGCGCTGCCGCTCCCCCCACGGCTCCCGGCGCTGACGTGGCTCTCCCACCCCCGCCAGGCCCACGGGATGGAGCCTGTCATGGACTGGTGGGACAGCCCAACAGCAAAGAATGAAGGTGCTCTTCTTGTCTGTGGAGGAGAGCAAGATGCTTCCTCTCACCTCTGCCAGCGAGACCCATAAATCTGCATCCCACTGTGCTCCACAGCGAGCCACCTCCTCTTGGGTTGCTCTGAATCCATCTCACCTTGTTGAAAGCAGCTAGGAGCTGCACAGATACACCCTGAACATCCACCCATCAAGAGTATTTCACCGTAATACCCCCCATTCTCCCCTGCTGAGTCTGGGTAAAGAGGGAAGCTTTATACACCGAGGACATCTCCCTACCTCGAGGGAGCCCAGGGGTGACACACGCAGGGCCACCACCGCCTGCCTAGCAGCATCTCCGCAGTGCCATAGCAACAGCTGAGAAGTAGGGAGGCCCAGATGGCAAACTCCTCCGTCTGTCCTTCCCCACGCACGGTGCCGGCGCACGCAGGCGCTGCCCACGCTGCCAGCGGGGCGAGCCCCCGGCCCGGCCGCCCCTGGCACGGAGCGCCTGCCTTACCCCGGCACACGGCAGCACGGGCCAGCCCCGTGTGACAGCCACCCCCCGCGGGGACACGGCTGGGGACCCGCGGTGACAAACCCGCCCGATGCTCAGCACACGGGGGAGGAAGGGGCTCTGTGAGATCCGGGATCAAAGTTCTGCCTGTGTGTCTGGTCTGGCAGTGAGTAAAGCCCCACCGCACAAGGGCTGGGGAAAGCTTGAGCTTAAGTCACACCTGGGTGGGGACACAGCAAAGGCCACCCAGGGGCACGGGAAAAGGGATGGCATGGACATACCCCAACCCCACGGTGCCCTGCCCTGAAATTGGGACGGGGAAGTACAGAGCATGGCTCCAAACTGGAGCTGTGTCAGCCAGGTTTGAGCTGGCTCTCTGGGCAGACAGGGCTGCTGGCAGCTCTCACAGGGATCTGTGTGCAGGATTGCACCCCAAAATCAGGTAAGTTTCTGGGCATGCTGGGAAAGGGCAGAGGGACATCAGCCAACACAAGCTCCTCCTCGTCCATCTCAGGGCAGGAGCCTCCTGCCTTTCCCCTGCCTCACTACTGACCTGGCATCATGTGGATTTGCAAGAAGGTTGTGTGTTACTGTCCCCTTCAGCCCAGCCAGGGCAGGAGCCACCCAGCTGTAGCTTTTACTAAAAGGAAGCCAGAAGCACCAGAAATTCAAGCAAGGCCATTCCTTTGAAGGGTGCAACAAGAGGCTCGATGGTTGGGTACCACACTGAGGGCACCTGTAGGGCTGGCCTGCCCCACCATCCTCCTTGGGCAGCACTACAGGCTGAGTGTTTCCTCTTCCTGTTCTGTTGTGCTCTCCTCACAGGGTCTCATCAGCCACTGAGAAGGGATATAACCCAAAGCTCCTGATGGCTCAGCCTCCAGTGCTGGGTTGGGGTGGGCTGGCATGGAGGGGTCTTGCCCTCGCTCAAGGGGGTAACATGGAAAAGCCCCCCAAGGTGGCTCATATTGTTTTTTAAGCCAGGTCTCTGAATGGGCTCTGGCAGTCTTTCATCAACAACACTCAAGCCCTGATTTGGAAGCTGAGCTCTCTTTTGGACGTGAATAAGGCTCTGCCTGGTCGCAGGGCTGTTTCACCACCCCACACTCCATTTGCTTTTTCGCCAGCAACAAGATGGAGCAGCGACCACCACCTTCCCCAGGGCCTGTGGGGAGGTTCCAGCCATGGCATCTTATCCCTCATCCACTGGGACAGGATTGAGCCCCCCCTGCTCACCCCCAGCCCTGTGGGAGAAGGTGCTTCTGCCCACTGGCTGCCCACAAGCTGCCTAACGAGGCCAAGTCCCCGGTGAGCATGGCAAGCAAGGGGAAAACACTGCTCCTTGCCCAGCTGAATCAGACTCACATGGCAGCAGTGATTCAGCCATGACCAGGCTGGGCTTCCAGGCACCCTCACCCCAACACCCATGATGTCAGGGCTGGCAAGGAGAGGCCTGACATCAGCCTGAGAGGGTGCAAGACCTGATGCCTCCCACACAGGAGCATGAATGTGGTTCCACTCTGGCTCCCAGTAGTGACCCCTTTGCTGGGAAGCATCTCTGCCACACAAATCAACCCTCTGCTCCCACAAGCGTCCCTTAAAAACCACCACTGCCTTCCCAGTAAGCACAGACCCATGTGGAAAGTTTTCATTTGTGCTCAGTCTCAGCCCCTGAGAGCATTTTGGGGTTCATCTCAATCCTGTGCCTCAGCTCTCCCAAACCCAAAAAGGAAGGCATGGGTCCAGCAGCGAGGCAGGGGGTGAAGGAATATGCTTTGCTTAGTGTGAAGCAGAGAGACACACAAATTTCAGCAAAAACTGGCACCTTCTTCTCCTTCCCCAACTTAAGGGAAGCTGCTTTCCAAAAAAAAAAAAAAATACCCAGTATCTGTTTCTGGAGTTGTCCATTTGGGCTTTTTTTTTTTTTTCATTCCTTTTTACAGACTGCTTATCAGCATTTTTCATTTTCAAAGCAGTAAAGACATTTTCTGGGCACAAAGCACTCGTGTAATACTACCTCTCACAGCAGTTCAGATGTCTGTGTATCTGACAACGCACAGTCACTCACGCTGGTGGCTTCCAAACCCTTCCAAGCCTTTCCTGTTGCTCCCCGGCCCTCAAAGGGTTAAAACCAAACCACAACAAACAGCGAGCACAGGGAAAAAAAATCACGAGTTTCTCCGACTTCCCCAGCATCACCCTCATCCCTCCAGCATCACAGGGAAAACACTCCAGCACTACGACGCAGGATAAAAATGGGGCAATTGGAAGTGGAATGTTGCATTAGCTCCCCCCATTTACTTTCCCCATTCCTGCTGTTTTTATGAAGGTTTGTTGGCAAGGGGAAGGCAGGGCTGGGGATTCAGGGTCAGTGACCTGCTGAAAACCTGCTTGAGCATCTCATGGACCTGTAAGCAAAGCAGCTCCCGTCATCTTTACCCAGCAAAGGTGATGAGCAGAGCTGCGAGAGAGGCACTGCAATTACTCCATGGCTCTGCTGCAATTGCACTGTGACCAAATAAAACAGCCTCAGGAAGAGACTCAAAGCCCTCTCCCTCCATGCAACCGTGCCATCGAGGTGAATAAATAAATAAATAAATAACCCTCCATTACTCATTTCAAACCTTGCTGCATTTAACTGCCAGAATAAAGGATTCCACCTCTTCTCTGCTCAACTCCCACTGGCAACTTGCTCTGGGGGCTACATTTCCCTAAATGCTCACATTTCAATTAGCATTAGAATAATGAAATGGCTCAGAGTTCATCTCACCCAAAAATGTACTGGAAAATAAAGAGCAGAGATTGGAAGCAATAAGGATTTTTTTTTTTCACACACACACAGAGCATGATGGATTCAGGAGAAGGAAATATATTCCTTTCTCGACTCCACACTGATGAGATTAACATGGGCTTTGCTAACTGCCTCTCCAAACAAGGATAATGCAACTTCAAGTTGATTTTCCAGATAAACAAGCATGCAAACAAACGCAAAGTGCTCAACTAAAAATATCTCGCTGCTCCGACGCTTCTCCCCACCGCCACCACCCCGAACCTAAAACGCACAAATCCTATCGCGGCACCACGACGAGTTACAAAATTATAACAATGTGAATCAAATAAGCTACTTAAGGGACATCTCGCTGTCCTATTTTTTTTTCCCCTCCTCTTAAAAATGCAAAACCACAGATCCCCAGATACACTCAGCCAGGTCAGGGAAGGGAGCATTTTCTGATGTGAGGATGTAAAAAATAATGACATTTTAACTGGATACAAAGTCTCGAGAAAGATAAAGCAGCTCAGTACTTGTTTTTCTTGCCCGATTTGGGTAAATATGTGGCGGTGTGTGGCTGTGGCGTCCCCGTTCCCCTTGCAGAAGCAAACAGTTAAAGGAAGCAGCAGCTTTAGCATCTTTGCCTGCTGCTCTCTCTCCTGCTAAGGAATCAGATCTCATTTACTTTATTCCTCTTAAGCCTTGGCCAAACTGTTGCTGGGCTTTTTATGGGTTTTTTTTGGGGGGGGATGGGGTAAAGGAGAAGCCAGATCTGCATCTTCTGCCCGGGGAGCCGGGCTGAGCCCAGACAGTGCCGCGATGCCGGGGGCACCTGAGCCCCGCACGGGCAGCCCAGCCCGCACCCTGCCGCGGGAGGGGGAGCCCGGGGGGACCCCCACTTACATGGAAGTGATGTTCCTTGAGATGTCCGTGATATTGATGCTCGTGTTGCCATTGCTGCTGCCTGAATCCTGCCCTTCCAAGAGAGGGAAGAGGTTCCCATCATCCGGCTTCTTGCAATTGATGTCTGTCTTGCTGCAAAGACAATTAGCAGGGCAAGCCAGCACCGAAAGCAGATAGTCTCCCCAAATGCTCCAGAGCAAAAATACCCTCCAGAAAGTGCACTTGGTAGGGCAAAGAGAGACATCCATCTCCGATTGCTGCTTCTAAAAAAGNAAATAAATAAATAACAAAAACGGTGCGAAAGTCACCAAGTCCCACCTACTGGGCAGAATTAAAATTGACACACCTGCAAAAAAAACAGACAGAGGGAGAGGAGGGGGCGATCGCCCCTTCCCATCTCTTCCCTCCCCCGGCCTGGCCCGCCCT